>VXBW01000219.1:17751-188962 GCA_013400375.1 Thinocorus orbignyianus
TTTTTTTTTTTTTTTTTAACTTTAAGTGAAGAAGGGAACATGCTAAACGCAGGGCCCTCTTCCATTGCTAGTGCTATAAAAGTTGAATGTTCACAGTGCTGAGATGTGTTTTACAATAGCACTGTGTCTATTGGTGCTTCCTGTTTACTGTTGGAAGGGGCATTCTCCAGTGACCCAGCTGCCAGTTATTCTTTCACTATAGCTTTTCTTCAACTGGGGCAATTACTCACTTTTCAGTACGTGTGGGATTATGCTTTATCATGTGAACTTTGGTGGTATGAATATGGGCAGAGTGATAACCCTGAAATTGTCTCTTCGAGTACAATGACTGTGGAGGCAGTGTAAATTCCTGTAGCTTGATCAATCAGAGTGCTCTTTCTTGGAGAGTGAGTTTTGTGCAGTCATGTAAAGCTGGAAAATCCATCTTGTAAATAGCAGGTCATTGTCCAGTTCCCTTGGTACATAGCTCAGTAACCTGTGTTTGGTTAAAACGTGTCTTCCCAGTCTGATCTTGACTTGAGAATATCCACCAATATTTTTCCTATCTCCACACTTTTTCTTGGTAGGTAGTTCCTTTAGTGAATCATGCTTCCCCTTAAAATGTGAATTTGATGTCTGTCTTCAGTTCTCAGTCAGCAATCCTTGTTAGATTAAAGTGTCCTTTAGAAAATCTGGTACTTCTTTTGGTGAAGGTGTTTATATACTGTGATCAACTTTTCTCTGAAGCTTCTTTCTAATAATCTAAGCAGACTGAGATCTTTATGGAAAGCCACTTTTTCTTAGTCTGAATCAGGCTTTTTATCCTTGTTGTATATGTCTGCTATTTTTTCAGGATCCTTTAACAACCTATATCTGAGAAATACAAGCAGCATGCCAGTGTAGTCTGACTGCCGCCATACACCAAAGTAGAATTATTTCCCCACTGTGATTCATTTCTTCTGTGTTGATACATGTTGTGATCTGAATTTTCTTGCCCACTAACATGCTAGGAGGTCAGCATTCTGTTCAGTATGAACACAAACCCTTTTCAGAATAAGCAGTCTTCCAGATACAATCTGTAGGTTGGCCTTATCTTTCTTATTTAATATGCTCTTTATTGGAGTGGAATAATAGCTCTTTCATCGGTGTTTCACCAATGACCTTTGTCTTTAACAATCTTACGTCTACGCGGTTGCCTTTAGTACCCATATTTGTGAATTCTTCAGGAAATAACAGGTTTATTTAACAAGCTGCTATTGTCATAAAAGTATATTGACTAGCATGAACTACATTACAGCCTTTATCGAGTCTTGGGCCTGCTTTTGTGCTGATGACTAGATCAGATTAACTGCCTGACTTACTCAGCCAGTTACTCCATTTGAAAACCAGTGCCTCGAGGAGAGATGTTCATGCCTGCAGACTGCTTGGCATCTCTGCTAACATTGACAGCAGCTGTGACAACGAGCTGAGATCACCAAAGAGCCCTTTAGTTTTAGTGACATCCAGGCAGCGTTAGCCAAGAGTAGCTAGCTTTAAACTGGTAACCTGGAGCTTGTGGTTTCTGTAGCGCATTAACAAATTTCTAAGCCCATCAAAACTTTCTAGAAGGGATTTGGAGGAGTTACTCCTTTAATGCTGTGGAGAATGGCATGTACATCCCCAGACCATGTGGGAAAATATGCTCCAGAAAGCTGATTGTTTGAAGAAGTTTGTGAGTTAGAATTAGAGTGCTTGATTGAATGAAGTTGCTGAAAATGCTTCTGCTTTACCTTTATAGTCTGTTCCACAAATCAGTTGCGTGTGCTCTGATTACACTTCATACGTTGAAATGTATATTTCAACTGCTATGTGGAACATAACATTGTGGGAAAAATCTGAAAACAATATGAAATATTCCCTAGTCTGTACAGACACGTAAGGTGGCTGTAAAGCATCGACATTCTTTTTGAGCAACTTTGAAATCTAATACAGAAGAAACATCTAAACACTTCTGCTGCACTTAATTTTTTAAAGCAGTTAAAAGAAAGTTTTCCAGACCCATGGGATATCAAACATCTCATTGTTTCACTTTCCCTAGGTTACTGACCAAGAAAGATTCTTTCAAAGTGCTGGTGGAAGTTGGTTAAATTGCAGTTTCTTGTAGTTATCACGAAGTGTCATTTCTGGCCGCCTTTGAACTTGGGGAATCCTCAGCTAACTCTCACAGACCTCCTGAAGCACTCCTATAATTTTCACTTGATTCAAATGGTCATCTAAGTTACCCAAGGAGAAGCTCTTCTTCCATTACCCCAAATTCTTAATCAGGAACACAACAACAACAACAACAAAAAATTGTTGTGAGCTGTACTTGCAATATACATATACGTAGTTTTGGTTATGAATCAGTGTCCTCTAATGACTTAATCAAATGTGTTTCTTCAAAATAATTTGTGTGAATTCCTTTTCTCCTGTGTGTGCAAAGCCAGATAATAAAACCCAGAACAAAATCCACTGACATCAAATAGATCTTGGTAAGGGAAAATGCTGCTCCTTAGACCAACCTCCGCAGTGATTGTACAAGAAATATACTGGGATCTGGTACTGACAGATGTCAAGCAACTTGGGAAGTTACTATCAGATATATTTGTTTTCAGTAGAAAGTGAAGTTTATCTGGATTTTCTGGGACAATCAGCCATGGTACTGTCAGAGGGATTCATTTCTTTACCCTGTATTGTAAAATCTGCTCCTCGGTGGTGACTTTATTTGAAAAATAAAGTCCTTAATTTAGGACTGCCTCAAGCCCTGATCAAACATCATAAATACATCAAACATCGTAAGTACATCAAATATCTTATCATTCTTAAAGTCTCTAGCTTAATCTATCAGTTAGAAGCCAAGTTTATAATTAGTTTGCTTTTTGCGTTAGTTTGGACTTGTTGGTGTCAGGATATAGTGGATATTTTAGTGTTTTGAATGTAATTTTAAGAGTTTACTCAAACTAAAATGAGCTCAATGTGGAACCCAGTGCAGTGGCAGTCTGTTTGCTGTTTTGCTGTTAATGTTTGTTAATTTCTTGGCAAAATTATTACTGCAGAAGCAGTTGTAGGAAGCATTTGAATAACAAATGACAATGCAAGTGACAGAAATGGAGTATTAGACACGCCTGCTCCCTGTGTTTGGGCAGAGACCTTAGTGTCCAGACACCAGGGAGAAAGCTTATTTCTCTGGACGGTTTTCTAAAAAATAAATAGATCACCATGCATGTGACAACGGAGAAAACAAGAATTCTGAAACTAATGCGTGAAGCAATACAGCCGTCCTCTCCATCTTTAATGATGGAATATAAAATTTTGTGACTAATTTATCATTAGATAATTATGTTGAGGGTACTCTTACTCTTTCCTGCTTTTGCTATCAGATTTTTCCTGATGTATTCAAAAACATGTTTCAGATATTGATGAATGCCTTGAAGGTGGCTTGGGAACCTGTGGCCAAACCTGTACCAATGTTCCAGGGTCCTATATCTGCTCCTGTTTGCCTGGCTACACTTTGGATATTGACAAATGGTCTTGCTATGTGAACGGTAAGGTAATTTTCTTTTTTAATGACTAAAAAAGATCTTTAGAGATTTAGTTAGCACTGTTTTTCAAAGTGAATCATGTCCATCTAGTCCCTACTGGACAGCAACTGGGGTAAAGAATGGAAAGTATAGTGGTGGGAAGATGAATGAACATATGAAACCAAAGAAAACTAACCAATGACTTCCTTTTCAGTAGACATATTCTCTGTGTGCTTGGAACTGCAAGCTTTCTTATCCCATCCTACTTCTTCTAGGAAAACATAGCGATACACAACATTTTGCTACCTTTGCCTCTTTTAGGGACAGAAATAATAAGCAGGAAGCCCTCACTTTTGGTATGGCCCATTGGCAGTTTCTTAATGAATGTGAGTGCTACTGTGAGTTCTTTATCTCACTTGGTCTGTCTTGAGTGTATAAAAATGATTTTTGAGTAAGATACTTGTAAATTTTAAAAGATTTTAGCCCTTCTAAGACCAAAATATCTACAGTTATTGCCTTCAAGTAACCTTCATTTTGTCCTCAACTAATGCTACCCAAGGAAAAAAATCTAGTTGGATTTTATTGATTAGTTTAACCCTATATTTCTTCTAGAGTATGAGGTGGGAGTGCTCTGAAGTTCACCTCTCGCCTCTCCACCTTGGTTTCCTGAATGTCTGGTTTTGGTTCCTGTTTGCTATATGCTGCAGCTCCCTTCTGATCCAGGACTCTTCCTGACTAATGTATGCCTGGGAATCTTGCTGATGCAGAGATGGGATGTGACAGGGCATGTTTCTGACCCAAGAAGTAAGAGATGTACTTGTGTCCTTGAGCCTTTGGGACCGTGAACTTGACCAAAAATTTTCTGTGCAGCTCCCAGATTGCCACCAACACAACTACTTCAGTCAGCTCCTAGAATCACTGCTACATGTGACTCAACAAAGACCCAAGCTGGATTTTTTCTAGTCCTGCCTAAACATCTTTAGCCCCTTAAATGTAATTTAGATATGTTTTTAATCAGATGTTTTGTAAGCTTGTTGCTTCCGAATTGAAGTGAAAACAAACATGTTACCTCACAATGATGTATGTGCACAACTATCTTTCAAATATACCTTGACATCAGAGAACTTTAACTGTTTTTAACGTTATTAATAACATTCATAACAACAGTAGAAAGCAAGTGGTAGCTCAGGAGTTACAGTGATGGATAAGGAACCCTAATGTTAGGTTTAAACCCTTCTGTAGGGGATACACCAAGTGAAATACCCTGTTTTAAAGAGAGGAAGCTCTTTGAAGTAGGTGTTTACCTGTTCATTAAACACCTGATAAAATTAAGTCCCAAATCTGATTGATGCTTCTGCAATCAAAGTTAGATTTATTTGGTCCCTGTTCATTTAAAACCCTCGTTTGCAGGTGCCTGATAGGAAATTCAGAGAGTGGAACGGACAAAAGTAAAGTGTATAAATGCTCTTGGTCAACTGATTGGCAAAAATGCAGGCAGTACAGTTGTCAAATTCCTGAGATAAATCAGCCTAACTACACTTCACCATTCATTTACCATTTACGTAAAACAAGTCTTCATAGTTTAAATATTCTCTCATGGGGTTGCTCAATAAATATTTGCAAATAACAGCAGAAAAAGAGTCACTGAAATCCTAGAAGGAGCTGTTATAACCAAGTGATACCTTAAAACTTGAAATACAAACCAGTCTGTTAGTATAGAAACAGAATACTGATCATCTTCCTTGTGAACAGAAGTAAATTACACATTGGGTTGTTGTCAGAACTTTCTGCCTAGCCTGCTGTTCACTTGGAGAAATCAAAAGTGGTCTCGTTCATCTGCTGTGAAAGGGGTTGAATTAAACAACCTTGCAACCATGATGACCTTGGGGCATTGGGCTAAAATTTGTAGAAATGTTGATGTCTGTTGAGCTTAAAGCCTCATGTTTCAGGCTAATAGTACAGTACTTAGTTAAAAGGTTGCAAAACTGGTCAATAAAATCAATTTAATTTTCAAAAGTTTATGTGCAAGAAAGCTAATGATAGTGCATCTTTGATTACATACATCCCTCATAACTGGAGAGCTGTACTGTATTCCAGGAAGATCAGTTTAACAAATGATTAGACAGGCTTGAAAGCTGTCATTTTGTTGGATCTGTATCAATAATTACATTTCAAAGTCACTTGCTTAAACCATTACTGCCGTGATCTGTTGTTTCAGGCAACTGTGTTATAAATCCTACCATGACCAACACAGTGAACTTTCTTTTTTGAATGCTGTTTTAGCACTAAATTAAAGACTGGATTGTATACTGTCTGATTTTTTTTTTTAATAAGAAAAAACCTCAATTTCTTAATAAAATGAAGGCTAACATGTGACTGGCTACATAAAAACCAATTTCCTCTGCTACATGCTTGATAAACATCCACAATATTCAATGCCTAAATGAAAACTGCCGTGGTTTAGAAATGCAGTTAAGGTTCCCTGGGCAATTTTAACATTGCTCTATGGTGACACTTTAAAAATAAAAAAGGGGACTAGATAAAGCTTGGTTAGTGTGATCTGTAGCTCCAAACATTATGTTCTATTAATTGTACTTCCATATTTATCATAGGACCGTGGTTTTAAGGTTGCATGAAGGCTATTTGGACCATCCTAGTTCCTTATCATTTTCAACCTTAATTAGATTTCTAGAGTTTGGGGCATAATTGGAATATCTTTCATTTTAACATATTTTATGTTAAGTCACGGATATGCTCTTACCCTTCACTCAGCATAAATGCAGTTTTTGTTCTGAAAGGAGTTGCTGCTGTTGAGCTGTAGGATTTTTAGTACAGATCTCCTGGTTTCCTTCAGCCCTCTGCATCACAAGAAACCTCCACAATCTCTAGCTTCTTCTTTTGCCTTGGTTTGGGATCTTCAGTTTCCCTGTTTGGAAAGTTAAAGTGAGACTCCAGACCACCTCTCCGTGATACTTTCTTTCTATAGCTCAATAGCTGGAAGCAGTCTTCACCTTGGAGAAGCATCCATGGCCTAATTCTTCCAGCCTCTGTGAGCACGCATGCAACAGTTCTTCTGAACTCTAGCTAGGCTGTAGAATTTGGGAATAGTGGTAACAACCACTGCAATCTCATTTTAACAACTCAGATTTTTTTGCCTAATTTTCAGCATTGTGAAAGGACTACTATATTGGTTCTCTGTGATATGCTGGGAAAAGTTATCCTTAAGATATTAGAGAGGTGGTTAAATTTCGAACTATTGCTTCGGCCAGTATAATACTGATGAGAACTTAATGCAGTTAAAAGTACAATACTTATCTATTGATTAATCTCTTTTTGTTTTCTCCACACCAGACCCTGCACCATTCCTACTTTTTAGCCATGGAAATGCCATCTTTAGAATTGGCATTGAAGGGACCAATCATGAAAAATTGGTGGCTGATACTGGTCAGTCAACGCTTATGGATTTTCATTATACAGAAGAGAAAGTGTATTGGGTAGACTCTGAAAGGCGACTACTTCAAAGAATTCACCTGAATGGCACAAAACAAGAGGTAAAATAATCAGTTCTCTGGAATTCTCCAACTTAATTAGCATAAAACCTTCTGTGGAAACCATCTGCTCTTTTGGTGCAATTCTGCCATTCCTTGCTATCCATTGATAGCACTTCAGACTTATTGAAAAGTTTTTGGTATCATAGTAGTTACTGTCCTGAGTCTAGGCTGCTATACTGGTATTCACAGTACAATTAGTATTTTCTGTGGATCAAGTGAAGGGGAGTTAAAAATGAAGGAGAGGAAATTCAAACAAACTAAAACTCTGAAGACAATGAAGTTTCTATCAGTTTTAAATTAATCCCTGGCATTATGGGGAGTTTGTCTTCCAGATTACTGTAACTCAAACTGGCACAAATGGTATGAGAAGAATGCGCTTAAATTCCTACTAATTTTTTTCTCAAATCTTTTATTGGTTTCTATGGTTGCATAAATGCTTCTTTTAGCACTTCATCCTTTGTTCAGAGAAAGCTATGCATTTCATTGCAACTGGCTGATTAAGAGGGGCAGAAAGGCTTGTTGTGGCTGAACTTTAGTGCTGTGAGAGCCTTCTTTTGTTTGAGAGATTGCCAGTGTTCCTGTACCCACGTGGAGTCTTCACTGATGTATTTTACACTGATTTTTAAGGATCAGGGTCCAGCAACAGCATACTGGAAAGTCTTCCATCTGTAACAGAACATGTCTGGGTGCTTCAGAGTGTGCCAAATGCAAGACGTTGTAGCTAAAAGACTAGTCCAGCATATTTCTTGTGGAGAACAGTTTCCCCTCTTACAGGGGTCCCTCAGTTCAGAAGGGGTCTGTGTAAGCACAAAGACCAAATTAAAATAATTACAGAATAAGAAAGAGAGATATTTACTGGTCTAAGGGAAAATGAAGCAGGCAAAGGAATGAAATGGGAAGCTTCAGTCTGGGACTCTATTCCCTATGTTAAAAGTTTAGGGTAATCATTAGAATGCTTTTTGTTGTTGTTATTTACAGAGACTATGTTACATAGACAAAGGCATTTCAGGATTTGCTATTGACTGGATAAATCAAGACATTCTCTGGGCCAATAGACAGAAGGCAACCATAGAAATGACAGACATGAATGGGAAGAAACGCCGAGTTCTTCTAAGAGACGTTGGTCGTCCCACAAGGATTACCATTGATGCTGAGCAAAGGTAATTTTAACTAGGTTAGTAATTTCATTGAAAAGGACTCAAAATATGCAAAGTACTATGATTGTGGTTTACAGGCTGCTGGGCTAGTCTGTACTCAGTGTATTATCTACGGTCCAATACCTCCTTGAACTTTGACAAAAGAGGATAAAAGATTAATAGGCATATAAGAGATAAATAGACAAGTGTGTGAGAAAAGCCCACTGAAGGCTAATGCAGAATCTATACTTCTTGGTCATCAGGGAAGATTTTGCTAGTGAGGAGAATTGAGGGGAAAAAAGGTATTGCTGGTCTTTTCTCAAAGACAGCAACATTTCAGGGCAGCAGCATGCAGGATTGGAGCAGCAAGGGGAACAATGCCTGCAAATGCTCGGAGTCTCTTGTGCTTCAAACATGGCACACAGAATATAAATTAGTATGCTTTCTGGAAAGAGGTCTAAACCTGCGGTTTTACTCCTGTTACCCCTGTCTCTTTGTCAGTTGCTCTGAATATTGGTTCTGAAACTACTGCTGTTACTTTGTGTTACTAGTAATTTGGTCTTCATAAAGATACTTCTTTCAGCTTCAAACAATTTATACTCAGAACCATTCTCACATAAGAGATTTGGCCTTGTCAAGAGTTATCAATATGAATTGTCACATTGGTCTCTCCATGTCAATTTCTCTTTACACATAAATCTCTTCCATTAAAATTCCAAAAATAAAAGCTTGAGGAGACTTTTAGATGCTTCTGTTTCATACAGCAGAAGCATGTTTTTGTTGCACCTTTTGATTTGCAGGAAAGTTGCTCAGCAGTGTGTGAAAGTACTTTAATATTAAGGTTTATGTGTCCTTTTCTAGTACATTTGTACATGAACCGCTCTTCTGTTGTTAGTAGCATTACTAGTATTCTTTGGAGTCTTGTTATTTGGGTATGATTTAAAGATCTGAATATCAGCCTATATATTTTTTTTTCCTTTTTTATTTTCTTTTTCTGATTTGCTGTTGAATGTATTATTTACCAGTCTTGGACATATTCAAAAGTTTTAAAACTGTCAAATGTCATTGAAACACATGCTACAAATGGCATTATGGGGATATATTTGCTGAACTTATGTAAAAGTTTTAGGACACTCAAGGAGGTATATTCAGGCAGGTGTGATTAACCTTGCATAAGCTGTACTAATGTGCTTACAGGAAGGCCAGTAAGCCAGTAACCTGTAAAGAAAGTAGAATCCAAGAGGTCTAACATAATTTTTATGCCCTATTGAAATTTGCTTGCATGAAAATTCTGATAACTTTTTTTTTTTTTAATGTGAAGTGAATTAAAATTACAGGTATGTCTACATGCACAGGCATAAACATGAACTAAATCTGATATGAACAATGTCTTCCTTCAGAAGCATGCAACTTAAGTAATGAAGGTCAATGTGATAATAGAGTTTTCCTCAAAAGATGTGTCCAGATATTAGCAGTGATAGGGTTATTTTAGTAGTAGTAATATAACTATCACTGTAAGGTTGATTCAAATTTTTAATGGCGTTTAGAAATGCTACAAAGTAAGGATTAAGTAAGACTAAAGAAAAATAGAGGGCAAACACAGTAAAGGCTGGTAATTCCTCAAGCTGGTTCCTGATCTTCATTCTTCTTGTGTCTTCTTATTTGTTCATGTCATATCCCGTCCCTACACTGATTTGCAAAAGTTGTACATAGAGACTATAGCCTTCTTAGTTTCCTTGTCTGTCAAACGTGAGATAGAAATGCAAGCAGATATTAATAAAGTGTTTAAAAATGGCAGTATAAAATTGGTCTGTCTTCTGGAAATGCTTTCACCTATATATTTATAACCTATGATGACTGCAGGCTATGTAACAGTGAGGAAAAGCCATGAGGCAGATGCTGATTCTTCCTCTTGGTTTAGTATAGTTCCTTGCTAGTGAGATCTAATCCATTTTGAGGCATTTAACAAATGATTAACATAAACATAGGAAAGCTGTCTTCATGCTACATTGCTTTATACACATAAATGCTGCACTTTTGTGAAAACAAGGCAAAATGGTGATTCTTCTTGGAATTTTTACGCGTAAGAAACCCAAACAAAGAATCTAAACCCAAACATTAAAAAATAAAATATACATGAATGAGGGATAACTTGCTATTTTGAAAGAATTGTTGTTAACCTTAGTCACATAGGTAAATCTGGGTTCTGATCCATGAATAACTTGACATATAAATAGCTTCAGTGCACCAGTGGTTTGAGTATTGGAGCTGTATCTTGATTGTGTCTCAATTTACTAACAGCATAGTCTGGCTGCTATAACCAGCAGGAAGGTAGAAAGAAATGAGAACAAAAATAGAAATTATATTTTTAAGTTAAGCACTTAATTGATGTGTTCAACTAGAGTTTCTGGAGATAGATTCCAAGAGGACAATGCACATCTGCCTCAAAGACATGCCTTTCCCCAAGCTTGCAGGAGTTCCCCGTAGATTTGATGGATTACTCCAGTTTCCTTCTCTGACTGTGTAGCTGAACAAAGCAGAGGAAGATAATTGTGCCTCATGGTTAAACTGGGCTCATGTCTGATGGAAATTTCTAATATCTCTTCGCTTCCTGAAAAGAGTCATACGGTCTCTGGTAGAAGTGTATTTATTAAAATGAGAAAACAACTGTGACAAACTTTAGTGGTAATATTGCTTCTGTTAAACAGATTAAACAGACAATACTTTATTATCATTTCCATTCTTACTAGAGCTGATTTGAAGGGAGGTGTACATGGGCCTTTCTTCAAAAGGTATGTATTAAGAAAGTTCCTTGCTTCGTTCTTAGTTTTTGTTCTCAAAGCACTGTGGTAAGACTGAAACATTCTGTATACAGGAGGAACTAAACTAGGAGTGTGTAGCAGTGATGTGATCTTGTAAATGTGGGGTTTGTTTGTTTGTTTTTCAAAACATGCCTCTCTTGCCTGCAGGCTGTTATTTTGGTCTTCAGATGGTACAGTTTCCAGCATACACCGAGTGTCTCTCAGTGGAAGTGGTGTGAGAAATGTTTTAAGAACCACAGAGAAAATCAAGGCCATCTCACTAGATTTGGTTGACAGAAAGCTCTACTGGATCCAACATGACCATGGAAAAGAGATTTCCCATATTGGATCCTGTGACTATGATGGCAGAACTGTTCGTTTGCTCAAAACTTCTGTCCGGTGAGTTTTCCTGAGCTTGTCAGAAAGAAAACACACGTTTCCCTGGGGCTGCTCATTCTCCCTCTTATTTTATCAGTTCATAACTCAATGAAGTGTAGTGCAAATGGCCTGTGACTGTAAATCTACTACTACTGATAGGAAAATGGAAAAAAAGTCACTGTTGTAAGGATAATACTGCCATTCAGTACTCTGCATCTTCCAGGCTTTTAGCAAATGATAACTACTTAATCCTTAGAAATCCTCTCTGAGTGTTTATTAGTGGCCTTTTTCTGCAGATAGAAAAGCCAAAAGCAAAGAGATTAAATGATTTGTCCAAGGTCACAGTGGGTGAGCTCAGGTGTCTGAGCTATGCTCAAGAGACTGAGCTAGATAAGGTCTTTTCTATCCTCCTTTAAGCCTGTTGTCCTCCTTAGCTGTTGTGTGGGGAGGCTTGGACAGCCTCCTGTGGTCAGGCTCTCCAGCACACATCAGATGCGGTGAAAACTGTCCCACACAACAGTCTTGTTCTCCTCTGCTGCCTGGTTCTGGGGCTGAGCATGGCTGAGGGGTCTGTTAGACCCACGTGCTTTTTGATGCCTTTACTATTTGGCCTTCATGCTTTTAAGATTCTATCCCTTCTGTCCCTGAAGATTCTATCAGTATGCCAGGGTAAGCATTACCAACTGCAGAACAAGAAAAATATACGTGGATTTGCTGGCCTGCTGATTCAAATATGCAGCATAGACAAAAAGCTGGTTTCTCACAACATTGTCAGCTGTCACACTGGATTTTTCCTTATCCTTTTCCCCTTTCTCCATTGAGTTGGCTGATATTCACGAGGGCATCAACACTTTCCCTTTGAGCCTGGATGATACTGATTTTCCTTTTTCCACCTGGAATATATGCTGGAAAATGGAGTCCAAAAATCAGTCTTGGTTTTTTTTCTGATCTCCCTCTTACTTAAAACTGGGTCCTTTTGTGGTTCCTGCTGGCTGCTCTGACTGACCAGCTAATGGAAACTAAATTCCTGTGGCAGGAGAAGCAGCAAGATGGATTTTAGGAATGCCCTATTCCTACCCCTCCATCACCACCCTGATTTCCTGGGACAGTGAGAAGTGTCAGAGCGGACACTGGAAACGGGGTAATGGGAGAACTTATCTGTCCTACCTCTTCAGAAAAGCAAAGGTCCATTTTAATTGCTGAGTTCACCAGAAGCGGGGTGATACCTAGACTTTCTTCGTCAATTGAGTCAGCAGCTCATATAACTGATGATTTCTTGCAAATTTGCAGGATTCTGGGTGCTGGAGTGTTTGGGAATGCTGGCATCCCATCTGATTCTCACTTACAAAAAATAATGTAATATATATAAGAAAACAGAAGATGTATATAAGAATACCAAGAAAAGTTATTTATAGTGAACTTGGCTCAGAAAATGTATGAGTGAGTAAATATATGGGGATCAGGTAATGTGACATTTTGTATTATGTTCTTCTTGTTGTAGACATCAATTGCTTGGTATGTCTCTCTTTGCTGAGCACCTGTACTATTCGGAGTTGAAATCTGGTATGATATGGAGAGCCAACAAGTATACTGGGAAAGTTGTAGTGACAATTAGCCTGAAGCCTTCATTTCTTCCACCAACGGAGATAAAAGTGGTGCATCCATTTAAACAGCCAGGGTCAAGAACAGATTTTCAGGATTTTGGTAAGTAAACTGTAATGATTTAGTTGTATTTGTGAGAGTAATATCATAGACTCTGAATTTCCACTGTAATAATTTTCTTTGGCAAAATTCCAGGCCTCAGTGAAGTCAAGAAAAATGTTTCCTTTTATTTCAGTGATCAACAGTTCCACTTGGTGTGTGTAACTCCAGCTGGAGTATCAGTCTGGAAGTGTGCCGAGCATTAGCTGCTCATTTCATTAATATGAATACACATGCAGATAAATGCAATTTTCTCCTTCTCTGCCCTCTGTTCACACAAAGATGTTTTTATACTTTCCTTCTAAATGCACAGAGCATACACCTTTTTAATCCTCCATGTAGATTACCTTCATCAAGTGTCTGCTATCTTCTGGAAATTTTATTCTGATGTATGTCTGAACACCTCTGGTTATGGCATGAAAGGATTTTAAGTGCATAGTATGTTCTACAAGTGATACTGTGGATGTCTCAACTTTGCTGTGAAATGACTGGATAAGAATCAGCCTGTTTTACAGAGACTTGAAGTTGCCATAATAACTCCAAAATACAAGCCTTGAGCCTTTTTGATATCAATTGCAGCCTACAGTATGAGGTGACCATGTCAAAGCCTTTTACTGTGGGTCAGAAAACAAAGGTAGTTGACTATGGATAGTTTACCCTCCTTGAGGATTCCCGCTGAGGCAGTAGGGGTGGGGAATGTCCAGGGGAAATAATGTCTTGTTTTCTGGAAAACAGACGTAGAATATTCTGACTTTAATGGAATAGCTTTTGTCACCAGTTTTGCTTGGATACGAATAACTGAGCAAACAGCATACAGGCATTTGTGTGTCAAGCAATGGTTGCAGAACTCCCAAGGGAAGATGGCCAGGGGTTCCAAGAGGTATAGGTGGTACAAAGACACTAAGAGAAAGTAGGTTCATACCAGCAAAAATGAAACTGTAAATTGGCGACTGGTGACAGCCAACACTGTTTTTTAAGGACGAATTGTGCCTGACAAATTTGCTGGCATTCTATAATGATGTTACAGTGTTGGTGGATAAGGGAAGAGTAGCTGACATCATCTACCTGGACTTGTGTAAAGCATTGGACACTCTCCCACATGGCATACTTGTGTCTAAATTGGATAGACATGGATTTAATGGATGAACCACTCAGTGGATAAGGAACTGGCTGGCTGGTCACACTCAAAGAGTTGTGGCCAATAGGTCAATGTCCAAGTGGCAACCAGTGATTAATGGCGTTCCTCAGGGGTCAGTACTGGGACTGGTGGTGTTTAACATCTTTGTTGGCGACATGAACACTGGGATTGAGTGCACCCTCAGCAAGTTTGCTGACAACACCACGCTGTGTGGAGCACTTGACATGCTAATTCCAAACACAAATACAGGGTGGGCAGAAATGGATTGAGCAGCGCTGAGGAGAAGGATTTCATGCCAACCAACAGCTTTATACAGTACCATGCTGTCTCTCTTTCCTGAAGCCAAGTCTAAGTGGAAAATCAAAATTTTCAAGGGAACTGTCCCCTTCAAGTGCTTTGTTTGCAGTGCAAATTGCTGTTGAGATGCAGAAGAGAAAGTGTTCCTGAAAATCAAGCTTGTAGTTGTAAACACAGGGAGCATCCCTTCAGAGATGATGCCTGTTGTGTGCTTCCTTCAAGGAAAAGAGTCATCCTGCCAAATGGGAGCACTTTTTTCAACTGACACATCTGATACTTCCATGCAGAGTAACCAGGGAAGAATGTTTGTGGTGCTGGCGGTGGCATGTCCACACATCTCAGGGTTGCTACAATGAGATTTGGAAGGTCTTATGATGCATCTTTGGCTGTCTGTCACCATGTCTGCATACTCATGAAGACAAAGAGGAAGAAACATGAAGGGTAGTTCAAAGATAGTGGTCTCTTGAACCTCACAGGCCATTGTTTGTGTGTCATCTCCACAAGAGCATGTAGCATAATTTCATTGACTGTGGGCTTAGCTTTATTCCTCTCTCAGAAGATTGACTCTACTTCTTCCGCCAGAACATGCCACTTTCTGGTGTTTCTCTTTCCACTGGAAAGAGGTTTTCCCCACCTTTATTAATAAATAAACTACTGTGTATTTAAATACTTTGCAGTATATACCCTTACATCTCCAATGTTTAGTAAATTTTTGTATGACAGCAAGTGTTGTCAGCAGTAGATTTTTTTAAAAATTAAAAATACCTTATTTTAAAAATGTCTGGGAAGCAATGGAGTAGAAAGAAGTTTAACAGACTGAATCCTGGTGAACCTTTTGGACTTTGCATGTACATTGCTTGGCTTATTCACTGCAAGAACTGGGATGAAAGGAGGACAAATGAGCCTGGAGTACAAATGAGATTTATAGCTGATCTTACAACAGAGGAACCTGGAGATAAAAGCATACCTAGACTAATTGGATGCTCTGTACAAGCTAAGAAAGCATGTGTTGCAATGTAATGTCAGCTGTGAATTATCAGGCCTTCTTTAAACTAGATAGTGAGTGGGTTCTTTCAGATGAAAAGGGAACTGACGAGAAGTGCTCCGCTGACATGATTTGATTTCTTACTGGAATTTGGATTATTTACTTTACTCATGTCCCCTCTTCCCTTTCTCTTTCGCAGACTTTTTTAGATTGGTCAGGGCCAATAAGTACAGAGAATAATGTTAATTCAGCTATGGGTTTGCTATAACCCCACACAACAACCAGCTGGAGGGTGGCCTCTAGTTTATCTCAACTGTCTTTGACAGCTAACCCTAGATTTGATGACAGTATATGTGTTTATAAATGTCTGCTGGAATGTTCTTCATACTTTTATCAATGGCTCATAAAATACCTTAATTACCCTAAAATCTCAAAGACTACCTCTGGCTTTGTTTTTTAAGTATCGTGTCTGACAGAGTAATGATATTCAGTACACTCAGGACATTTTTTTTTCTTGAGGAATTATGTTGTGTTTCTTTCCTATGTAAAACACCAGCATCAGGCTATTATCTGAGAACATTCATTTACATATGAGAAGTGATGGGAGGGAGAAAATCCACAAAACTAAAACAAATTAGAAAGTATGGTTTGTGGTGCTTGTTTTTCCAGCAAAGATTACCTTAAAACACCAGCATCAGGCTATTATCTGAGAACATTCATTTACATATGAGAAGTGATGGGAGGGAGAAAATCCACAAAACTAAAACAAATTAGAAAGTATGGTTTGTGGTGCTTGTTTTTCCAGCAAGGATTACCTTAAAAACTTTGTAATTCGTAATTTAATCACCATTCATTTTAAGTCTTGATATGTTGCTGGTTCTTTACATATTGATTTGGCAATATTGAGTTCTAACAATTATTAGAACTCAAAATATCCTCTTGAGATTACCCAGAAGGTAAAATTATTGTTTCTGTTAGTTGTCCTTTAGCTCTCATCTGTCTTAGGTCTCATTAAACCAATAAATGGTACAAGCAAGGGGCAAAAATCCAGTATCAGTGACAAGCATACGATGCAGCCTTGAATGTAGACTTATTTCTGTTTTGTATTGTTTTGTGGTTGCATGTACTTGTGCTTTTGTCATTCTAATGAGTTCTGTATTTGAAGATTATACACCCCATCAATGTGTGTTTCAGATTTAGTTGCAGTAGGGAAAAAGATTAAGGGTCCAATTCAAAACGAGTTCTACAAAAACATAAGCTAGCTAAAACTATTCAAGTCTCTCAAAAGCTAACATGCTTAATAGTATAGATAATATCCATCTAGTCATCTGTTCATCATTTTTCAATTAGTGGTAAAGCTTGTTAGAGAAGAACTAACCAGTTTCACGAAAATAAGTGCAATGTTGGTGAAATTGAACAAGGCCAAGTGCAAGGTATTGCACCTGGTTCATGGCACAAACACAAATACAGATGGTGCAGAAAATGGATTGAGAGCAGTCCTGAGGAGAAGGACTTGGGGGTGTTGGTGGATGAGAAGCTAAACTTGAACTAGCAAAGTGCGCTCACAGCCCAGAAGGCCAACCGCATCATGGACTGCATCAAAAGAAGTGTGGCCAGCAGGTCAAGGGAGGTGATTCTTCTCTTCCACTTTACTCTTGTGAGACCTCACCTTGGGTACTGCATCCAGCTCTGGAGTCATCAGCACAGGAAGGACACAGACCTGTTGGAGCAAATCCAGAATAGGGCAATGAATATGATCAGAGGGCTGGAACACCTCTACTGTGAAGACAAGCTGAGAGAGTTAGGGTTCTTCAGCGTGGAGAAGAGAAGGTTCTAGGAAGTGGAGCCTTATAGTGGCCTTCCGGTACCTGAAGGTAGCCTATAGAAAAATGGAGAGGGACTATTTGTCAGGGAGTATAGTGATAGGACGAGGGGTAATGATTTAAAACTGGTGTTTTAAGAGGGAAGAGATAGATCAGATATTAGGAATAAATTCTTTCCTGTAAGAGTGGTGAGACACTGGAACAGGTTGCCCAGAGAAGTCGTGGATACCCCATCCCTGGAAGTGTTCAAGGCCAGGCTGGAAGGGACTTTGAGCAGCCTGTTATAGAGGGACATGTCCCTGTCCATGTCAGGGTTGGGGGGGACTAGATAATCTTTAAGGTCCCATCCAGCCCAAACAATTCTGTGATTCTATAATTTTTAGACAAGCTCAAGTGTGTCTCTGGAAAATTTATTTCAGTCTTTTAAAGATGTGATCTGTCATTCCCAAAAATGGCCAGCATTTTCTCTGTTGTGGCTAGCAAGAGACTTAAACGTTGAATTGAAATGTTATGCCACTTTCAATCTTTTGGAATTTAAGGGGTGATTTGGAAATAACAAAAGAAAATTGTTCACATACAAATTTCTTTGTCTGCATGAGCCCTCGTCTTCTTATCTGTTACACAGGCAGCACGGGGCAAAGACAGTGTTGTGTGTGGGTGGCTGCATACCCACATTCAGCACCAGCAGTTTAGCTATTCTTAGCTTGGAAAAGGGGTAAGCAACCTCAGAAGAAGATTAGGAAGATTAAAACAAAAATAATAGTTTGGGAGACAAAAATAAAACCATGAGTGCCGCATATCTGCGAAAGCACCAGCTCTAAAAAATAGCTGAGCACAGACACGAGGCTCTGCAAATCCTTACCATGAAAAAAAGATACTTGACTACCTATTTGCCTTTTTCTGTGAAGCACAAGAAGTAGGAAGGCTTCTGGGGACCTGTGGGGTACTTTTTTTATGCTTCCTTTGAAGAAACTTTGAACGTATCTTGAATATCCGAGACATTCTGTTTTAAATCTAAGTTCAAGATTTATAACACTTGTCTTTCTCATAGTCAGAAACCACGATACACTCCAGTACAAAGGTTCTCTAGACTGTGGTACTCTTTCTGTCCAAATGAAATGTGTGGTCATTATGATCTGTCCAGCTACTTTTTTACTAAATAATGTGAGACTTAGCACTGCTATGTGCTAATGATTTCCAGTTTTTGCATGCTCTCTTTCTCTTTTACAGCTCACTTCTCTCTCTCTGTGTTTATGTGCTCTTTCTCTGTTGCTCTTTTCTTTCTGAGTATTTTACTGAGCCTGGTAACATATAGTACTGCGCAGGACTTGTGGTACATGAAGCCTGCTACACAGGGTTTCCCTTTCATAGTATCTATAAGTATGCACCCAAATCAAACCATCCCCTACTTCAGGCTCTCTCTAGATCTGCTTGTGCTGACACTGAGCTAGAAATGATCATTTGCACAGACCTACTCTTGATCTTCCAAGTAGTCTTAGTCTTCATTTTTATAGTGACTTTTTGGACTGATTTTACCAATTGGAAACAATACAAGTTATTTTCTATTAATAAGAAGTTCCTCAGGTTGAGTAAGAAGCTGTTGAGAAGAGACATCACTGAGCATCTTTGCTCAAAGTAGTTTTCACTTGAAGGTTGATACGGTAAGAACTTAATTACAATTATACTATGTTTGTTCTTCCAGAAAAAGGAACCTGTGGTTTGAATAAAGAAAAGTGCAGAAAAAGAATCTGCAGGCCAGACTCAAGGACCCATCGTTGTAAATGTTCTAGTGGCTTTATTTTAAGTCGAAATAAACAGTTTTGTGAAGGTAATACATGAATCTGCCATCACTTTTATTCTATCGGATGAATAAATTTTTCTTTTATTTTATTTATATCTTGATATGAAAAAGCACTCTGAGGTCTTAAAAATTCTGGTTTTGCCATTTCAGTTTGGTGTCCTTTCAGGTTCTGAAGCAGATCAAACGGAGACCTATGAAAGTGTCACAAGTATTGTTCTTGCAAAAAATTTTGGTAGTTAAAGGAGCTTCAGATAAGTAGACTTGCTTATGGGTGCTTATTTAATTTTTAACTAAAAGATGAAATAGATATACCACCAAAGGTGAACCATTGAAAAATCCTGCAACAAGATGGCTATCTTAAGTCCCACTTTCAAAAAGGCCACAAATTCTTAACATCTAAATGCTTTAATCCGGATTGTGTTAATAAAAATCTAACATTACTATTAATACTAGTTGAGATATCACTTTTAGAAGCATCTTTTTCACTACAAAACCAGATTTGAAAAGACATAAAGGCATCAAAATTCCTGCCTTACAGACACATTTGAGCAGCAGTCAGCCAGTTCTCAGGAAGTTCACCAAGATTGCTTTCTGAATTTGAACTTCTAAACCACTTGAGTGTTTTGAGAATTTTGCTTAATTCATGTTGGAGCCAAATTGTTTAAAATAATTTTTATCTGAAGAAAGTGCATAATGTAAAATTTTTGGGTGCACACAGGATTTAACTGACACTGGAATCTCTATGGGAAGTCATACTTTTGGAAGTCCTCTAGGCATTTATTGCCATCTGTGCTGGACATTATACGTTTTGCTAGAATATTTTTAAAGCTTATTTGATTAAGGTCTGAAAACTTGCTTTTTGTCATCTATTAGGATGAATTTTTTTTGTAAAATGAATGGGAAAAAGAAATATTTCTTCAAGACTGTTTCTTTGTTTCATTAATCTAATTACTTGACACTGGTTGATGACATTATTCTTACGCAGCAAGTGCTTCTTTTGGCAGATATCAATGAATGTGGCTTCTGGAATCATGGCTGTACTTTGGGCTGTGTGAACATCCCTGGTTCCTATTACTGCACCTGCCCAAGGGGTTTTGTTCTTCTGCCTGATAGGAAAACATGTCATGGTAAGTAGCAGTAATACATAAACACCTCCCATATGATATTGGAGAAAGCCCTCATTTAACACTGGAAACACTGAAAATTTTTTGTGTTGCACTGCTCGCTTCCGATCCCTTGTGTAAGTAGGATCAGCTTAAACTCAGTGAACCAAATTCAGATGTCATGTTTAAGGAACTGTAAATTAAATATGAATAGTCAAGTACGAGCCTCTTCAGAAGCAGGGGGAAAAAATGTCAGGTCTCCAGAGAGACCTCTTTGCTCAGATTAAGCTCTGTGGCCAATTCTAGGTGGATAAGCAGTTAAATCTTTTTAAATGTGGTCTCTGAATTTAGCTTACCCTGTCTAACCTGCGTAACAATTTTTCTTTTAGCAATTAAATTTTGTATAAGAAATATGTTTGCTCTCTACAACTACCTGAAAGGAGGTTGCAGAGGCATGTGTTAGTCTCTTCTCCCAAGTCACAGGTGATAGAACAAGAGGAAATGGCCTCATTTGCACCAGGGGACGTTCAAATTGGATATTAGGAAAAATTTTTACACTGAAAGGGCTATTGAGCATTGGAATGGGCTGCCCATGGAGGTGGTTGAGGCACCATTGCTGGAGGTATTCAAAAGACGGGTTGCCACAGTGCTAAGTGATGTGGTTTAGTGATATTTTTTATATTTATTTTTTCATCAGAGTTAGGCCGATGGTTGCATTAGATGATCTGAAGGGTACCTTCCAACCTAGACAATTCTATGATTCTATGATTCTAAGTATGCCTGAGAGAATTTATCCATATAGCATAGGTATGTAAGCCAGGAAGCTTTCTGAAGCTGAATAAACGTGAATAAACTAAATGCAGAGAACATGGAGAAGTGGAAGGAAAAAACAATGGTCAGTAAGGTTCAAGGACCATATTTTAGCCACTGTAAGGGTCAAGGTAAAGGTTTTTATTCTCCCTTTACATAACATTGTGTATAATTAGCCTACAAAAGAATGAAGCCTTTATAAATTAAGTCTAAAGTATAAAATGAAGTGAACCTCAGGCATAAGGAAAGGATCCTTCTATCTTGTTTCCATGGAAATAAAAGATTGGCATTTGACCCAAGTAGAAGCACTAGTGCACACCAATGAGTGCAGTCTGGATCATGGCAGGATCAGGTCCCAGGGTATATTAAATATCACTACCAGAGAGTATTAGAGTCTAACAGATTGTAGAAGTCTAAGACACCCTAACAGTCATTCTATTTTAAATGTCCAAGAGTCACTTCTCCCTCTCTATTAGGAGAGAGCCAGGAGTACGATTCAGTGACCCAAACGTGGAGGTCTGGGGTGTGTGTGACAGCTGCAGAAGGCAACCGGATGTGACAGAAAACCTATGGAAGTCCTGCAGTTAGAGGCTATTGGGAGGTGGAATACCTTTTGTGTGCAAAACAACCCTTAATGTGTAACCCTCTCTTACTCTGGATGACTAGCTTGAACTATATGCCGACGCTTTGAGGTGCTCAAATTAGGTAGAAAATAATGTTTTTCTAATACAGGCTAGGGATGCAGCATGGACAGTATAACTCCTTAACTACTGCAGCACAAGGCAGACATAACATCATCTACGCAACTTCACAGAGAGATTAGGGTGAGAAGTCCACATGCTGATCAGACTTTTTGATACTTTGTCCTCCAAGTCCAGTACAAAGCTCTTCATCTAAAGCCACAAGGTCTAGTCAGAAAGAGTCATAAAATCATAGAACAGTTTAGGTTGGAAGACACCTTAATGGTTATCTTGTTCCAACCCCCCTGCCATGGGCAGGAACACCTCCCACTAGACCAGGTTGTTCAGAGCCCCATCCAGCCTGACCTTGAACACTTCCAGGGATGGGGCATCCACAGCTTCTCTGGGCAACCTGTTCCAGTGCCTCACCACCCTCACAGGAAAGAATTTCTTCCTGAGATCTAATCTAAATCTACCCATTTTCAGTTTTAAACCGTTACTGTCCCTCTCCAGCTTTCTTCAGGTACTGGAAGGCTGCCATAAGGTATCCCCTAAGCCTTCTCTTCTGCAGACCGAAGAACTCCAGCTCTCTCAGCCTGTCTTCATAGGAAACAAGATCAGTTTCTGGACTCTCTTCACTGTGCTTAATGAGTTAGAACAATCCAGTCCAGAACACAGTTACCATGGAGAAGCAATATTTGCAAGAGCTGGGCACCAGTTAAGCCAGTGTGTGTGGCTGATTCAAAGAAGCAGCTGTGGGAAACCTGCATTAGTTCCAGTCTTCCAGCGGGTGTTGCCATATGGCACTAGAACTGGCATAAAGAGAAGCAGCACTATGATACAAAGGGTAGAAGGAGGATATCCTGTGAAATTGCATTAAAGAAACACTAAAAAAATATTGGCTTTCCAGAAATTATAATGCAAAGTGAAGGAAAGCTATTGCCAGGTCCTCAGCTTCAAAAATTACAACTAAGGAACATAACTGTATCTTTGAAAGATTCATCTCCTGTTTTCATTGGTTCTAGCTGTTACCTTTGGAATACTAGGAAAGTAGTTTTTCCTCATTCTCTTTGTGTTTTAGATTCACTCTTTCAGAATAACTTCCTTATAGTTTTAAAAATCTGATCTGTATGATGAAATGTAAAAAAGAAAGGTTTCTAAATGATTTTGATAAATTTGTTCATATAGTTTTGGAAAACTTAAATCTGATCAGTATAATGACTTCAGGGACCTCCATTTTTGGCTTTCTCCTTTGCTATAACCAGGGTAGAGGAGAACAAAAAATTTGGAAAAAACCTCCAAATGAAAACAACCCCCTGGAAGACCACAGAATTGTTATACTCTCAACATTGCACTTATTTTTTCTTGTTTCTTTCCTGCCTTCTTTCTTTCTTTCTTTCTTTCTTTCTTTCTTTCTGTCTTTCTGTCTTTCTGTCTTTCTGTCTTTCTGTCTTTCTTTCTGTCTTTCTGTCTTTCTGTCTTTCTTTCTGTCTTTCTGTCTTTCTGTCTTTCTGACTGTCTTTCTTTTTCCCAGTTAACAGTAACAATTTTATGATCATTTTTGTTTTCCTCTTTAAATTGCTATAGAGCTAATTTCCTGTACAAGTAACGACACTGAATGTAGCCATGGTTGCCTTCAAACATCTAAAGGGCCTGTTTGCTTTTGTCCTGAAGGATCTGTACTCAAAGTGGATGGCAAAGCATGCACAGGTAGGTAACATTTTTCTACCTGTAGTGACTGTTAAAGTCTGTTCTTAGCACTGAGAACCAGGAGTGAAATGATCATAGAGGACAGAAGGCAACAGAATGTTGGGCTCTCAGAGTGCTGAGATGAGCAATATTGATCTTCATCTTTTGTGTAGATGTATCTTAGCAGCAACGTTCAATATTTGCAGGCCAAATTCTTTTGTTGTCAGCACAGCTCAATGCACCTCCCCGATGTTTGTTGCAGGAGACATCTAAAATTTATATTCGAGGGGAAATGTAGGTACAAAATTAAGGCTTGAAATCTGAAGATGAGATTATTGACATCGCACAACCCAGGTTCAGAGTCAGTCTAACTTACAGCACTTTAATCTAATTACCCACAAATTGAAGGTCTGCAGTCAGAATTTTTGAAGATGGTATGCCCACTAATCTGTCATTCCCCATTCCAGCAAGCTTTCCAAATTTAGGGAACTGCATCTTTTCTGTTTTAGGGGTCAAGATAGCTCCATTGACGACAGCCTTACACTTTGAAAAAGGTTCTCTTCTTTTTTCTCTTAAAAAAAAAACTCTGGAAGAAATTACTACTAATTTGCTTTCATTTCACCAGACTTCTGCTTTCAGCAGGAGGGCTTTCAGTAACTATCAGTCACTGAGATGCCTTGCAGTGTAGAAGTTGTAAGCAGAGTGAATTGCTCCCTTGCCTATACCTCTCTTTTTTGTTATTGTTTTTTTTGTTTGTTTGTTTTTCTTGGAATGGCAAAGTTAAATTTTTCAAATGCTCTGTTTAAGGTTGTACGTCTCCAGATAACGGTGGCTGTAGTCAGATATGTTCTTCTTTAAGCCCATCCTCCTGGGAGTGTGCTTGTTTTCCTGGATATAAGCTTCAGCGAGACAGAAAGCACTGCACTGCTATAGGTTGGTATCCTAGTGTGCCCGCATATTTCTGCCAATAAAAGTAAAAGCATTTTAGAGTGATTTAAAGTGGACTGCACAAGTGGGATCCATTTTTGCACTGGTTTTATGTTACTTTGTGAAACTTGGTAAGTACTAGTTGTTTGGAAAAACAACCTATTTTGAAAATATACCAGAACAAGCACCAGGATATGATTCATTCTCCCTCACAGAAAATTAAGTCTATTGTCCAACTTCTGCGTTTCAGTTTGGGCTGCTGTACTGGGGAGGTCTATCTGTGGTATTCAGGTTTTTGTGCCTTCATATAAATATGGGTGTAGCTTCTGCCAGGTGTTACAGAATTGGGGTTGAGGTGTCTACGTTTGGACAACAGGGCAGGGAATAATCTGTGGAAGGACCTTCCCTACAGGGATTTTTCTCCCCCACTGTTCTGAGGAAGCCCAGATATATGATGTGATGTTTGGATTCCAAATCCTTCTGTTTCTTCTGACAAAAGGGCAAACCCTGGTGAGCAGCAAAGTATAAGAAATTGCATGAGTGAGAGGAAGAAAGAGAAGTTTGTGATTTGTTTCAGGAATAAGGGAAAAGCTTTATTTTTTGGAGGACAGTGTTTTTCTTGCTTTTACTGTG
This sequence comes from Thinocorus orbignyianus, assembly GCA_013400375.1. Taxonomy (NCBI): domain Eukaryota; kingdom Metazoa; phylum Chordata; class Aves; order Ciconiiformes; family Thinocoridae; genus Thinocorus; species Thinocorus orbignyianus. The sequence goes on from VXBW01000219.1 coordinate 42,723, forward strand.
AAAGGCTTCTCATGTGCCAAAAGTCAAGTGTTCTGGCATTTATGATGATGCTGTGAAATGCAGAGGGAAGATTGCCTTGAGGCTAAGTCACTCTGTGGGAAATGCAATGGAGCTAGTGACTGCCTTTATCAAAAATTTTGAGGCTGTTCTTGGGCAAGGCACTGATGCTGATAACCAATATTCACGTTTATCTTTAATTTTTGATGCAAGTGGAATGTAGGACAAGGGCCTTTATGTGTTTCTGGTATTCATTTTGTCTTCTACTGTTACTTACTTACACTGTTAGCTAGGTAGTGATGCGGGAGAGAGATCGCTTTGAACCTTGTGAGATTAACATGTGCAAATTTTCATCAACAGGTCCTAAGCCATTTTTGTTATTTGCAAACGGCCAAGATATCCGCCAGATCAGTTTTGATGGAACAGATTATGCAAGTTTACTTGACTGGCAGATGGGAACAGTCTTAGCACTGGACTCTGACCCGGTGGAAAATAAGGTAAGGCATTAAAAGTGAGAGGATTTTGAAGTGTTGCAAGGACAAACGGATCGGGCTTTCATGTGCCTTAACCTTTCTGCTGACAGTGATCTAGATTACATGTTGTGCTGCGTGTTGTTCTGTTGCCTGTCCAGGAACACAACTGGTACAAGATGCCAAACGTCAGCTGAAGACTTTCACCCTTCACTTTCAGATTTAATGTGCTTTCTACATTGACATAACTAATTCACAAACAATTTGGATTTCTAAATTCACTTGAGGGATTCTTTCAATTTCAAAGAACTTTTCTGTGATTGATAATTTTCTCCCTTAAGGTTTCAGTACTGTTTTCTGTAATATATTGTGGGTTTGTTTTTTTTATCATCTGGTAGCTGTAAAAACAACATGTATGTTTTTATTCTGTGCAGCTACATCCCACAACCCCACTAAAGATAAGAGTAATCTTAACAGGAATTACTTCCTGTGTCCGGACATTATTAAACAAAACTGCTGAACTCTCTACTGGGTTTTTTGTTCTTGTGAAACCTATTCCTCATATTACAAGATATTGCTGTTGGAAACAGGAATCTTTGAGTCTTCTCTGCATTTAAGAGCTGTTTGTATACGTGTCCACATCCCAGTGCCATACTCCTTGCCTGCAGAGTTGGGAAGAATAGGACCTCAGCTGTGCTTTGCTAAACCTTCTGTGACCGATAGTTATTTTTTCTCATGGTGAGACTTACACCGTAAAAGTGTTGCAAAAAGATACTGGATGGTACAGTGAGACCTGATGAGCAGTTAAATTGCTGGAAATATCTCCAGGCCTGGAAGGACACAGCTAAACAAATGAGAATGTTACCGGATCTGCATTACAGGAGGGATGTTTCAGGCGCTGCTGGAACATCGCCACTTGCTCCTGAAATAGGGCCCTGCTGGAGAGCTACCAGTTGTTCTGTGCTTTGCTGACTATAAATCATCTGCACTGGTGACACTGGGTGTGCACTCTCATTCCACTTCCGTAGGGAGCTCTGCATGGTGGTGGAGTTGGCAGCGTGGAGGGGAGGTGATGTGCGGTGGGCAGCCAGGCAGTGGCAGCCTGATGCTGGTAGCACACAGCTGAGGTGAGAGGTAAATTAGCTCAGCTTTGCTCTGCGTTCCCATGGTGATTGAATTAGCTGGTTTAATGCTAGAGGCCTCCCTCCTGCTTTGTTTGACCTCGTGGTCAGCATCAAAACAAAGTTACTTGTTTCGTTGCTACCATTTGCAGAGAAAGCCTCAGCGTTGCTGTGTATGTGGTTCTGCCATTCGGGGTTTGGCTCCCTCTGCATATGACAATATGACATACATGACAGTTCTTAGTTCTTATCCTTGGAAAACACAAACTTAATTCCCCCACCAGCAGACAACTTCTATTTAGACCCCAAACTGAGAGGCCTCCTCTGCAAATGTTAGAGCCTCACAGAATAGACACCTGGTCTCAAAAAATTACGATATGTGCAGGCTGAAAGAGGGAACAAAATAGAAGTAAATTATAGAACTCTTTTCCCTTCCCAGCTCCTTGGAATATAGACATTACTACTCTTTTCTCCTGACTCACCCTTTTTAAAAAAGACCAACCAGTGAAATGATAACGTGCTGCTTTTTGCCTCCTCCTACTTTTGCTTTCTCAGCCGTGCTTGATGTGAGGTAGCTGCCTGCTGAAACAAAACCACAGGATGTTCAGAGAGCTGTATATAGGGCAACCGGGATTTACAGCTAAGCACAAGCTGCCTGTAGAAGTCGTCCTGGTTGAAGGATAAATGCCTTTTTATTTGATCAGGGATCACAGGTGACCTGTACAGCTTTTTTGTGAATAAGCAGTTCAGGGAACTTGCGAAATGAAGAGGTTGGTTTAGAAGTGGAATTATTAGGCAAAGGCAAGAGAGCAGAAAGTGAGATGGGAACTAATAACACCTCATCTGTTATTTCTTCACAGATTTACTTTGCCCACACAGCCTTGAAGTGGATAGAACGAGCCAATCTGGATGGCTCAAATCGTGAAAAAGTTATTCATGAAGCTGTAGATATACCCGAAGGCCTTGCTGTGGACTGGATTAACCGTAAATTGTATTGGACAGACAGAGGGTACATGCTCCACAGTGCATTTATGTTGAAGCATGCCATAAAATATTTGGAATATATGACTGGTGATACAGAAATAGCTGAGCTATCACTCTAAATTCAGTAACGCTTCACATTCTGGTTGGGTATCTGTAATCTTAAGTATACACATTAGGAAGATTCTTTAAAAGTGAAATGCTGGATGTTCACTTTGTGTCTGTTATCGTATTTTTGTCTTTCCAAGAAGCAAGGATTTGGACACAGTTGTGAGGAATCTAAAGCATGTACTGCATGTGTACATATATGTATGTGCACATGTACGTGTGAATATATATTTGTACACACTCACATTTATATACATACACTGCCTGTGTATATATCTATATATATCTTTATATCTTTATATACATATAAATAATGAGTATTACTGCACCGAGTAGATTTTGGGCAGACAGCAGCATTGTTGACAGCTAGAATCATGCCCCTTTAAGCTAATGGAGAATCTTTGTCAATTATCCCTGATAAAATAGGAATGGCTACTGGCAGACAATATGGCTTCACATTTCAGTTGATACCTAACCTTAGATGTAGAGAGGGAAAAAAATGACCTTTGGTGAAAAGGCAGTGTCGGATGAGAGCACATAGTGAAAACTCCTTAAAGAGTGGGCATGATGTGTCAGTAGTCTTTTGGTCAATAAGAATTGCTTTTGAATGTCCAGATCAGCCACCTTCTCCCTTTTAAATATGCTGCTAGTCCACTTCCTTCCTATTAGGTACAATTTTCTCTGCAAGACAAAGGGTCAAGGGTGAAGCTGTGAAGTGGTACCTGCTGCATCCTTCTCACTTACTGCATTTGCCCGTGTGTATTGCCCATTTTTATGAATACATTTTTCCTTCTATCTTTGTATGGGATCTCTATGCAGGGTCAGGTAGGCATGGAAGGCTGTAGCCTTGCTTTCAGGTAAAGGCTGATATTTGTTTGGCAAGGTAAAGTTTGCAGCAACAAGTACATTTTTCTGGAAAAAAAAGTCCCATTGAGAGAAGGGCAATATAGATTCTATACTTGAATCTCCTGTGGATTTTTATGAGTGATCATAAGGACTTTAGCTTCATTGTTTCCTGTAAAATAAATATAATATGTAAAATAAATACAGTATGTAAAATGTGTGGTGGTTTCTGGATGAAAATTGCTATATATAAGCGCTATTTAAAAAAAAAAAAATATTTACACATTTAATGATGCCATTCAGTTAGGAGCTTGTTTCCCTCCTGACTCCTTTAAAATCTAACATTCCTTTACTCGTAATCATATTTCCAACTCATTATTTCCCCAAAAAAGGAGAACATCATGTCTCCTACAGAGCAGCAGGTATTTTATCATCGTGCCCTGGACTAGATAATGAGGTTGTAGCATTAATGACTTGTTGATAAAACAACTAGACACCCCATATCAGCAGGATTTCCTGTCATTGTAAAGTTATTTATTACAGTTTTGTGCTAAACCAAAGCAATGCAAAAAATTATGATGTTCTGCCTGGGGAGGTAATTAAAAAGTGGGCAGGGAAGACCTAACAGTGCTCTGTGTGTTGCAGGAAGGCAAGCATCGAAAGGAGCAATCTGAATGGAATGCAAAGAAAAATGATCATCTGGGAGGGTATCTCCCAGCCCCGAGGGATTGCCATTCACCCGTTTGTTAAGTAAGGAGTGATAAACCTGATTAATTGCCTAATACTTGGGGAGGCTTCTTAAAAATGAGCATGCCATGCTTCGGCAGTCGAAAAGTGCATTAGTCTCATGCTAGCAGAGTTATGTGAACTCTTCTATTGTGGGATTTTTTTTTTAAGTGGTGACACGTTCATTTCTTGTATAGATTTACATGAATACCAAAAGCATTAGCCATACTGTATGCAGTTTAAGCTAAAGAAAAGCACAATCAACTGAACCCACCCTAACAGTTGTAAGCACTACACTACAAACTTTGATTGTTCCTTATCTACTAGTGTGAAGAAGATAGTAGTTTTTAACCAATAGTGCTTCCAAAGACTTTTTTTTGGCCGTATTTCAGTTTCACAGGAAACTAAACCAAATCTATTGTCCTGGAGATGTGTTGATTGAAATGTGCCATCTTATTATCTCAGCATGTTAGTACTGAGATGATCACAGGAGTTTTGAATGTTTAAACTGTTGATGAGATTCAGGTTGTTTTAATCAATAGCAGAATCCCATGGGTTTCAGCCAATATGCCTATAGTAGGATGGCTTTAAATGTGTTGATTTTTTTACGTTGGTTTTTTTTCTGTTTGTTTGTTGGGTTTTTTTAATACTCATGTCCTGCTGTAACTAAGTACTGATGAATGAAGCTGAGTTGGGAAGAGTGCTGTGTTAGCCTCACTCGGTACAGAAAAGACCTGAAAGAATCTTTCTGTAGAGGCTGGACACAATAGAGACATTTTGCAGGAAAACTTTTAAGAACAGGTAGATTCAGGGAGATTGTTTATTAGAATTACTGGTAGAGGCAAGGGGTACAAGGAGAAAGGGAGAAGACATGACTAAAACCTTCCGTATTAGAAAGTTAATCATGAAAGGAGGAACAGACATTATAGCAATGCCCCTAATTGCACAGTTAGTATTAAAGAGAGATCTGAGACACAATTAAGACTGTTGAGAATACTGATCTCTGCATTGGTTACAGCAGAACTGCTCATGTAAATAAAGCTAAGTGAATCTGTGAGTTATCTCTGAACACCTGACAAAGGCAGCTGAAGCCTAGGAAAATGGGAGTCCAAACTTCAGAAGTAATTTGTGGCTTGTGGCCATCTTGCACTGTGTGTTCTTTGAAAAATAGCAAGCACTCAGTGAGTAACATTCAGAATTCTAAAGGGAGACCCTGTGAATCACTATTTTATTAAAAGAAGAAAAGAGGCTGGGCCTGTTATAGTATTTTTAAAAAAAAAACAAAATAACTTGACAAGTCTCGTTTGCTTTCCATGGGTAGTAGGTCATTTTGGTTACATTTGTGCATCGTTACACCCCTGCTTAGAAAAGAGGCTGGGTAATGCATCAGCTTCTGTTGTCTGGGTTTGCTGAACCACTGTCATCAGTCACATGGAAAACTCAAAAAGCATCTATGAAGAGATGGCAGTTAGCGTGGGTGGGAGGAGTATTTTTTCAAAGGTTTTGTGCCAGCAAACAGAGTGGGGATTCCGTGTAAGTCCCAGTGTAGTCACCTGGAGTCTTACGGCAAGTGTTAAAGGAACAGCAGCCAGTATATTTGCTTGAAGTGTACACTTTTTCTCATGTGCCTCAGGCCTGCGTTGCTCTGATCTGATCTTTTTGCGTTGAAAGAACTCCATGGAGAGGAGGACAAATATTTCCTTACTAACTTCCTGTATGCATTTTGTTTTCTAAAGGAGATTATTCTGGACTGACATGGGGGTCAGCCCCCAGATTGACAGCTCTTCATTAGAAGGCACTGATCGCCAGGTTATAGCCAGCACTGGTCTGGTGTGGCCCAGTGGAATAGCTCTCGACTACTTAGCCGACAAGTTGTACTGGTGTGATGCTAAGCAGTCCGTGGTTGAGAGCGCAAACCTGGACGGTTCTGGTCGTCGAATTCTTGCACAGAATGATGTAGGTGAGGCTTTGGGGTTGATAATTACCTGTGGCTGCTTGTCAATATGTATGCGTATCTGTGTGTGGAGCTGTGCATGTGAATGACCAGCCAGTGGCTCGGCTGTAGGGTCCAACTCTGTATTGAGATTAATACGATCACTTAGTTCTTCATTCTGTCACCCAGATGACTTTTGTTTATGCATTTTAGGAAGAGAACACCTTTCTGACACTGTCTGCTTTTACTAATCAGCTACTTTGCATTGCACTGCATTGCACAGAAAACTTCTCTGCCTTTACAGAAAAGTGAAAAGAAGGAAAAGGTTGAAAATGTGGTTTCCTTCTTCCATGTATTGCTGCTTAGTGTAATTATTTTTTTACTGTGTTTATGACACCAGTGAATTATATTGATGTAAGCTGGAGGAGAATTAATCTTGGCCACTAAGGTCCCTGGGCAAAGAACCTGAATCTGCACAGTGTTGAGCACTAGGATGATTTTAAATATACAATAGACACTGAATAGAAGAATGATTTATGCAATATGCTGGTAGTTGTTACGGCTGAGATTTCTGTTGTTTGACATGTAACTGTGTTGTTCTGGAGCAAAAGAACAGAAATTTTAGCGATGAGGAACTAATGTTGTACCATATCAAAAGTAAACCATGTGTTTAAGAATCTCATACAAGGCAAATTAGTTTCTGGAGAGGACAATTCCCTTTGTGCATGATATCTCTCTGGGGAACATTTTGTAGGTATGCATGCAAAACATGGGCAAAATGAGGACTCTTGGCTCAGTACAATGACTGCCATGTGCAGAGACTTTACAGTTAGTCTGTTAAGCAGCTGCTGTTCTGGCCTTGGCTCTGGGAAGGCTTGTGTTCATCTCCTAAACCAGATACCCTCCCACTGGTTGGGAGGTTAGGAGGCTGAGGTCTTGGAGGAAGCAGTTCATAAGATATCAAAAGCCCTGAACAATTTTCCAGCATTCCTGTCTTTTCACCTGCTGCAAATTCTCTGCCGTACACCGCACCTTGCAACTGATCTGCAAAGGAGGACCTTGAAGCTTCTTGTTTCACTTTGAAATTTCACTTTGTCTCATCCCTTGTGCAGAAACAGTATCTTATGGGGAAAAAGCAGAGGACAGCTAGGAGTGCTGGAGAAACGGGGTATGGGAAAGGAGCAGTGGTAAGGATACATGAAAGTGGGAGAAAAGGACATCAACACCTGATAGAAAGAAGTGAAAGTGCAAATTTAGGGAAGCAGAGAGACTTGACATCTTGATGTTTTGCTAATGCCGTTAGTGAGACCAGAATTCAGCTCCAACTCTGTGATTGAGTCTGTTCCTGGACAGCTGAAAACTGGAGGACGGGAAGGCAGCATCTCTTCATGGGTGTTCTGCTGTAATACGCATTTTTATTACAGCAACTCCCTCTAGTGCCCCTGTACTGAGAATACACTCAGTGTAGCTGCATGCAAAATAAGTAAAATTATTTCTGCTCTTCTGCTAACCCCATTTTCAACTGTAAGTGAAACAACCTGTAAGCACCCCCTGAAGGCAGTGAAGAACAAAACTATTCCCTTTCTTTATGCTATGGGTAGGGTTTGCACTGTTGTGGAAAGGGTTCATGTGATTACTGTCTTTTCCTTCTGTCTTTGTTTTAGACACTACACTTCTATTTTTAATCTTCAATGTATTTATAAGTTAAGAGGCTAAAAAATTGCTGGGCTAAGAGGGATGGTGCTTGTTGGTAGTGCAAGATATAGATCCTAAAATTGTGAATAAATATTTGGATGGGGGCAGTACCTACGTCTTAGGCTAGCTGCTCAAATTTTGTGGAAAGAAAAAAAATCAAAACTGAGAACCGTGCCCAGCACAGTTCAGTAGAGGTAGTGAAGTGCTAACAGAATAAAAACATACTTTTAACATAACATTTAAAAACCCTTAAACAGTGTTTAGAATTTTTCTTATGTAGGAGTGGGGTTTTTTTTCAGTTTATTTGTGACATACATTTAACATATACCAACATATACTCCAAGGTTTTAATATATCTGTTATTTCGTTTGCTTCTTTGCTTCACTTTGATTTTTTTATTTATTTTTTAAACTATTAAATCTTGGGATTTCAATTTAATTAGTGAAATTAAACATCACATAGTTGAGACCTACATCACAAAACAAAACCACAGGTCATAAAATCACATGCCTGCAAAACATGCTTCTCAGAGGGGCTCCAAGTGCAGTGGTACAAAGCGAGGTGCATATTCACACTGCAAGTAAAGACCAGGACAAAGAAAACCTTTTTCAGCCAGGAAGCACCCACTCTGAAACCAAGTGGGTATCCATTGAAAAACACTATATGGTCTCACCTTCCACTGTAAAAAGCTTGCCCAATGGCTATCTTGAAAGCAAGAGTTTTCTAAATGTATAGTCCCGTATGGACTGATGACAATTTTCTATCATGACAGAGATATTAAAAAGAGTCAGAATAATTTTGCAAAGATCTTTATATTCCTAAGTATGTCTGCCCTTGGATACTGAATTCATGAGTTTCTCTCTGGAAGTCAGCTAGGTATCTGAGTTTTTCCAGTGCAGAAAATTTTGTGCTAGCAAGGAAAAATTGCTGTATTCTGAACTTGGGGTGAGTTTTTTCTCATCTACTGTTACTCATGTAAGAGTTAGGTGCTTGGTCTAAGCTGGTGTCTGTGTTCCTGTTGTAATCAGTGAAAAGAGATGAAGCTACCTGGATGATCTGTTGCATCTTGTGGTTTGTTGGACATTACTGTTAGTTATCTGGCTAATAGACAGTGATGAACCAGTCATAGTCTAATGCTGCTAATTGGCTAAAGTGAGGAAGATTAATTTGTCTCGTCAAATTTGCACTGTGATGAATTGGCTAATGAATGTCTTTGTGTGTTTGTATGTACATGTGGACCACTGTGTTGCACTTGTGTGTGCTTTTGGCACTTGCAAAGACCACACACTGGCTTTGGGGTCCTACCATGAGCCAGTAGCTGTAACATCTGCAGCTTCCAGGCTGCCCCCTGCAAGTATGCTTATGCAGGACAACACATGCCATGAGCTCCTCTCCTCCCTGTTGTGTGAAAACTGCAAAAGGAGCTATGTTCCTGTGTGTACCCAGCTCTGTGCTGGGCCACTTGCTGACAGAGGAGGAGGAGGCAATCCACTTCTGAAAGGCTGGTCCCAATGCTGCTTCAAGAAATTATGATATCTGAGGTAGAAGCATCTTGTGGACTTGATCTGGCTGGAAGTCTCCAGCAATATAGAGACTGTGCTGAGCCAGACAAGTGTCATAGCCTCCTCTGCTTAAAGCATAAAAAACATGTGCCCATGGTCCATCATTCATGGATGCTTATTCCCCGCCATGAGATATCAAAGTGGAGAAGTGGCTATGGCTATGCTGCTGTGTTAGAAGTAGACCTGTATGCAGATAATGCTTTTGTTTACAAGGTTTCTTGTCTGTGTTCTACAGATGTGGAAATGAGAAATCTAATTTCTTTGCAGGCCACCCTTTTGATGTAGCGGTGTTTGAGGATCACCTTTGGTTTTCTGACTGGGCTAGGCCATCACTAATGAGGGTGGACAAGAAGACCGGCCAAAACAGGGTACGTCTTCGAGGCAGCATGCTGAGACCCTCATCAATGGTTGTAGTTCATCCTTTGGCGAAACCAGGTATACTGCAAAAATTAAGCAGTTATTCCCTTCCAGCCTCTTCTTGCTCACTGATATGAGTAGAATAGATGTCCTTGGGGAGAGGATTATCCTCTCAGAAATAAGCTTTTTAAAAGGCCTTGCATAATCAGACTGGCATTTATTGAAAGCATCATCTGGGCGTGTGTCCCAGAAAAGTTAACGGATTTTGTGTATTTATGATCATGCCCAAGAATAGACACTGATCAATTCCCACAAAGCTACCATGGTCTTCTAATTCCTGTTTATCCTAGTTTATTAGCACCTCTCACACAAACAAATAATACAAAATGACGCGGAGAAAGATTTTGTAAGAATTATTAGTTTTGGATCAACTAATTTGATTTTCTGTTGGGAACAACCTCCCTGTAAACAGAAAAAAATTAATTCAACAGGCCAGAACTGAGAGAAGATAATAAAAAAAAAAAAAAAACCTTGTAATGTTCTTTTAGGAAGCGTTAGGACCTTAAATATTAAAGGAGAAATAGTAAAGGAAATAGATTTTTAAAAAGTGATACAGTTATTAGAGAGTATGCAAATCTGCTTTCCTGACACAGGCTAGGTGATACCTGTGGTTTACAATAAACATCTCTTTTTAATGAAAAAAAAAAAAAAAAAAAAAAAAAAAAAAAGGAAAAAAAAAGTTCTAGTTTTTGCCAGTCCTTATTCTTTTCTCAGTTGCTTCAGCTCTGCACAGCTAAAAGGAGATGTTGACCGAAGAAGCACATTGTTAAGTTGCCTGTTTTTCTGCATTAGGAGCAAACCCCTGCCTTTATGAGAATGGAGGGTGTGATCAGATCTGTGAAAACAATTTTGGAGCTGCCCATTGCATGTGCCATCCAGGGTTTGGAAAAGGTCAAGATGGAAAAACGTGTCATGCACTGAATGCTTCCAAGACAACAGCAGGTGCAATTGTTCATTTCCATAAAAGACCCCTCCTAAACCCTTGAGGATCCTAGGATCCTGACAGACAGTGTTGGAATATATTCACCTTCCTCTGCATAATGAATGATGGTTTCTCTGAAGAATGAAGGCACTGAGGTGTTGTCATGGGACCATAACTTGTTGCCTGACTATTGTAATTTTCCCCTTCATAAAAGATGTGTGTCATGCTGACCAAGTACTGTGATCAAGAAGTGGCAACAAGTTTTCTTTTGTATATGAGAAAACCCACCAGTGAGTGGTTTTAGGAATAATTTGAGGCCAGAAACAGGCTGGCCTGGGAGGATACTGATGTTTATTTTAGAAGAAAAACACCATGAATATTGGAAAGTAGAAGAGTGGTAGAAAGTCAAAAAGTTTGTTCTGTAGACTTCAGTAACCCCTGTCACTTTGTCTTGTCTTTTCCAGGAAGTATCTCTGTACACAAGGAGGTAGTGCAGATGCCAACACCAGAGACCTTGCCCTGGAGCACACAAAGCAGTGGGATGTTCAAGGACACTGATAGTGGGGAAAATCAGAAAACCAGCATTTTGCTGACGGCTGAAATCATGGTATCAGGTAGAGTCTGATTATTTTCTACCTTCTGTTTATTGTGAAGCTCTGAACAGGTTTATAGAACAAAAGGAAATCATAGGCCTTAAAGGAAGAAAGTCTGAGTGCCAAAACTTCTGGCATTCATACCCTTAACTCTCTTACAAGAAGTTGGGTCTATGCAATTAGGCCAGGACGGACAGCTTTTTTGTTTGTTTCGGTGTTCCTTCACTATGTCAACAAAACTTAATAATATTTAGGTCAAGAGAACAAATACTTCTAGGTTGGAGCTCTTGTGAAAGTCTCTCCCTTAGATTTTATAAGTATATTAAGTCCTTCTGAACAAAATCACAGTAAAACTGTTGGATTCTAGATATGTTCAATCGTTAAATTGTACAAGAGTTTTTGCGTACAGCATTCAGAAATCCTTACACTAAATGACACTCCAACTCCATGTAGGCAAAGAGATCTGCTCTGATTATTGTAATATATGTATATATTATATACATATGTGTATATATATACATTACATATATATATATATATGTAATATATGTAATTATTGTCATCATTAACTCTGGAGAGGTGTTTTTCAAACTTTGACTGTATGTTCTGGTTTTCCTGTTAGCTTTTTGTTTGTTTATTTGGTGGTTTGTTTGGTTTTTTTAATGTACAGTACCTCCTTTGCTCTGTCCAAATGCATCTTCTGGGTTTTTTGTTTTTGTTTATGCTATAGATCAGGATGACTGCACTGCACTAGAATGTGATGTCAATGCACAATGTGTTTTGCTGGAAGATGGTGCTATGTGCCAGTGTTTAAAAGGATTTACCAGGAAGGGGAAATCGTGCTATGGTAATAAAAAACATTAATAAAATCTTGTGGAAAACTAGATTGGGATAGAGGAAGAAAATCTATCTTTTCTCACACTGGCAGCTCTGCTGTGTGAGCCATCACAGAAAGGTCAATGGTATTGCTTGTTTTGAAAGGGATGATGTGCAGAGAGCATGAGACAAAATGGCTAATTATCACATGCCTTATTTTCCCCTGAGTCATAAGTGTTAATCCTATTAATATTAGCAAGCAATAATGGGGATAATAGGAACAAAAGCATAATGTATTTATTTGTAAAAATTGCCTAATTATAAAAGCTCAGTCTATAGACGTGATAGTTGACATATAATTTAGAAATATGTATTAAGGAATCTCTTAAAAATTAGTATTCCTGATGTAATATTTATATAAAAGTGCTGCTCTTGTTTCTTTCTATCACTGAAAAGACTAACCATCAGACAACACATTACTCAGAGTGATTTTTAAATTTTTGGATTTGCATACAATATAAACCAAGGCACTTGGTTCTGTCATAGAGGCCAAGACAGGAGGACATTAGAAACAGAACAATTTAACATTTGGTGTCTAAGCATGAAGACTCACAGGAGTCTATGTTTCTACAGAAAGGAAAATAAAAATTGGAAGGTGAAATGGGTGTACATTTTTTTCTCATTGTGGTACTTTTTTTTTTTTTTTTNTAGTTTGTGTGTTCTTTCTCTAAACAAAGTTTCTCTCTGAGTAGGGTTTAAGAATATACGGATACTTTGAATAGAATCATTCCCTCCAAACAGGATTTTTTTTTAAGCAAGTGGTATTTGTGGAATCTCTAGGTCTTCAGTTGAAAGTAGCTGGTTGACTCTCCTAGGCTCTTCAGAACATCCCCATCAAATTTCATACCAAGACCACAAAACCCTTCTCTTCCCATTTGCTTCAGATGCACAAATGGCAAGTGACAGCATAGTCTGAGGGAGATTCATGATGTACAGATTTCTTTTTATCGACTTATCTGCTAGTTTCATGACCCATGTGTCCCATCTCCTTGTTTCATCTTACAGATGTTGATGAGTGTGCGCTAAATATGGACCAATGCAACCGAAACGTTTCAGGCTGTATCAACACAGGAGGAGGCTATGTCTGTAAATGCCTGGAGGGCTACACTGGAGATGGAGTCCATTGCTATGGTATGAGCATGCATGAGGGCTGTGCTGTGTCCAGAAGGCTGGGGTAGGATGAATGAGCAAGACACATGTCTCATGATGTGGGCCTGCCTTGCATCAAGATGTGAAACTGCCAAACGAGCTGTTGTGGTTCTTTTTGAAAAATCTCACAGGGGCATGGATCCTAAAGTGGCTCCACCAGACAGTTGACATTTGTAATTTCTTCCTTTTTGATTCTTTCCCTCCTGTTTGGTGTGGCAACCTCAACAAGTGATTGATATGCGAAGCCTGCAGCTGTCAGTGGATACCTGATCTCGGTGTTTGCACTCCTTAGTGGCTACAGCAGGAGAGAGGAAGAGTGAAGGGGAGGAGGGAAAAGGAGATGAAGCAGTAGAGCTTTATTGAAAATCATTGGCATGAATATAAACAAACGCAGGTATTGAGTGTGTCGTAATACTCATAAAATAATTCCAGGTCAGTTTAATAGGCATGAGGTTCAAGGTGTTGACACTGACATCTTGAGTAAATTCAGAGTCTTGTTAATAATCAGACCCAATGATTTTCCCATCCAGTTCTAATGCCAGGTCTTTAGATAATTTCTTTCATTTCTTAATTTTTTTTAATCCACTTTAGCAGTAAATATGAAGCTTTCTCTCCCCTGCCCCCATATTTGACTGGCTCACAGTTTGTTCAGATTTCTATGAGAGTCTTGTCTACTCTTTTGTCCTTTTCTTTTTCATTTTTCCTTTATAGCCTAATCCAAAGCCCATTAAATTTGACCCAGTTCTTACATAGTCTTTACTGGACTTCAGTTCTTTGACACAGATAAGCATGACACTAAAATTAAGAACAGTATCACTATTATGGGCAGGGTGTGGGAAGTATCAGAGGCAGGAGGTCTTAGAAAGCATTCTCCCTACAGTGGTCAGAGATCCAGAGCTCATGTCTTTGAGGACTTTTTGGAGTGCAGACAGAAGCGACAAGTTCCTCTTGCTGTCCCAGCATGACCTACAAGGTGTGTCCCCAGGCAGCTCTGGGCTCTCACTGCCTACGGTATAATTGTTCAGTTAGAATAATTGTGGGACCTACCACTATTACTGAAAACCAGTCCATTTCCTTCCTGAAGTCTTTAAGTCCAAAATATGGCAAGATGTGTTTTCACAGCATTTTATAAATGATGCAATCTTCTTTTGATGTAAACAGAATCGAAACTTATGTTGTGTTTGATGACTTGAAAGGTACTATAAAAACACAGGAACTGTTAAGTAATTATTGTGTTTCAGTTTGAGGTGTCTACATGCATGCACAGTGTCCAGAAATTTGTTAGTAGATCCAGAGATGGTCCAAGGTGAGCCCATACTGTGTTTTTGGAATCACAGTTCTTGAAATGTGCTGCAACAGTTTCGTTCATGTATTTTTGCTTTTTAAAGTGCTCTGAGTTTTCTGTTTTGAGTCGTAGAGTACTGTCAGTACTATTCAGTACTAGAGTACTGAATTTTCTGCTTTGGGCCAGATCCTGTCAATTTAACTGTAGAAAAAGTCCCAGTAGTTTAAGCAATAATTCCACACAAATCCGAGATGATAGATCTGTGGGTTTGTTGCTCCAGAGTAGATCTGGCACATGTATTCTGCTGACAGTTCATACAATAAATCAGAGGCTCCCAAACTCTGGTATGTGAATCCTTCCAAAGTTCCCACCTTTGAGGGGGTGTGTGTGTGCTTAGGTGCTTAGCACCATGCAGGTGCCAGCCCAGGGGGTGAGTGCCAACCTGGCAGGAGCTACTGCTGTGGGCTGTGATAGAGGATCACTTCATTTAAGTGTTTACTCAAACTGGATAAAACTATAGGTTTCTAGATGCTTTTCTTCTGTCCAAACTTGTCTAAGCTGGACCAGGTACAGTGGTGGGCAACCCCTCCACTCCTGAGCCCTTCTGCTGTCTTAATGCAAGAATTCCAACTGACAGTACTCTAGTAGTCATCCAGGGTATAAGCTATCACTAGCAATCCCAGGAGAATATATAGGGTGGGAAAAAGGCTTCTCTTCAACTCTACTGTGCTTGTTACATTTTATGGGGAAGCTTTTCCTTCCTTCTCCCTGCGGAGAGCTTCTGCAGCAGCACAGCATGCTCTGGCAGGCTGGGGAGCCTGGGATTACTTGGCATAGAAAATACACTGGTTGTTTTTCTGTGACGTTTTCTGTGAAGGCGTATTTGCAGGGGGAAAGCCGTTGGTGTCCCTTTTAACCGATGCTCTGAGGCATTTCGCTCTTCTAACTGCAGACTGTTTGGGTGACAGATATTGATGAGTGCAAGACAGGGTCCCACGCCTGTGGAGAGAACGTAACCTGCAGAAATACAGAAGGAAACTTTGCTTGCTTGTGTGCTGATGGTGCTTCTGACACTGGCATCGGTTGCAGTGAGTAAATTAAAATCAAGTGGACCTTAATTAGGAACTGTGCTCTTGGATAAATGTTTATACCTAGAAATTAAGGAAACCCTGCATAGTGACATTCTGCGCAGCTTGGGGATCCATTTAGCATTACTTTAGGAGGCTCTTGAGAGGTGGACTAAGGAGACCAGATCTGAGTTTAGTTTGAAAATATCTACATAAAGGTTCAATGCTATTTTTTTGCTGTCTAAGTGTAATGGCACGTTTATCTAATGGCCTTTACAACTGATAGCTAAAGTAAATGCTGCTTAGAGGTAATATTTTTGGAGGTGATTCCAGACTGTGTCATTCTTCAAAGTCTCTGTGCCTTCTTTCCCTCTGCAGAAGGCTAGCACGAGAACTGCGTGTAATTTAAGACCCATTTCATTCTTCAGAATACATCAGTCTTTCAGATTCAGTAGCTAATTTTTCAAGAGGGCTCTGAAGCTCTTTAAAAAATCTGGTTACCAGTTTAACGAAGGGAACTACTCACGCACTACTGACTGTAGGATCCTCATTTCAGTGCTTCGATGTGACAGCAGCATTCTTTGAAAGAGTGGAGCTGTGTGACTCATCCTCTCACTCTGTGTCAACCCTCTTCATTGGGGTGAATTTTACTCCAGATCAAGTGACTATCTGATGATGGAGGGGACACCATGTGATTGTCACAGATCTGTTTCTGCAGAAAAACAGAAGGGAAATTATGGGGGTTTTAAGAAGACCTATGAGGATTCCCACCCCTTTTTAATTAATTAAGCTTTCATTAATTTCAGGTGTCACTCAGGAAATTACGATGCATTACTTGGAATTAACGCCTTTTAGGTCCGTCAGCTGTAAATCTGATCCCTTGTCTTCATGTGTGTTAACACAATGTTTTAGTTCTTTGCCTAATAAGCTGAAATTTTCTTTGCAGAATGCAGTCACATCTGCAGTTCACTAAAATCACTCATCCTTTTCCACTCAGGCTCTTTGTCATGGCAGTTCTCCTGCAAATGAAATTTTAAAAAACAGATGTTGAATGTCATGTTGCAATAAAATTGGTGTGAGTTGTAAAACCGATCCCATAAATGTATAAGAGCTATTAGGCGCATTTGTCCTAAGCCATACTGCTCATAAGGAATTCAAGCAATTGAGGTCTGTTTGTGCTACAGTTTGGGGAGTAATCTGCAGAAACCAGATGTGTTTGCAAGGACTCGATCATTCCAAGAAACAAAGCCTTAATTACAGCCATACTGCTAGAAATTCTTTGCCACGTAGATGTTTGGTTCTGACCTAGAGACCTGCTGGAACATCAAAGCAGAAAAGAAAACACTCCTTTTCTGTAAGAGCATGTCTGCACTGTAGGTCATGTTATGCGGAGTTATTAGAGCTACCTTTAAAACTAGCTAGTTTGGATATCTATATAGGTGACAGCGTGTGTGATTAGAGCAGGCTACAGAACCCTTTGAAGAACTGAGTCAATAGAGTGCCCTGCTTCTCCAGTGATGCTATCTGTACCTGAGCTAGCTTGAAACAACAAAATATGCAATCTGCGGTCACGTGTAGATGCAATCAACTGGATGACAGCAGAGGAGAAATAATCTACATAAGAATGACAAGTTGCATGTGAAAAGTTCTCAGCCTGAGACCCAAATGCATGAAATACAGCCCCCCTTTCACCTGTACATCTGACTCTGGTACTTAGTGCATGGCAGAGATTTACCTTACCTTCAAGCTGCATAAGGTGCAAAAGTCATTTAAGCTTAAGTAACTAGTCAGCAAATGCAGCTTTTCTTCAGAACTGTACTCATGTCTAAATGGACAGAATGCAGCCAACCTCTGTGGGTCTTTCACTGCAAATCTAGAATCAAGCATCTTCAGTATTTTAATCCAAAGTTCTGTATGCCTAAATTTGATAAACAACTTCAGCAAACAGGTAGAACACAAGTAATTGGTCAAAATTAGAGATTCTTACCTACTTTACTGTCTTAAAGTTCTGGAACTCTTTCGTAAGATCAGGCTGCCAATACAACCAAAAGTTTGAGATGTCCTTATGGAATCCTGTGTTTCAGAATCTACTGTGTCCCCTACTGTTGTCAGCAATGAATACTCTACACACCCTGTGCAAGGTGATTCTGTAGGGTGCCCTCCTTCATACGAGTCATACTGCCTCCACGGTGGAGTGTGCAATTACGTTTCTGATCTGCAAGACTATGCCTGCAAGTAAGTACAGAAATTTGTACTGTCTGTGCTGATGAATGGTATCCTTACGGCTCAGCTGAGTGCAGTCTGGTGTTTGCCCATAGATAATTTGTTAATCACTCATGCTAGCAATTATCATTAGCCTCTGCTCTTTTCTGGAAGTGATCACTGCAGGTTTCTGTAAGAGGTCACTCCATTCACAATCATTACAATTAATAGAAGGGTTGGATTTGCTCCCTAAGCACTCAGTTCTTTGTCTTGTTGTTAAGTGACTTAGTGCTCACGACTTTATGAAAGTGATTGCTGTCTCTCCTGTATGTATTGTGCTGTCTTGTACCTCCCTGATGGCCTTGCTGTTCACGTGTAGGGGGATGGAAGAGGACACCTTTGCTTTGTCTTCTCTGATTGGGACCAGGAAGAGTCTAGTGTCAGCATCTCCCTTAGTTTGTAGAATCTTGTCCCTGACAGAAAAGGTTCAACATGATGGTCTTCTTACAAACAAGGAGAGTAGCACTGAGACCTCAAAAATGTGAGATGTCCTTGCTCCTGTCAATAATTTTGTGAAGCCTAATTCCTGGTTGCTCAAATGCAGTTACTGATAAAAGCAAAGAGAATCTCCTATTTCCAGAAGTCAGCCTTGGCCTGGTCAATGTGACAGCCTAGTACCATGGGTAATCATTTCTTCAAAACTATTAATGCTGGATTTTAATTGTGTAACCTGATTATATTTGAATCTGTGTTATATCTTTCTTCAAAATCAAGCACTGAAGTGTTTGTAGTGGGACAAATCGAACGCCTGTCTCTTTCTCTGGGTGCTCCATTAGTGAGCAAGGAACTGTGGAGGGGATGGATGCTGTTCTGTAGCCAGCAAATCTTCCTCTGTGTCTCAGTAACTTCAGTGGCCCTGGTACAACCCTGGAGTGAGGAGAGCAAGCTTTGTGTTGAAGGGTTTCTTCGAGCTAGATCTTTCTTGCACTGCACTGTGGGAACATCTGTACCAGCATGTTCCTACAAGCACTGTCGAATCCTAGGCTCTCTTATTTTTAAATAGGAGCAGTCTCCCCTGCCCACAGACCTCTGTACCTGCAGGAATATGAAAAGAATGTATCCCATGTACATATATGAAGTAGATGCTTTGTGCTGCAGATTTCCTAAGCTCACAAAGCCCCTAGCAAAACCATTACAGGAGGTGGGCTCATGACCATCCCTGGTATTTGTTATAAATTTTTAGTGTAAATTTTGGAGGCATCAAGAACTATCTTTTTTTACCTCATTGAGTTTTTCCTATGAAAGTGAAGAGTACACAACTGCAGAACTTACAAATTGTATCGCGCCTTTTTTTCTCTTATTTATTGTGTGTTAGCACATAATAAAAATCCAAATGTATGTATTCTTCAGTGCCAGAAATGGAAGCTGTTTAAAAAATTAAGGAGCAATCATGCTAAGCCACTTTCTTGGGGGCCAGGGTTTCTGTGTGGACCTTGCTAAATTCTTTCATGGCTGAATTCTCACTAGATGGCAGCATTCATTCATGTAGGCCATAATATAATAAATACCGAACTGAAGTAATGGAAAAATGTTACCTAGCAAAAATATCTAGCAAAAATGACATACTGAAGGTAATTTGCATTTTAATTAATTAAAAACTCTTACACTAGAATGTAGATCTCCTAGCTTGTATGAAATTTATTGTGATCTCGCAGTAAAAAATTAGCAGATTTCTACCTTCCAGTGTATAGGCATTATAATTTGTGACAGAATGAGAGTACTTGTGCCTGATTTAATAATGAATGCTGATATAACATTTTCAAGGACATTAACTAAAAGCTGCTTCAGGTCAAATCTTGCTTCTTTTGCTCATTTAACTAGCTCTTTTGATTTGAGTTAAACTAGACCGATTAAAAATTTTGAGCAGGATTTGAGCCTATGTTACTGAGAAGTTGTTACGAATTGAGTAGACTTTTTAATTTTTTTAATGTTTATTATTCCTTTTTTTTATGGACAGTAAAACTAGGCTAGGATTCATTTTAATGTGTTTTTCACAGTCTAGTAATTTCGATTTGAGGATTTCATGCACTGATATTTCTATGTTGGGTGTTACAGTGGTAAAAGCAAACAAATAAACAAAAACTGCCTACAGAAGCAGCTTGTATTAAAACTAACTTACTAAGATATTTCTGACCTCTCTGAGGCTTTCTTTAGACACTTTTCATTCATTGTTTATTTTAAAGTAAGGATTCAGATTAAAATTTGATTCCCTTAACCAAATCACTCTGAAAATATGAGTAAATACTATATTGCCTATTTCAAAGAAATACTTACTGCTGGGAACTGTTAAAGGGAAAATCTTAGAGAAACAGTAAACACACAGCAGGGTTTAAGAGAAAAAAATGTTGCTATTTTTTACTCATTAGAATCTAGAAATTATACCTTTGCTATACAATACTATAACTTTACAGGAAAAAAAAGTCTTTAAATATTGAATTCTACAGGTTTTGACAGCCATGACTTTAAAGTCATTTTGTCTTCAACACTACTAAATTCAACCAGATATTTCTGTAGCAGCTGCCAATGGTAAATCTATATACAAGGTGACTGAAGTGATGATGTGGGGTTTTTTTCCTCTGCTGCCTGTTACAAAGCGTGCTCGCTTCTCTTTGGCAGTTGTGTGACAGGCTATGTTGGAGAGCGGTGCCAGTTCAGTGACCTGGAGTGGTGGGAGCAGCAGCACGCCGAGCGAGTGAAGATGCGGAACATCACCATCACAGTCTGCATAGCTGTGCTGGTCCTCCTGCTGCTGCTGGGGTCCCTGGCTGCCTACTGCCACAGGTAGTGCTTCCAAACTCACGTGGTGAACATCTGGAGAGGGACAGAGGCGCTGCTGGCTTCCACAGAGGGCGCGTTGCAGAGAACGTGAGCTGTTCTTCAGCTGGTGGAAAGCAGTATATCCTTCTTGCCACTCTTGTGTTTTCCAGTAAATGGATCTATGAATAATTCAGAAAGTTCTGGCATGTTCCTTCTTGTACTCACATTGGTGTTAGTGAGTGACGTGTGTCTGGGGGGGATGAAGAATAGACCTTACTAGGTTTGAAGAGGAGCCATGGTTTGTATTGATGAGAGTGTTTGGGAGCATGTTACTTGCTTCTTCCTTGATTCACCTTAAGAGCTGTAGATGTCTGAAACTCTCATGGTAGGATTTGGCTCTTCTCTGCTAGCTACTCCCATGGTTTGGTTTTACTTCCCTTTCAGTGTGGAGTGTCTCCTGAAAGTTTCCTTGCCATTGAGAAAAGCAGCACCTTCCAATAGCAAACTTCCAGAGTGATGCCTGCAGCAATGAGTGTGAAAGCAGTTTTCCTGGCAGTAGAAAGTAAAATCAGATGATGTGAGCCTAAGGCACATCTGTTGTAAGAGTACTCCTTGGCATTTTCCATGGATGTAATGAATTGTGCAGGTTTGGGATTCTTCTCATGGCAAAAAGAATCTCTCCAGTCACTATTTAAGTACCTAGTCTGATGTGAAATTAAATGTCATTGACATCCCTTGGACTTGGAAAGTCCTCAGCATTTAATAAATTAGTGTTTTGGCCATGACCTTGGCCAAAAACTGTTTTCAGAGGCTTTTGTTTAAATGCATATTTAAAAGTAAACAAGTAAAAAGCCAGACAGGACCCAAATCAAGCCAAATCTTCTGCTGCATGCTGACACGCACACCCTATGCAGGGTTTTGTTTTTTTTTTGTGGTTTAGACTCTCCTAGATATAAAATATTAAGGTACAAACGAAGAACTATGGAAGCTAATATTTTCCATTCTTATTTAATGTTTCCTAGCACATTTAGTCCATATAAGTAGAGAAACTGTCATGTTTCTTATTTTCTGTTAACTAGTGGTAGAGGTCCAGAATTAAAGCAGGGCACAACCTGGTTTGTTGTTATGACCTGGGATTTGGAAGCCAGTCGGTGGAATGATACATACAGAACAGGCAACTTGTGAGATTTTTGTTTTTCCCATATATGTCGTATAAACTGTCATGAAAAATAGCCAGAATATGGCTGGTTTTAAGGTGTGAAGATATTAATTCTTTTCCCTTCCTCTCTTTTTTGTCATTTCTCCATGATTTACCTTTCTTTCTTGCCAAACGCTTTTGATCAATATGACTGTTTACCTCAACAGCAAGTTTTCAATTACATGCTTGACTTAATTTGTACTGCAGTTATTACTAGCATAACTAGATCAAAATTAAACCACTGGCCTAAGATCTGTATTTCACTGGAGTCTGGAAACCAGTATTTGGATTGAAATTGCTACACTGCTTTTTCACGTAATCTACTGTATTATGAAATGTACCAATTAAGTCTGTAGTAGCCGTGTTCCTTCCCCTTTAAAATGGAGACATCTACCTCCTTGTAATTGGAGGAAATGAGGCTGGACATCTATACCTGCCAATCTGAAAAATGTGTAAACTGGAAGCCAAGAATACCAAAGTATTGTGTTGATTTGTTCAACAACTGTAGTCTTCTGAAGAATATTGTGTTATTCTTAATGTTAGGTTTATGTAATCCGATTGCATATTATACCAAGCTTCCATGGGAAGCTAGGAAATAACTCTAACAACAACAAAAAAATAATAATCTGAATCACAAATTTAACACTGACTATCATTCCACTTCAACTGGTCAAGGCTGTGCAAAAATTGACAGTAGGACAGGGATTAGGATGGAGAAATTCTTGGCCTCTTGCCCACGCTCAGTCAACTAGATTTCACTGCCTTGTCTGCTTGGGCTCAGTCTCACACGAAGACTCTCATGCTTGCCAAGTCCATCTGGCATCTGTTACTCTGCATGCTGGAAAATAAGATGCAGAATTAGTAGCGGGGCATCCAACTGAGGACCGTGCCTGTGTGTGAGCCCTGTGCAATGATTTTGTAAACTGGGCAGGAGTTTTGTCAGCTGCAATGCAGAACAGGCACATCCAGCTGACAAAACGTGAACAGCAGCCTTGCCACAGTGTCAGGAAAAGTCAAAATGGACTAATTTACCTTATTTCTCAGCATTCTGCTCTGTGGATATACCCTCAGATCTGACACCTGTTTGATTTCATACTAGCAATTTCAGTCTTATCTTCTACTGGAAACAATCATTTTATTTTTTTAAATGTTTGAATACACAGGAACATGTTATAGAGCAATGGGGGAGAAAGCCCATGGTGGAGACAGGTCTTTCTTGTTTCAAGCAAAAAGCAAATTCTATTTACATTGGATTTTCTTGAAGGAGAAACATATGGTAATTATGACAGATGAACTTCCCTGGTTAGTGTGAATGTGATGTAAAAATAAAAGAAAATGTCTATTAAATTTCATTTAAAATGAATGAGACTTCTAGAATTTGAAGAGTGCAACAGTGATTTTCTTACCTTAGGAGGAGACAACAGGTATGTAAAATCAGTACAGACGGACTGATTTGGATCTCAGGCAGTGCAAATCAGCTCTTTTTCTTATGACCATGTTTTCTGTGTTGGGGCCCATATGAGCTGTTGATACTGCCTTGTGAGTGATTGCTGTTTAACTGCAGAAGTAACAGCTTCTGCGTTTTTGGAGCTTGTCACTTAGAGCTGATTATTAGTATCCTTTTCTAACTCCAGGCTGTACTCTTGGCTTTTTTTTTCCCCCTTGAGCTAATTCTGTTGTTCATGCTTTTTTTCCCAGAGATGTCTTAGTTCCAAACTTTATGAGGATTTCGCTTTGCTTATTTCATAGTAATTTCTGAAACTTGATTTATGTAAATGAGGCAGATGAATGCAGAAGGGAGATTCATAATTGTAACTATCAATGGTGTACAAAAATACAGTCAGGTTTTTATTTCTGAGCTTCACCCACAAACTCTGTTCATTTTATTGGCTGAAACCTAAATTGTTAATAAGAGGAAAGTATTATGTCCCTTCTGTAAACACCTGCAGAATAATGTGTGGAAGGAAGCAGCATCTGTTCCTCCCACAGCAAAAAAAAATTTAAAAAAATTGTTTCAGCTTTTGTTCTGTTGCAGAAGTCAGAACTTATATAAGAAGAATCTCTATGCAGAAGTGGTAAGAGATGCAAGCAGCCGTGCTGACAATGAGAACGTGACACCTACTAGCAGCAAGTCTCGGGTAACTATATTAATGCGGAGTGGAGAGGGAAGCAGGAAGGATCAAAGAGTGTTAGGGATCCACTTGAGATTATCCATCAAATAATTCACATCTTAAATATATTAAATAACTGCTAGAGTCATCGAGTGCTTTGCTGTGAACCCTAGTTCATCTTACCTCATTGTTATCCCTCAAAGTTCACAGCTGCCTGGGTGTATTGCAACCATTAGCCAGTGTTATTGTTAGCTTTGAACACAACAGTTGGGGAACTGTGTTCTAAATTAAGGAAATGGCAATGTGATGACATGGCATATCACAGAGTTATTTTCACAGGAAAGTATGCCCTCAGTAAAAAAGGCTTCTTGGAAGCCAAGTACTGTGTGTGCAACATGAGATGTTGAACTTTATTTTGGGGGATGATGAAATTAAATGTCTTTGTATCCCAGGCTGCTGCCTTGTAAAGAAAAACAACCAGGATGTTATTGGCAGTTTGGGAGGTAATATAGAATACAAATTTTTCACTGGTGTGGGTAGAAATACCACGATGATCTGATTGTACCAGCCTGTTTTTAGTGTCGTTTTTGAAGTTGCATCAGAGAATTTGGCCCCTTAAGATCTGATCTAAGGACCTGGTTCTCAATGGCATTAAAATGACATTACACTGCTAGTTGATAGCAACTGAAACTTGAAGTTGGCAAATGTGGCATAATTGGCATCTGTGGCTACCTCTGTGCCCAGTCTGGGACTTTCTGTCTTTCTCAGAATGGCATGACTTCCCCTGAGAGCTTGTCTGCACACATATATCATCAGGGTCTGAGTTAGCCGCTGAAATGCAGGTATCATCATACTTGTCCAGGTGGCATCACGTTAGCTCAGCAGCATCCACACTTCAAAACAAGCACAGTTAGGCCTGTGGAAAAGACTACTGGCAGTGTTTATACTTTTACAGGATTGGTAATAAACTCTAGTGAAGCACGTACCTTTTTACTGGGGTAACCACACACGTGTTGTTTTAGTGTGGGTATTACTGAAGGTTTAAGCTTTTCACAACCAACTATAGCTGGAAAGGTACAAGAACCATGTGTATAGCAGTCATGGTCACAAAAGAATTTGACTTTAAAGGGCCTGAAGTTTGACTCCGCTCCAAATCTTTGACTCCAGAAAGAGATGAGTTTGTTCTACTTGGGAGTCTGTTTGAAGGGTTGAATATCATGGAATATTTATAGTACAAATCCAAGGATTTTTAATCAACCCAAAGAAGGCTTCTCAGATGGCTTTGATTGAGTGTCTGGCAGGGTACGTGAGTGAATAGCCACTGAAACACATTATCAAACATATGTTGGGAGTACTGAATTGACTTGACCCTGGTTATGGCGTACTGTTCCTTAGCTGGTCAACTGCATACTCTTGGGGACCTTTTATTACCAGCACTTTATTCCTCCAGGTACTGGACAGGAAATGTGCTGAATTGTTACGATGTCATCATGTGTTCACAGCAGAGACAAAAAAATGCAGCTTGCGAAATACCTGAGACTGGGAAAATCAGAAGCATTTGTTGGGACTAAGACCAGCTTGTTGCCTGGGAGCAGTGCTCTAGGAGGCCTGCAGCTCACCAGCTCTGTCCCCACAGTTAATGCTAGTGGCTAGTGACATTTTTGCTGAATATAGGAGTAATTAGCCAGCTAAGCAATGGACTGAATCAACAAAAACAAATCCAACCTACTCATCTATTACATACTCATGTAAAATTTCACCTTGCATTCTTGCACTGGGAGACATCGAATACATTAATAAAGTAATTTATTGCAAACGGCTTGTTGCAATCTGGAAGAGGAAATCACTGACCCCTTGCTAATTACTG
Organism: Thinocorus orbignyianus; assembly: GCA_013400375.1. Lineage (NCBI taxonomy): Eukaryota > Metazoa > Chordata > Aves > Ciconiiformes > Thinocoridae > Thinocorus > Thinocorus orbignyianus. The sequence goes on from VXBW01000219.1 coordinate 68,663, forward strand.
CTGCCTTACACAGTAATGGATCCCTGTGGATCTCTGCAGGTGATTTTCTCTGTGCTGATGTAGCCATTGAGTGTTAAGTTCACTGCAGCTTCATGCATGCATGCACTCAGGTTAGAAACTGTAGAGTTGCCAAAAAGCAGCAGGAAGTTGTCCGTTTCTACTATTCTCTCACACTGGATTATTGGGGAGTTTTATGCAGATTATAGAGATTATACAACACTGGGGACAGAAAACTCCATAGTTTCTCAACTCCTGAGGTGGTGGAAAGAGTTTTGCGGTGCTGTTGATTTACACAGCATGAATAATCCTAACAAAGCACCTCTTATGGGGGCTGAATGATGTGTATGCAAAGACTGAAAAGCTCATGAAATTCACTCCTTTTTCTAGCTCACAGCGCTACTACTCATTCGTGAGGCTAGAGAGAGAGAGAGTGCAAAGACCTTCTGGTTCTTGCTCATCTCGGTCAGTGTAGAGGATAATGAGGTTTTGTGCTATCACACGTTTCAAATACTGGGTATGGTTATACCTATGAATTGTCCTAATGTCATTCCCTTTCCCCTTTTACTTCTACCCGTGAGGCTATGTTTAGCGGAGGGTATGTCTGGGTGCTTTTTCCACATTTGTACTAGCATTCGTAACCCAGGCTAGGTTTGTCCTAGGGATGTATAAGCCTTGGTAAGCTCCTGCACATGCTTGGATTTTGATGCTATTCTGAGACTTTTTGTCCAGCACAGCGGTCCGCTTTGCACAGTCAAAGGTATTTTGCAGAACCGTGTGTAGCTGAATCTCCCCTGGGGATCTGTCACATGTGGGTTAGCAGTTGTAAGCCTACAGATTTTTTGTAAATGAACTGATGCCTAAATATTCACACCTGCTACACCTGGGATCTATCCATGTAAACCCACCAATTATCCAACCAGACCACTGAATCTGTCAGTCCTTCTGTTGGGACATCTTATTTAGAGACATTTTCTTTTCTTTCCTGTCCCTGCAATTTAAACATCCCCTTTTTACTGTGTTTCCCTCTTTCTTTCTATACTTCTGCAACACATAGCTTCATATTGCTTTCTTCTACCCCTGTTTTTTCTGTTTTTCCCCTGGTCTTTTCAGCATGTTCTCCCAGAAGGTCCTACCTCCTGCTTCCAAGGTGTCACTTCCACTGTTACTGTGAGACAAAGGAATTGCAGACCCTAGGTGGTGCTGAGAGCCAGAGAGGGAGGCTTGCTTCCTTCTCTGTGTCTGACAGGGTTTCCTGCTGTCTGCTGGTGGGTCTCCCTAATACTTTAAAAGCAGCCCTCCATATTATGGAGGCAGTTGATTTTCATGTACTTTTGTTCTTGCATCTTGAAAGGTTGATTTGCAAGGCAACAGAACGGGTAGTTCTTTACTAGACTGGGACTGCACACTTTCCAAAGAAAGTCTGGGACTGTCATCAACTCAAATGTTTAATTATCTGCAGGGGAAGGGTCATCCCAGAAGCCAGGATGACCTTTTTCCCCCTGCTGTGGTTAGAGTGTGTGGCCCTTCTAGTTTGCCTCTTGAGCTTCAGAAAACGGGTTCATTTTATATTAATTTGTGCTCTGTATATTTTGTGCATATTGTATGTATTTGCAGTTTGCAGTTGTTAAGGAGTGTAACAGTTCTCTGGAGACTAAAATGGTTGATCTAATTGAGTGTGAGACAACAGATCCCCATCCTGCCTCTCCTTCAGAATATGGTGAGTAGGATTTCCTTCCTTATTAGATGCCTCCTCACCTTTGTACCAGCAGGGGCAGCAGCAGACAGAGGAGACAGAGAGAAAATTATATTTCAGGCCTGTCTGTATTCATTCAGGGAGGATAACTGACATGGTGTGAGGGGTCCAGGACTCCTCGGAAACCTTTTGCCCTGTGGCAGCAACTGCAGCCCTGCTTTTTGTGTTAAACAAGGTGTTTGACTGCCTGGGGAGTGTTTGATGCTTAAACAAAGTTGAGATGATTGAAGGAGATGTGCCTCCCATCCCTGGTGCAAAGGCAGCACAGAAGCACACAGTGGGCTTCGATGGTTCCAGGTTACCAGCTGGACCACTATGAATTTTAGGAAATGCTGATGTATACACAGCAACTGAATCTCCTAATTGTTCAAGTAGTGAGAAATGGTGGAAAAAGACTGATATCCTCAATCATTTGTCTTATTTACCGTATATGCCTCCTAACTACAAAAGTTACCAGAGAATCCAGTTTGTGCCAGCCGTTTAGAAATATGCAAAGATAAATGTTTAAGGGTACTCAAATGGGCAGGCATCTCGCAAGATTTTCAAAATTGCCCATTCTGTCCTTAGACATAAATTGGGAAATCACTTTATTCATCACTAGAAAATATGCCTCACATTTACTTTGTTGGACTAATATTGTGAACATGTGTAGAACTGTAAAGGAAGCCTGATGTTTCCCATTAGGAAGCTCTGTTTTCATTTATAATTTTATCAGATGCAGCCGTTGGAACAGAAATTTCTCATGACAGGTGTGTGATTATTTCCTAGTTGAAAATTCTTAGCAAAAATGGTTCAACCATTTTGGATAACAAGAGTGGCAAGTAATCTGATGTCTTTTCTAACATGTTATAGACAGATCTTACACCGTGCCAATGAATAATTCTAAAATCTTCTGACCTTGGAGCAGGGGGTTTAATTTTGCCAGGCAGATGGTCTTGCTGTCACAGGCATGCATTTTCCTCTTCTTGTATATTGCAACAGACAACCATGAAATTTGCCTAGGACAAGTAATTTCTTAAAATCTGAAACATTTTCTTGATTTTGTCTCTTTTTTGTTTTGTTGACATCGATTAGTTCTGTAATTTTCTGAACTTGCTTCTGTGCTTCCTTTCATAGCCTTCTTCATAGTTGAAGCTGCTGTTAGCTTAGTTATTGTGAAACTTCTCAAACGGCTTTCAGTAACACATATCTGTTTTCCTCAGTGGAAGAAGAGCCTGTAACTTACAACAAAGCAGCAGAGACTTCGGCAGAAGAGGAGAAAGAACAAGGCTGCCAACAAGAGGTTCCTGTTGGCGAGAAATCGCATCAGCCCATGGGAGTGACAAAGGACCCTCCCCAGGCTCCCTGGAGCATCCACCCCAAGCCCCTCCTGGAAAGGGAGCCCTGCAAGCCTGCCCCTGCCACTCTGCTGATGCAGCCAGACTAGAAGCAGCCTGGATTTGAGTAAGAAAAGGAGGAAGGATAAAGTCAGTAGAGAACGGGAACTCGTGAAACACTGAAGCAGTCTTCATTTTTTTTTTTGTTAGGAAAAAATCTGCTTTAGGATAAAACCACAAATCAAAACAGAACAGGGAAGTCCTTCCCACTCCTTCCCCGTCATCTCTGCTTGGAAGAATTACTGTGAGCGATGTGTTAGCAATGAGTACTCTGTAAGTATCACTTTAAGAGTCACCACTGGTAACGTCATTAACTGCCTGCTGAAAGGACACTGAGGAGAAAATGGACTGGAGAGTGATTTGTCAGAGATAAGCACTTTCTAATGGAGTTCATTGCGAGTGATAGTCTTTACACAAGCACACACCGAGTCCAGAAAACTGCCTAGAAAATGGGCCACAAGCTCAGCTGCAGAGAAACTGGAATGGAAGGTAATGCAGGGAAAGGAGTTAGAAACAATATTTTTTTTTATTAAAATATTGTTCATAGACACTTCAAGCCTCTCCCCATCACTGCTGTCAGACCAGTGTAACTTCTTGAACTTCACCAGAGATATTCTTGTATTTGCTTCTGTGAGTGAGCACCAACTGGAGTCTTGCATTTCTCAGAATTTGTGGGCTGGAGAATTGTTTGTGAGCACATGATGTCGATGATGATCACATCTATTGAGAGGTAACATTTGAGGGGAAAGGCGATTATTCTTTTAAAGTTTCCAGTCTACAGTGGTCCATCAGAGCACCACAGGATTGTTTCTGGACTGAGGCAGTGGGCCTGAGTCTGTTTTCAGCCCTGTGAGAAAGTGTGTGCTGGAGCTGCACCTCAGGAGCATTGCTGGCAGCAAAACATGGTCCGTTATACAGGACTTAGCATGAGGAAAAAAGTCCAGCCAGTTGCTTCTCCAAAAGAACAGGAGAAATGGGACAAGCAAACAAAAAACACCTCACTTTGGGTGGACTTCGACGTAGCTGATTTGTGCTGCATGGGATCAGTTGGAAAACACCACCAATCTTTCTTGTAACTGGCTTTCTAACGGCTACAGTTCCCTTCCAGATATTTACTAAAAACTAACTCACTTATAAAGCTCTGTTCTATACAGAGTTGTACCTTAGTTGTTTATCATCTCAAGTGATTTTCACCAGTGATCTTGACTCCCTAAGGCTGTCGTTAGGTGCTTTTGGAAGGTATCTGGAAATCAGCTATATTACTAATAAAGCTTCAATTGAAGATGATCTCTCTGTCCTCTGTCTTTAAAGCCCACTACTGTAACTATCAGACACTTTCTTTAAACTCCACTACAGTGGCCACCATTAATGTTCCTTGTAATTTATTAGCTGGATAATATTGGCAAATGGTATTAATTTGTGTACTTACAATCCTGCTTTTTGGTTTTTTAAGAATCCTTCCAGAAAGGTATGAGATGTTGTCATTTGGTTACCAACGTAGGCCAATGACAGGAAAAAGCATTGAAAGACTTTCACCTCTTGTCCAAAACAATTACATGCTGCAGTAACTTTGTGGAGTCAGTTCTGATTTATGTTGGTATAAGCAGTAAGAATATTGAGCCCAAGGTGTCCAAATTATAATAAAGATAATGCCCTGAAGAGAGGCTTCACTTCTTTTTCTACTAAAGTGATTTTTTGAAAGCAGCTTTGATTTGGTGAGTCTACTTTCTAATCACATAAGTTCTGAATTCAGAATAAACTTGTAAAATAGACTTTTCCAGAGGTTAGTTGGAACCAGTAGCTGGTCCTCTTGTGTGAATGGCAACAAGGGCATTTCTAATGAAGGAGAAGTGGATAAGGAGAGTCGGCATAATAAACTGTTTTCAAAAGAGGGCAGCCACTGGGTTGAACCATTAGTATTTGATAGATTTTATTTTAGGTTTAGTTAAATTTCATTAACATTGTTAAAAACATCTAGTTTGGATTCCTTGGTCTTTCACAGTTCATTGATCTTGCGTATTTTGATGCCCAGCTATAAAGGCCCTTATTCAGCAAAATGTTTTATTTCCATGAGAGCTGGAAAGTACAATGACTTTGATCCCTGCACTTTGATTATCTCTGGTGAAATATGTTTGTGTGCTTAAAATCAAGGTATTGTGATGAGTGATGGTCATCTTTTAGTTGGAATTTCCCCACTCAAAGGAAATAAAGATTTGTAACTTTGAATCTTGTCTAAACAAAGGTGTTTCAGACTCCTTACAAATGAGTTTCATATTCTACCCTGTGGTTTTTTTACTTTGCTCTCCTTCAGTGTAGGGATCTAATTTTAAATTTGATAGTGTTCTTTACAGAATAAGATAGTAGAATTGAGCTGATATGTTTTTGTAATTAAGGTGTTTTGAGTTTTAATTTTTTCCTAAACCCAGCTTGAAACTTGAAATAATATTTAGTGTAAAACCTTGAGATGATATTTCAACACAAATGTAATATATTTGGTTTATTTGTAAGTTTATAAAGCTATTGATTTATAAAATAAAATTTAAAAATATTACTGGTGTCCCTCTTGTTCTAAAAGAAGACAATGCAAAATTCTGGTTTCATTTACCCCATGTCATGTTTGTAACAGCTCCATTGGTTTTGTACAGCCACAGTGTGTAATGTGTTATTGCAGCACAAGCTGATATCATGGAGTATTCTTTCACCACTCAGAAAATCTATACTAATGAGGATTAGTTTCTGAAGCTCACAGGTAAATCCCAGCTTGAATACAGTATGTTTTTATTTATTATTTTAGTTATACATTCCCATAAACTAGTAGAAGCCATATACTCCTCCTTGTGCACTTCTAAGTGGCTCTATTGTGAAAGTTGCTACTTGTTTATGTAGAAATATTATCCGTGACTTCACAATCTGTTTTCAAACTGGTGTCCATGATGTTGTTCTCAGGCTTTACATGCAGATCAGTTGAAGTAAAATAGACTTCAATTGATCAATGGAATCATGGAAAATCCTCAATCTTCTCGGTGTTTTTCAGGTACACAAAGGTCCCCTGAATCTTTTAAAATTATTAGACTTTGTGGTTATGTAGCTAACTTAGTATTGACCTCAAATCCTACTTGTATACTCTCACTTTTATAAATGAAATTCACATATGTTATATTAAGCTGTAAAAGAGAAATTCAGAAACATAGGGGGAAAAGCTGTCCAAAGTGAGAAAAATATTGGGAAATTCGAAAGAGCAAGTCAGAAAATGAGTTTGTTTGGTTTCGTAAATCCTGACTTTATTGAAAATGACATTTCAATTCTCCAAAGCTATATTTTTATTCTAAACAAGTGAGGAATGATTCATGCTCATTCATAATGAACATAGGCAATACTGTCATTCCTAGTCCTAGGAATGCATGACACACATCATTTTAAGTCTCTTTTGCAGTCAGTTGCAGCTTTGCAGAAGTTTATCTGTTCAGGCAGAAGTTTTCCATCCTTGTAATCTCTTTCAGAATGAAAATATTTCTTAAAAAATCTAGGAAAAGAGTAAAATATTATTCAGAATGGGATTAGGGGGAGCCTCTGCCTTGTTAACATATATTGTATTTTTGTCTTATTGGCAGTTGTTTTATCTCATGTTATTTCAGGGTGATGCCTACGCTGTTCAGTTAGTCTTCAGAACACACTTGGCCTTACTGCTTCACTCTCTGATAACTTGCCATCTTTATCTCTGTGCATGTGAAAAGAAAAGATGTTAGTGGCATTATAAGCCTCCCCCAGAGCCCCAGGAATGCACCCCAAACACAATCTGCAAGGGTGATAGCCTAAGTTTGCTCACGCTCCTCTGATCTTTTATTGAGACTGCTGTTTAATGCCAGTTTTGATGCGGACCAGGAACAGCCAACTTTGTGAAGACCATTCATCATGGGATTAACTTTCAGGCACTCCTCAGTACTGAGGTGGACTAGATTCAGACCAGGGAAAAACCTTAGTCCCTTCTAACCAGCCTTAGGGACCCTCAATATTCGGCAGTTTCAGGGCTTTGGAACTTGACTTTTGGAACAACTGGAGCAATCATCGTCTATAAAGATGCAGAGGCACTTTTGTACTGAGACCCTGGCCACTGTCATGTTTTCCTCCTCAAGCCTAAGTGTTAGAACCAAAATGTCTTCTCCTTAACCCCTTTATTTTTGGAGAGGATATTTCTGATTCTTTCATTCTATTAGACAGAAGCAAAAGCTGAACCAGAGCCTAGAAGGAATTTCTACACCTCATAGATCTAGACCCCGCAGTCTGGCAGCTGCCTTTTTTCCAGATAAGAAGTTAGGTTACATCTCCAACACTAATTTTAGGAACATCTGATTCTTAGACACTTATTTTCGCTCGTACCCACTGCTGCTCAGACCCTGACCATGTGCTCTTTATGGGTTGTGGGATCCTGTCTGCCAGCCAGTTTTCAGCCTGTGTGGCAATATTGGCTTTTATCAAAACTGATTTGGAATGGTCTTGAGTGTAAGGCAAAGACAGCATGTAAGGGAATTTCTCACTTTTATGTGAGCAGCTACTGGAAAGGTAGCAGCTGGAGTCCTGGTCCATTAAGTCCCCTAGGCATTAATATGATGCAAACAATGAAAAGAATGTTTAATAATTTATAAAAGAATTAGCTACTCATGCCTATATAAAAAAGAGATTTGTTTTTTAAAAAAATGGTTTAATAGCTTTGTAGTTTCAGGACCCAGCAATTTTTGTGCAGCTCTGGGCTTTTTATTGATTAAAGCCAAGAAGTTTTATATGCTGTATTCATTCTACAGAGCAGTGTGCACATTTTAACAGACATGATCTTCATTAATATTGATTGCACAAAACAATACATTTGAGTGTGATGTAATAAATGGAGAGAATGCACAGCTGATATTTCATTAGTCTATTACCAGTAGTTAGTCATAATGTAAGTGTAATAAAAGCGTGCTGTGTATAAATTTGTCCTTTTTTCACTCAAGAAAGAAATAGAAATATTTAGACTAAGATTTAAATGGCTATTTTGCTGTTTCCTTCTTGTTTGCAAAAGAAAGTTGGGTGCAGTTCTGTGCAACCTTTGTGCAGTGTGTGGGCCTGTAGATGGTAAGTTAAGAAGAAAAAGCATGTGTCGTAAATGGCTCTTGAAAGACAACCATTTAAAAAGGAAATCAATAAACTAAGTACAGCCAGATGCTGAACATCTCACTGGAGACCAAAATCACTAATAACTATGGGAGAGTCAAGGTTCTCTGCAGTATTATATGAAATAATAATAGAGTTCCAGCTTATTTCCGCTGACCTTAGTGTTGCTCATTAAAGGTTTAAGCAGGGACCTGGATACAGTCGCATTCAAGTGAGGTGTTTGGAATTAAAATACAGATAAAAGGAAAAAGGTTAATCCAGGTCAAGGGAACAGACCAAAACTGGAATTGCGTAAGATTATCGTATCTTTCCTCATTTCTCCAATGGTCAACAGCAGTTAGTTTTAAGTAACACTCTTCTCTGCAAAATCTCCTAAAGGAGAGCCTACACATGGTATTCCTGTCCATGTTTTGGCTTTGTCAATGATTTTTGACATCTAAGAGACTTTTGTTTGCCTAAATGCAGAAATGTGCTGAACACCACCTCCAGGAGACTGAGATATATAACAAGGCATCCCCTACTGTTTATTATATGTTGTAATTGTAGTAGTTCTTTTCTTCTTTCTCATACATAATAATCTGTATCAATTGTAGAAAATACATCAGAACATACTATGAACCCATGAATGCTACCAAATGCTGAGGCAGTTGGATCTGGATTTGATCTACCCTGTTGCTGGATGCAATAATAAACCAAACCTGAAGTCTTCATCCAGCCAGTGGTTCCCTACTCCTGTATCCCATATAACATTCCCTCAAAATGCCAATTCAGAGCTTTGTGGCCAAGGATGCTGCTACATTAAAGAGTGGCAGTGAGCAATCAGGAGCTCTTGGGTCTGTTCCTCACTCCACTAGTCATGGGATGGCATCAGCAAGTAACTCAGCAAGTCCTTGGAAAGCTTCGTCCAGACCTTGAACTGAAAAAGAAATGGAAAGAAGGGGAGAGAGGTACAGATGCAAGCATTCTTACCTATATTCTAATAGCTCGCAGCGTGATGTGTTTTTTGATCTTTGAAATCCCCACGGAGGGGATATTCTTATAAACAAAGCTAACATTAAAGTTGATGGGCTCAGAATCAAGCTGACTGAGATTTACATTTCTTGCTGCTCCAGAGACTGATTAAGACCTGTTTGAAGTGGACACAGCTTTATCACAGTTGTTAATGCTGACTCTTTTACACCAGATCTGAATCTAACCCCATTCTCACGTTATTACATGCAAAAAGGGGGGTACTGTACACCCTAGCTCACTCACTTTTGTATGATGTTACTTAATCTTTCTTGGTAAAACTCAGCCTTTTGTCTACAGTCTGTTCTCCATAGGGTTCAACTTAAATCCTAACCCAGTTAAACTGTGCTAACATGCTAACATTTTGTGTAGGGGTGAATTCACCGTCTGTTTATATGTGTAATGACAAGTAGATCCATATCTAAGATTTTAGTAATGCTTTATAGAGCAGAAGTACTGAAGCTCTGCATCAGGAGGCTTCAATAAGCAAAACACAGGTAGGTGTATATTTTAGGATGAAGGGAGCCTTAGAAGCATTTGAATATGCTGGTGTGTCTTCTGATCTACAATAACACAAGGCATGCAGTGTGAAGTCTGGTTCAAGAGCCTTTTCAATTAAAGATCTCAGCCAACGCCGTAGTGTGTAAGCTGGGGTATGCGAATGTGCTGTATACCACCCAGCTCGCTCTGAGCAAAGGAGGGAAGGGTGGCTGGGTTCTTTAAACAGTTAGACCTAACAAATGACTCGTTTTGAAGTCTTAGGAAAGAATGTGTGCTAGAGTGCACTAATACTGGCAAACAACAGAAGAGAAACGGATACGTCCAAAAGTTGGCAGATCTTCTCTTGGAATGTAAAGGAGGGGGAAAAAAGAAGCCAAGAATAAAAAGGCTAGGTGTTATTCTTTCCACATGTGTTTATAGAAAAGGGATAGATTTCATATTTCACCTTTTTCCAGTTTAAAGTGTGTTTTTTCTTCTGGTTTGGTTTTTGCTACTTTTTTCCACCATCCATTGTTCTATTACAGGTCATTCAGTCTCACTTTTAGATGGTTTGTAACCCAGGTAGTACCCCTCTGCTTCCCATCTGCAAAATCAAAGGGCCATGTTTAGTACGCTACTATGCATTTGAATTTATCCTGCATCCTGGGCATAGATAACAGGCATCAACAGTCTGCTGATTCAAAAAAGTAACAGCCAAGCAAATGCCCAGGACAGGAAACATCTTAAATGACAATGTCTATCAGGTTTCAAATCTCTGCATCGTAAATATAAGAAAGAAATAGGGAGTTTATTTATTCTTCAAATGGTCCAGAAGAGGGAGAGGGAATGAAAAACATGGTTAAGTGCAATTGTTCATCAGAACTGGCCTTCCTGGAGACAAATCTACATCATCTCTTATATGACATAAATTAATGTAAACTCTCTCTTCTTTATAGACATATTCTATTATTTCCATGCATGAAACTGCCCTTTCTAGTGCAATGTTTTGAGGTTCTTTTGCATGCATGTTTGTGTGTTTCTGTCTTTACATTAGCACATAGTGATCTAGTTTAAGGATTTAATAGAACAGATTATGTTATTATATTAATGGACAATGGATATATCAAAGAAATAAATACCACGAAGCTGAATGAAGTGAACTAAGCTTTTTCCAAGGGTACAGACGCTCACATGCCCCAGCCTGTGGGTGAATGCAGTCTAGGATACCTCTGTGGGTTCAGTTCAGTTGCTCTGGACAGAGCGGTGATCAAGCCACTCTGCAAACTGTATTCACATTGGATTGTGCTTTACACGTGGCCGCTGTTACACTCAAGCTAATGGAGAATGTAGATCAAATATCCACACCCTTTTGTTGGTTACCTACCTGAACTGTATCAACACACCATATACTCTCTGTCTTACTGAGAGACCACCCAATCCCATTGTAACACACAGGTTTATGTAGGAAGACCATTTGTCATCTTCACCACCATGGCTAAGAAGTAATATCATTTGACAGTTGCTCAAACAGGAACTTCAGATAGTCCCAAAAATGCATAACTTAACATTTTCTGTCCTATCAGGTTGTCCTGGTTTCCAGGAGGGACAGGGTCAATTCTCCCCTGGCTCTGTCAAGCACAGCTATTCCACCCCATATGTGCCAGGCCCCAGGGGCAGCAGGGAGCCTTTTTGGCGCCCAACGTGGGGCGACTCGGTGGGTTGAGATAGCGACCAAATCCCACCGGGGCTTCTTCAGCGAACTCACCGTGTGCTTCTGTTTTGTCAGTGGAATAAGTACCGCTCACCATGTTACTGGCTCTGTTCTCCTGGCTCTGTGCGAATTCCTTTATGTTTTATGTACTCCCCATGATGTTGTTTGTCACCTCTGGGAGAGAGATCAGGTTTATAATTTTGCTATCGTGTGTAATATCAACATATGATATGATGGCATCACTTGCTAGAAGGTTATTAGAGGTTATTATATAAGTACGACTGTTATGTCTCGGGCACTGTTTCTCAGCATTNCCAGGCCCATGGGCAGTGTGGCTACTGCCAATTCTGTGGCAGGTGCTGCAGCTTCCCCAGCCCCAGGGGTGGATACTGCAGCAGGTGCTGCAGCTAGTCCGACCCCGGTGGTGGACACAGCAGCTGATACTGCAGCCATCCCGACCCCGGTGACAGACCCATCAGCTGCAAGCCCCAGACATACAGCATGTGACAGTCCAACACAAGAGAAGTGATAGTAAGTTTGCAGTAACATCTCCCTCTTGCTGAACGTATATAATAACTGTTGTGGAACCTGAGAGGCTGTTTAAATGTAGGCAACATTTCCAGTCACAGCTCCAGTCCTGCATGGTATGAAACTTACAGCTTCTTGGGATTTTTTTGTTGTTTTAATTTTTTTCCTCCAGGACTTTCTGAATAATTTTTTTCTTGCAGGACTTTGCAGATCACATGAGATTGCCTAAGCTTCAGAGGAGAGTCATGTCAATGTATATCATCATAGCCGAAAGAAACCTGTTGAGGTTCCCTTTAAGTATCTGGGGAATGCCACTGAAGTGCCAGATTTTGTAGAACTCTTGTTTTTATTTTTTTATTTTTTTTTTATTTTAAGAGAGCTTGCATTCTTTAAACTTTCTTCTTATACTTTGAAACTCCATTTCTTGGGGAGGGTATTAGGGTCTAATTTTTAATCAGACTTCTAGCTGAGGGCATGCCTAAGCCATAGGAACAGAGACAAGCCTACAAAACAACAAAAAAAAAAAGGATTGAAATTAATATTTGAATGCTAGATATATAGTAGAACACTCATAGAAAGCCCCACAAATGAAAATCCATTCTTTACCAGCAAACCAGATCAATTGAAAATTACTAAATGTTGTTTTCAAAACTGTCTGTACAAGATTAATTCAGCCACTTTGTTTATGTGCATTACTTTGATTTATATATTTTTGCTTCACTCATGAACAGAAAGATTTAGAATAAACTTACACTAAAAAAAATATTTTGGTCCTCAGTCCTGATTGCATTTTACTAGCAAAATCCCAACTGTGGTTTTAGAGAAAGGAAGCATTAAATTAATTTAAACTGAATCTTGAAAAGTATTAAACCATTTTCAGGTAGAGCTTGGATTTGAAAGCTGGGTTCAAACATGCCTACTTCATAACACTGACATTGTGTAAACTGTTGGCAATGATGGCCTGTGTTGTCTCTTTTGCCCTGCTTTACTACTGCTGTTCAAGTTGCTCAGGAAGCCTTCAAAAAGTGGAATTGCCCCTGATACATCACCAAAGTCCAAACCTGTGTGTCTGTTGTACTCAGCTTTCAGTAGGGGCCGTGAGACTTCTGTAGAACCTGCTCACATCTGAGTTGCAGAAGTTAAACACAATGAATTTAGGAAAGGATGGTCTTCCAGCTCGAACTGTGAATTTCCTGACTTCTGATTAAAACCAGATGCTTGGTACTGTTACAACATAGAGTTTTATGGGTGAATACAGCAATACTTTATTTCATATATGCATGCTTTGCAAGAAATCTGATGGGAATTGTAAAGTAGTACCTGACAATATCGATATTTAAACGTCCCAGTGTAGCATATTAAAACAATAGCAATTCTTTGCTCATGACACAGCTGAGGTGCAAATACACACGCTGATGCCCTCTGTAAAATGTGTCAAATGGAAGAGAGAAACACAGGGTCTCAGGCCAGTATTTCAGGGCCAAATGCAGTCTCTTAGGGGATATCTTTACAGATTGATTGCTCGGGGCTATGAAGAATAAATGTAAACGTTGCTGCAAAAAGTCTGTCAGCATTTATGGCTTCTCATTATGTATAGCTCCTGTCCATTTATGGCAGAAAGAAACGCTACAGTGTGTCATACAGACTTTTCTCTATTACATGCTAAATGTTGCATTGGTGTGTCGATGGGATTTCAAAGAAAATCTTGTCTGGCTGAATGTTTGCTTTCTTGGAAAGAACTAATTGTACATCTACATCTTTCTCCAATGGAAAAGTCCCATCAAAAGCACTTTTTTTTTTTCTTATTCTTTTTTTCTCCCTTCTCCCTGCTCCGGGAAGGTATCCAGCAATATAGCAAGAAAAACAAAAGCATTGAGAGAGGCTCCCAGCTGATAAGTGGTGGAGCTGATCCAGTAGCTGTCAGTTCAGCTGCCGTTCCCCCTGCCTGATCAGTTCCTGCCAGTTCCAGACCCAGTGGCCCTCATAGGAAATAAGGAGGCTTTGGTTGCATCAAGGCTGCCCGAACTTGGTGCCTCAAGTTTTCACCCTATACTGCATTTTATAACAGAGGAAACTGTTGCCTCTGGGATAAGGCAGAGGCTGGGCCTACTTTGCAAAGAGGGGCGAGAGTGTCATAAGGTGTGTTTTGTGACTAGAACAACTGTACTGGCAAAATTTCCTCAAGTGAGTGCATATGCACAGATTAAACTTTCCAGTAACTGGGTCTGGGGGTGAGGTGTGGTGCAAACTTGGCTTTCTATGTCCCCCTTTCCTTTTTACACTTTTGCAGGAACCACTCCCTCTGCTTTTGTTGATGTTTCCCCAGCTCCAGTATGAATGTGAGCATGTGAAGGCAGATTTCAAACCCATGAGCAGGGGTATCTGCATGTAAACAGCAAATTTAAGAGCTATAGTGCGTACTCCAAAATATTGGAGGAAGGCAACTGAGACAAAGCATCAAACACTAGTTTTCTTTAGGAAGGAGAGTCAGGACAAAACGCAACCTTGAAGTGTCTTCCTCATTTCAGAGTTACAGTGGTCAAAATACTGCAGTTGGTCACCTGTAAAATTAAATTCCTAAATTGGTAATTATACCTTTGTTCTATTTTACAGCTGATGTGACTGAGCCTGAAAGTGCTGGAATGGGTTGGTACCTTCAACCTGCCTCCTGATTTCTGTGCCAGAGAGTCTGTATTTCTACAGGGAGTGCAAATGAAGGCATTATTTGGATGAAAGTCTGGATCATTTTGGGCAGGGTCCATCACTGTAACCTTTTGATCTATGGGGAAAAATACCCGTCTTCTTATGTTAGATCTATTTGGTGTTTGTGAAGACATATGGAGTGAGAATACTGGAAACCACATGCCCACATTTATCTGAAGGTTGAGGATTACCTTCCTGACGGATGAGAAAGAAGTTGTCTCAAATCTCATTCAAATGTTTCCTTTGTTTCAGTAAATCTTGGAAGACAGACAAATTATAGCAAATATGTATTTTTGACATGAAGAACAGTCCAAAAGGGCTTGAAATGAAACCACAAATTCCCTTCAGCTAAGCACAGAGGTTGAGTGTGGCTCTCTTGCAAGCGATCTGCTCTCACATGTTGAAATTTCAAATGTAGGTCTCTTTCCTTTTTCTCTTTTTAATTTGAAAAAAAAAAGGATTGTTGGTCCCCCACCTCATTAATTCTGCCAGTCTCCAGTGGTATTAAATGTCTCTTCCTCAAAGTCAAAAGCAACACTTTTACTTAATTTTAAACATATACCTTCCTCAGTTTGTAGAGAATCCTGTGTCCAGGTGTCAAGCCAGGGGTGGCTGTAAGAGCAGGACCTCAAGGAGGAGATCTTCATGTTCTGTCAAATTCTTTCTGTCTTTGACCTTCACAGAGAAAATATGGCACAAGGGACTGCATGAATCAGTATAATCCAGCAACTTTCTGTTCTTCTTCCAGGTTTGCCACTTAATTGTTTTTTGTTGTTGTTTGAAGATGCGGTGCTTTATCTGTGTCTCTTCTCTTCGATTTGTCTGTACTATTTTGAGAGAGACAGCTCTTTGGGTGCATGAAACTCCCATCCTGAGCAAAGCCTACTCATGCCATGCCCTGTGGTGCTGTGCCCAGAAAGTTTCTCGGGTCTATGTAAGCCAGGGCTAGAGCAAGACCACCCCTGTTGGTGTAGCAGGCTGGGCACAGAGCTGGGCCATGCCTTTGCAGGACTGGGAGCAGACCAGAAGAGTGTGCCTGCTGCTGCAACATGGTATGGCTTAATGCCCTACCTGTTCCACGAATGGTAATACTTAAATCAAAATGTACCGTGTTGCAGTAGGATACAGCACTAATGTTTATCTAGAAAATAGAGTATGGGGTGGTTTTTTCCAGTGAAACTGGCAGACATGTTTTTGTTAGGAAAAAAGTGTACTACTGAAATAGCTACAAATATTACCCAGCATATTGCACCAGCAAATTGGTCCTGAGTGCAAGTTCTAATATTAAACATTAATATATTTCAGTGTCAGCTACCAGCATATTTTTTTATCAGCATATAGGCATATCATTGCTCTCAATGCTAGAAAGTGACAGCAGACTGAGAAATGGAAAAAGCTGGTTATTTCATCATCCTCTCCTTCCCCACTGAAGGTCCTTTTCTTTTAGGCTGGATCATTTGAACCGGAGAGCGGTGTTTTGCCTTGCTGTGGATTTACTTAAGGCAGATGTTGGTGCAATAGGAGTCAGCGACAGGCTTTCTGCTCTCAGCTGTGACGCCACAGCAACTTTGTGACCACTTCTGTTTTTGACTTCTCTGGCATCACCCTTTAGGACATGTTGGGGAAAAATAAGCCAAACCCAACTGTAAAGTTCCTGTATAAGCAAAATTAGGTTAAACAGTCTGCTAGAATCAACAGAAGGCTCTGCATTAAGAAGCAAGCTGCTTCTCAAACAGGTTGGAAACAGTGCAGGGAGGAATTTGCAAAACAAGGCAGTACTTCTGTGAGCTCTTTGCAGGCCTCCTAAGGGAGGGAGGTCCCCTCTTTTACTATCTGATGAACATCAGTCCCTTTGGTCAGACTGCTAGGCGCCTCCTGGAGCTTAACCTCAGATTAACATCTGCTTCATTTCAGTGTCTGTCTGATAGTGATATCAATAAACATCATCGCCTTACAGTCAAAACTGATAATTAAATCTGTGCCTGCTGACTCACTATCTATTGTGCCCTGGGGAATAATTACAGATAGTGAAGATGTAAAAGATAAACCCCCATATATTTCGCTGTATAACTAATATGAAGCTCTTGTAAGCATGATTAAGTATATATAATGTGTATCTATAGATCATATGAAGTGCAGGCAGAGGAAGAAGGAGTTTCCATTTGTTGGTTTAGACCTGCTGTAAATGCTAAGTCCTGTTGACTGGGTTTGGACCTGTTGATGGTACCTGCAGGTCTGACCCCTGCCTGCTTTCCGCTTTGATCTGTAGCAACAGAAAAGAGTGTATTTGGAGGAAAAATGCAGGTGAGCACAGTGTTACATTGCATAGACATTTGCAACTAAGAGCTCTTGCACTCTCTAGTAGGCAAAACTAGCAGTCTTTAGTTGGACAGAGCTGCTTTTGAGCTACAAAAATCCATTTTTCATTACTTTCCTTCAGTCTGCCCCATGGTATCTGGTAAGCAGCCTCTTGAAGTGATGGGGCTGCACCTCCCACCGTTGGTGAGGAGTAAGAAACGTCCTGAAGGACAGCACGAGGTGTGAAATGCTTTGAGAAAGGTGAGGGCTGACAAGCACTTTCTAGTATTACATGTGAGGCCCTGTGAAGAACTGAGCGTGGTTCAGTGGGGAGACTCCTTGCCGGCAGAAACAGCCCTCCTAGAGTTCCCTGCACAGTAGTGGCTGAGCATCCTGCTGGCAGCAGTGGAGTGACCCAGCAGTGCTATTGTCACCTTCCATTCATCACCCACCCTGTCCCCTACGGTTACTGCCTTTTCAAACCACACAAGACAGAGCTGGTGAGGGCTCAGTCCACAGCCTTGGAGAGTTTTTTTGTAGGTATTCAACTCTGTGTGCTGCCAGCAGTTTCTTGGGTGGTGATTCAGGCAAGATCAGTGCCTTGAGCTAAGGGATTTTAGTTGGTTTATTGAGGAGACAGAATGGGAAAAAGAGAGAGAAAGATTAATTTAATTTTCCAAACCGCCAACCTACATGTTTGTATATTCAGAAAAAGTCACTGGCAGGAAATGAATATGCAAAGAGTGAATTGGAACAGAAGTACAACAATGTAACTCTGCCATAAGCAAGAGAAATGAGACTTCTTTCTTGAATTTTACATCAAATTCTCTCTGGCTGATTTGGGAAAAAAGATACAGTAGGGGGTGTTCAACCCCTTGCAGAAGCACCAATTTTATTTTATTTTTTTTAATAAGTAAAAGTGTAAAAATCAGTTACAATAACAAACTTATCTTCTTCAGTCTACATGTTCAAGAGGGCTTTGTGCAATAATAATGTCATTATTTCTGGACATGGACAAAGGGACACAATTTGACCCTTCTGTGATTGTGGCACCACACCAGAGAACCTGTGTGAGGATTTGAGCTCGCTTCTGAAATCATGTGTGGAGGCCATTTGGGTTTTGCTGTTAGCAAGTGGTATATGATGGTACACAGGAAATGTACCTTTGAGTTTGGAATCTTCTCTGCAGCACAGGTCCCAGAGCCAGAGTCATACCTGAAACTGAGCCTGGAATCCTTCAGGGTTTAATTTGAAGGTCTGAATTCGATGCAGCTTGAGTTGTTTATGAATTTAAATGACCTAGGTAGGCATTCCTAGACTGCACTACATTTAAAGTTTATTTAGATTTAATTAAAAAATCCAAAAGCTGACAACCCCATACCCCAAAACCCTGTAGTTCTGCACTACCACTGACATAAGATTAAAGCAGAGACAGGCAAAATATCACAGTTCTCTAACCTGTGAACCCACAAAATACGTATATGGGGACCCATATTTAAAGGAATCTTTAGAGATCTGAGATAAGCCATTTCTACTTTAGCTAATCTCCATCATTAAAACATGTGTTTATCGTGGATTTATATGTATCATGTTGTGAAAGCCTGACCTTGTTAAAATCAAAGGCAATTTGGCTCTTGATCTTGATGGGCTATCATTTCAGATATTTAAATAATTTCTGTATGAAAAAAAATCTGAATATACATATTGTCTGTGTGTTTATTCAATGCAGAGACCCAACCAGAGGTTGTACTATAATTTTCTGCATTGTTTTAAAAGGAGTACCAATTGGCAGCGAAATGGGGGACTGAGGAGAGACAGAAAGACATTCATCAAAGTTTTTATTGACAGGACAAGTCTCCTTTGCCAAGGTTTAAGCTAAAAGCTTTAGCTTCACTTATCCCATGTGGATGGTACCTGTGGTTCAGCCATGTGCATTAACCCATTTAGCTGCCCAAAATCGTCTGATTGTTGAGAGAAGGGAGAAATCCTCACTCATACTGTCTCCCCAGAGGAGAGGAAGGGATACTTGAGCTTTGTTTGGCTTAGTCTGTTTATAGTTGTATTTTACATTAGGTAAAGGAGTTTTATGTTTAGTGGTAGGCAAGACTGGCAAAGCTTTGGGAAGGCTGTGTGTGGTCTTGGAGAGTCTGAATTTCAAACTGTACTTTGCTGCAGATTTAAGGGTCTCCCATCCCGTAGTGATGCAGGGCAGCAGTGATGCCCTGGGAAGCTTGGAGGGAACCAGGGGTTCCTCCACTCTTTGAGCACATGGGGGCACCTTGTAGTTTTGGCTCCCAGGGCCATCCTTACCTATAAATTTGGGGTAGGGCACTAGGAAGACAGAGGGACACAGTCTTATCCTGCCCTATTTTTTGAGTCTGAAGATCAGACAAGGGTTTGCCCTTCCCCTGGGGCCATGTCCCATGGGCTTCCAATGCCACGGTGTGACCTCTTCCCTGCTCCAGGGACCAACAGCCCCTGTGAGGGTGTTTAGCAGGTCTTGCTGCTGCTGTCTAGTTTTGTCCGGCACACAAGGCCGCAGCACTACTTGGCAGCCTGGGAAGGGACAGCTTCTGGTAAGCAACCGTGCATGGAAAAACTTGTTAGAAAAGGTTGTCTTTGGCTTGATAGAACAACAGCTGTGGGCTTGAGGCAGCAGGCCAGTGTATGCAAGGTCATACCATTCATCTTCCTCCTGGCACGGGGTCCTGGCCCCACCAGTGGGCACGGAGATGGCCAGTGCAACAGAGCAGGAGAACCCCGAGCAGCTGGGCTTAACTGGGTAATTTGTGCATGTTGCTTTGATCATAAAAAGAGATATAAAATGTCAATTAATATTATGAGGTGTGTAACAACCCTTTGTAATGTACTTGTGCTGTTTTCTTTAGTGTGCATTTGTAAAGGGCTTCTGGCAAAAGGAACCGCTATTATTAATATTCAGAAAGGAAAATGTTGGGTTACATGCCCAGTCCTGTCTGGGAAAAATTATATCTGATTACTTGTCTATTTTAGTGAGACCAAAATTAATGGTGCAGGGCTTACATTAATGGAGAAGAGCCAGCTCATAGCCTTTGCTCTCTGAGGGCTTTTGAAATTTCTCAAAGTGTACAGATTCCCCAGAAACCTTTCACCTTCACTAAGTGTGTTTCAGTTATGTTTCCTTTCAAGAATGTTACCTCCATGTGCAATTTCGTTGGCCTATATTTATATTTATATTTACAAAGAAAACATTTCCATCCAAACCCTTAAGTGCTTTACTGATGCTAATGAATCCTGGCTGGAGAGAAAAATTATTTGTATTGATGAGCAGGACACCTGAGTCAGAGAAAGATTGAGCTATTTTCATGAGTGGAGAAAGGCACTAATATCCACCCAAAGAAGAGGAACATGCTCTTCTTTGTGTCTGCATTGACTAAAGCTAGATGGCTTCTAAAGCATGCCTGTGGCTCAACAGCACACTCATGGATCCTATGAGCGTTAACCCTTCTCTGTCCTTCTCTTCTTGTCCTCAGTGCTGTCATACCTAAAGCAAATATGCCAAACGCTTTAAGCAGACCTTGCTGCTCCTGCAGATTTCATGGTGCATTTTCATTGTTTTTAGTGGTTTCTGGTTGGGCTGGAGCTTCCACAAATAGACACAATAGGAAAAAAGTCCTCATGGTACCAGGAATTTTGTCTAAACTGAGATCAAGTGGTGTCCTGCTTACCTTGGTCAAATCTCTTGCAACTGCTCACTGAGTCCTTCATGCATCCATACAGCTGGCACCCTCTTTCTGAGTGACAGAGAATTAAGCGCACGAGAGAACAGAGCTGTGGCAGCCTCCACCAGGTCCCTGTGTGGACCATCAGGGTAAGACGGTCTCCGGCCACACAAGTGGCACGTGCCAGAGAGCAGTGACATAGTCAGAGCTGCTCAGTAGTAATTTTCTGAATCTGAGTGTGGCCTCTGACTTTTTTTCATCTCCTTGAAGGGTATCTGAGGAAGCTCAAGAGACCTGGTAAGGGAGGCATGGCAGTATCACATCCTGCGGGTGGCTGTTCAGCAAGGGAATGGTACAGGGGCTCTCTTCCAGTAGGTGATTTTCCAGAGCTCCATGAATCATCAGGGAAATGATTTGTAAACCACTGTTCTTGAGGAGGTCTCTGTTTCTTTTCTAGATCCTGTCTCTGGTTCCTGGGTTATCACTCTAATATTTGCATATTAATGTGCAATATTGATTGATATTTCACATTAAAATGCAAATGCATTAATATTAAGATAATATTCACAGCTTGAGCATGAGAAACATTGCTCTAAGGCAGCAGCCAGATGTATCACTATAAAGGCAGTGGCATCTCAGGTGAGTTTCCCATTGTCTTTACACTAGACACTGTTTCATCCTTTGTTTTCTCTTTCCTTTTTCCCCCAAAATAAGTCTTCCTGGTATCGACAACTAACTAGCATGTCAAAATGCACAAATTCAGGTTGCAAAACTATGGAACTTACTTTTCCTTTAAAGCTGTAAAATAAGGTATTATTACAAGACCAACAGGTGCTGCTGCCAGACAATGCCATTGAACAAAGAGATGTGAACTAATTCATGTAACTTAAAAAGCTATGCAGCGTTTCTCCCAAAGCTCATATAAAAACTTCTGGGGATGTGTCGAGAAAATTTGACAATTTGACATATATTTCAGGGAATGCATAGCAACAGCCTTGAACATGTTTAGAAATTTGTGCAGAATTTTCTCCTTTTTGGGAAAGGAAGTATCTAGAGCATTTTTTTTTTCTTTCATTATATTCTCCCCAAACTATGAATTGGGAAGAAATTTGATGAAATGTGCACAACAGGAATAGAAACTAGAGCTATTGTTTTAATGTGGCAGGTATGAAAGTGAAGAGATTTAGAACTGATTTAGTTTCTGTATGGAGATGTGTAACTGAAGGGGGCGGGGGGGGAAAGAGGATTTGGGGAGCTTGGTCCAGAAAGAAATTCTTTTTCCTACAGGAAAATTTGAAGGTTCATGTTTAAAGCATTCAAAAAGTGTTTGACCACAGCCAGTTCTTAATCCTATGAGCTAACAGGAAATAAATTGGATAAAGTGAAAACAGATAATATATGCCATATAAAATTGGACTACCCACAAGTTGCACACACTCGCTTTTAAAAAGCTTGAGAAGAGATTTTGGTAGATATCGATGGTCTCTATAAACTGTAAGAGTCAGCATGGTGACTGATGCAAATGCCGTGCTTTGTGTAGTGACCGAAAGCTTTTTGTGGGAAGCAAGAGCCCACTGAGCCACAACCTGGATAATCTTTCCGTGGACAATCAGGAGTTAACCGTAACTCTGATAAAACTAGCTGTTTAGTTTGCCAAGGGGTTCCACTTCTCTCAAGATTTCAGTGTGAGTATCTTGCAGAAAGGCCAGGAAATTTGGCTCTAAACTCTATTGGAGGCATGTCATGTAACTTTTATTTGTAAGAGAACTGTGTACTGGGGTTTGATTTGGGGCATTTGTACTCAATGATAACATCTCCTTTCATTTTTTCAGACTAAGCCCTTTAGATGTGAGCTTTCACACAGACTGAATTAGGATATAACAGCCGTTGTTTAGTTTTCTATTCAAAAGTAAGTACATTTAAAGAAAAGAAGCTGTAGCATTTAAATGAAGGAGAGCAATGAGTGTATAGCCAAGGGGGTTGTCACTTCAGATAAATGCAAAGGCAAGTTCTGTAGCATGCTAACATGGAGAGCTGATTTCTTCGTGTGTTAGGTTTGCTCACTGCTTGATATAATCAGGAATGCAGTAACTGTTCAACCTGACCCAGCATAATAGAAGCTATATTGAAGTGTAATACTGATAGATATTTGGGATCTAATATATATGTATATACACTAATATATAGGGAAAGAGTGACTCAAATCTGAATTCAGCACATAACAGTAGATGTGGATCTGTGTTCCAAACACAGATGATGTTCTAGAAGCCTATATATTCAGTAACAACATATATGCCTGGAAGACAGGGTTAATCTTTTCACTTGGGCATATGAACCTGCTGACAAGTCTTCTAATTGTCTCTGAAGGAGGCTGGTATAAATACTGTAGTTTAATCACAAAAATTTGGACCTAGCACCTTCAGCGAGAGGCCTTGTTGCTGGCTGAGAGTGTATGGCCGTATGCTTGAAAGTGGGTATTGCAAAAAATACGTTTGCCATGAATTAACATATGATTTAATTTGAGCAGCTAGTTTTATGTCTGCTTTTGTTTGTTCTCTGGAAAAAACTTTAGCAGGAAAATATTTGAGAAGATAAAGTTAAATTCAAACTCTAACACAAACATATCCAGTGAAACAGAAACATTTATAAGCTAAACAATTTTTGCTCTCTCAGCCAAGGGCTGGAACCAGTCCCAAGTGTGACCATTAATAGCTGAGCAAGCCTCAGACTTGAACGTTAAGTGTTCGTTTACAAGCTGACTTGGTAGATAATTATACATGTATTTACTGAAATAATTGGTAAATTAAACAGTTGCATAGATGTTTGTGGGATGGTGCTTACAACTAAAAATATGCAAAACAAAATAATTATTTCAGCAGTGATAGAACAAGGAATACATTTGAGGAAATTACAGTTGGTCTCAAATATTCTGCAGATGGAATGAGACTCTTACATCATAGGATGCATTATCTGTTGAGAAGGAGTTGTTCCAGCTCTAGTTGTGGATGAAAGACAGAATTTAAACCCATCAAAAATTACAGAGTCGTAAATGTGAGGTTTAAAATTTGAGTAGGTGAAAGCTCAGAAGTGCAAAGGAGCTGTTTCCACATGGTTGAACTGAAATAACAACTTAGGACCAGATCTTTTTGACACAGCCTTGGTCCAAGCAAGAAATTGCTTGGAGGGAATGAAAGAGACAGATTTGTAGAATGCATAGTGAGAAGGAGAAGGCAAAAGGGCAAAGTAAGCTCCACTGTTTCAGACTTCAGTGAGTGCTTTGGAGGTCAAGGAGCTGAGTTGTGAAAGGTTCAATCATTCCGTATTCTACCTGAAGATCTTGCCTTCTGTTTCAAGGAATTTAAAGAAGGAACTTAGGAAATGTGTTAGCTAACACTGCTGACCATGACTTATGAGTATATTTTGGTCACAAAGTTGGTGAGCTTTAGAAGTATGCTTTGAAATGGGTTTACTGAACTATTTGTTTTCTATCTGGGTTCTGAGACTGGTCAGCAGAGAGAGATGGTGATTACAACAGCAAAGTGGAAGACAACGCCTCTTCTTTTGTTTCAGAGTGGTAGGATGTTAATTTTTGGCCTGTTAAGGGTACTCTCCTCCTCCAACCCTCTGATGCTCTTCTGTGAAACCATGCCGCCTCTTATACAGTGATCAATCTCTCTCTTCTCCTGCATCTTGATGTCCTTCTGCTGTTT
The DNA here is from genome assembly GCA_013400375.1 of Thinocorus orbignyianus. Lineage (NCBI taxonomy): Eukaryota > Metazoa > Chordata > Aves > Ciconiiformes > Thinocoridae > Thinocorus > Thinocorus orbignyianus. The sequence goes on from VXBW01000219.1 coordinate 93,079, forward strand.
TTATCTATGCTGAAAATGTTGTTGTTGTTTCCATATGCAAAACTATGGTTGTGAGCACGGAATTGTCAGAGTTGGAAGGGACTTCTAGAGACCATCTGGTCTGACTGCCCTGCTAAAGCAGGATTGCCTGGAGCACATTATTCGGGACTGCATTCAGGTAAGTCTTGAAGATCTCCAGAGAAGGGAACTCCACAATCTACTTGGGCAGCCTGTTCTAGTGTTCTGTCACACTCACCGTAAAGAAGTTTTTTCTCATATTTGAATGGAACTTCCTATATTCCAGCTTGCACCTGTTGCCCCTTGTCCTGTCATTCTTTTCACTTAAGTCCTCATAAAATTATGGAGCTCCTTTTTCCTCAACCGTATGTTTTGGCTATTTTTTTCTCTCACCTTTCAATGGTTTGTGGACCTCTTCTCTCCAGTTGTTCTCTTTGCTCGCTGAGAGTGCTTCCTCTTTCCTCTTTGAGAGATGCTGTCACACAGATCCAGCAAGCCACATGTAGCAGGCGTTAATTGCAAACTAACAATACTCCCTGTGTTTATTTTAGTTGCTGTCGTGTTTAGTCTCTATCAAGTCACAGTGAGTGGCTGCATCACTTGCTCTCACTTGCAGGCTTGTGTTAAATGTCATTTTTAGTATAGGTTATAAAACATTGCATGGTGAAGATAATCCACTTTGTTAGTTCTGAAACATGAAACTCCTCTCAGCAGCCATCAGGAAGAACCTCACATAGTTTGTATAAATGACTTTGTTATGGCCAGGCTAGATGCTGAACTCATAGATTTGTACCATCATTAACTACAAATTCACACTGACAGTATAGCATAACTTGGTTTAATGCAAAGTCAGGTAGTAACAGCATCAAGTTTTGTCCAGCAAGCGCCCACGTATTCCACTTCTTGTATTTTTAAAGCCATCACTGCTGTAGACAACAGCTGTGTTAACTGACATCCCAATGTGTTAATGCGGGACAGTTGTCCCAGCGTGCAGCTTAGATACTGGGAGCTTGAGCAAGGAGAAGGGGCGTTTGGGAAGCTTTCCTTGGAGTCAAGATCCATTTGAAAGAAGGCAATGTGTAATGATGGAGCTTGTCTAAACAATCAGAAAGCCATGGGATATAAGATATAACTGGGGAGGTGTTTTGACTTTGGAGGCTCTTGAATGAAGGGAACACACACAACACTGAACTAAATCAGAGGGTGAGGAGGCCAGATTTATTTCCCAGTACCTCCCTCTGGACAGAATAAGTGATTCGTTAATGTTATGTTTAGGAAAATCACCACTTTTTTTTCTTTTTAGAAAGACTTTCTTTTTAGAAGACTTTTGTTCTAGGTCTTCTCTGACTCTGGGTGATTTCAAGGTAACAGAGCAGCATACTCGGTTCACTGGGACACACTGGTTTTGTTCTCAAGTTCCTTAACATCTCTCCCAGTTTAGAAATTCCTCAGTATTTGGAGGATCACCTCCACATAGATGATAGGACTGGTAAAACAAGATGTGTCTTGGGGAATGGCATCTCTCTTGGCCACACCAGAACCTCCTTGGCATGCAGTGGTACATCAGGAAACATCCTGAAACTTGGGAGTCTTCCAAAATTTGGAGAAAAAACCTTCTGCTTACCTCATGTCTTGGATAGATAAGATATGTGTTCATCAAAGCATGCTGCTTTTTAAAAAACTCAGCTACTTCTGTGACTCATGTTGCACTGGTCGGGAAAAGGGCTTCTTACAGAAGGGACAACTGATGAAGGATTGCTTCAACTGACTTGTCCATTTTATGGGGGAAGAGAGGTGATCAGGTAGTTTTATGTATTGCTTCCATGTCAGACTGGTCCAGCAGAGGGGGCTTTTACACAGAGGAGAGACAGTTTTATGTGTGCAGGCACCAACACCCAGGTGCAAGTGCCCCTGCAGCAGGAAACAGTCTGACCAGAATTCACTTACAGACCTTAGTTTGTAAACACAGTGATGGGTTTATTAAATTCCTGATGCAGGGGACATTTGGCGTTTCTTATTTGTGCCTGGAAAAGTCATCTCAAGATGACTGACACAGGATTGCTATGTCTGATAACAAAATGTTCCTCCACTGACACTCCACTTTCTGAATCATAGGATGTTTCAATAGAATGTGCTCATGCTGAAATGTAGCAGCTGTACTGTGATCTTAGAGGAAGGAATCATCTAAAACTTCAAAAGGTTTTACAATTAAATTTATGCAGCACCAAGAGTTAACCCTCTGTAGCACAGAATAATCTTTATTGCTATGAAATGTCTTGTTTGATTTTTAAGTTTCATGAAATGAAAATTGTTCATTCGTGCAAGCAGGGCCTCGGTGGATAAGAGCTTATGGCCTCGGTTTTGACCACAAAACCCCACCCCTTGCAGCCAGCCCCTCTGTGGGCATGTTGCCTTCTTCAGCTTTCAACTCTACGTCCTCAAATCATGTGCCAGACCGGCAAACAGCCATGGACATGCTTTACAACAGCTACTGGCTGCTCCTCTAGTCAGCTAGTCTCCGTGTAGAGCTATCAGCAAGCTCTTCCCTGGGAATTACTGGCCTTTAGAAATTCACCCACTCCTAAAAAAAAAAAACGTGGATTGCTTTATTTCATGTAGAGGCATGACCAAAAAAAGTTTATATATGTTCAGATATTCCCAGCATGGTCAAAGGTTTGGCATAGACCATTTTAGATTCTGAGTGAGAAGCTAAGATTGCTTCTACTGTGGAGTGACCCTGGCTGTTGAAATCCAGATGTGACTCCCACTGGATTTGGATGTCCCTGTGCAATGTATGTTTCAGTCTGTTGCTGCTTGCAGGCCGTTAATCTTCTAAGATTTCTAAATACTGTTGCATTTACAGTGATAAGCACTCTGGGCAAACTCATGTCAACATCATAATTGTGTTATTTTTTTTGTACTTGCTGGTTTGTTTGTTTTTTCTTGCTGTAAATGCAGTCTTTTCATTTGAACCGGTTTGTAACCTGCACATTTCTTGGCACTGCCTCCTCCAATAGCTAATTCTCAAATAACATTCAACAAGAAGAAAGTATGATTTAACAGACAACTGTGAAGAAAAAATGGATTTCAGCAGCAAAGTGCGGGGAAAAGTAGAAAGATGTGAAGCATTCTTAAAGCCTTACTGAGAACATTGCAGGAAAGCCATGACTGCTGCGATGGAAGAGTTGATAGGAAGGTGAAATCTGTATTTCATGAGAACCTCCCCCTGCAACTCACTTTCAGGGTGATCATTTTTTCCTAAACATTTCTGTGCCTTGTATTTATTACCAATTTTGCAAGAATTTTAATCAGGAAGTCTGTGTATCAATGGAAAAATCCAGGAAACTATCTGAGAGTTTGCACTCAAGATTCTGCAAGGCAGAGAGATTTATACAAGGGAATGCAGGTGAAATGAGTTAAGTGTGTGAGCTGCTTCCACAGTGGAGAGAGGATACAATGCCTGAACCAAGGTAGAATGTACTTGCTTGGGAAAATGTTTGAGCAATTTAAAGGTTTTGGCATCTCTTTCTCCCTTTCAAATATTCGACTCCCTGTGACAGAGTGGAATCCATATTTGTACGAAATACAGCATAGCCACAAAGAATGGAAAGTTAGCACAGCATAGTTTGTTCAAGTAGTCCAAATTTAACAGTGCTTCTCTCAGCTTTTTTTGACTCAATTTTTTTCTTGCTTTTCAGGTACGAAGCTCCAAAACTTCTTGTGTAAGTAATTAAGTAAATGAACTTTATTCACTAAATGTGCTATTTTAATATAGCAATTTTTCAGTGATGCACAAAGACCATGCATTGTAATTTAATATTGGAACCTATTCTTCAGGTGTAGTTCTATACTATCTAAGCTATGGTAGTGGTTTAATTCTTTTTCTCCATACTAAACTTCAGTAGAAAGACATGGGACCCCCATTATGTTAAAAAAAAACAAAACAACAAAAAAAATAAACCCAACCACAGAATAAAAATCAATACTTAAAATTGATACTTAATGTTATACATAACACAGAGTACATTAGTACTTGCTACTAAAAAACCCATATAAATTCTGCCACCATCATTGGCCCTGGGTAACTATTTAAGAAATACCAGTTGCTTTTTAGAGAGCTACTGGTTTTCTACTATAATTTGCTATTGATTTTGCATATGCAATATAGATGATTCATTATATTTTTAATATGATTTTGCCTAGTAGCTTCTACAGGTTTCTTTTGGCCATTTTCTGCAAGTTAAGTACACTTACTTGGTCATATCTGATGCTCTGGAATGAAACCCATCTGTTCATTTTTAGAAAGTGAACTTTTTCAGCTATATTACCAAGCATATGACTTGGTAATCATGAGTTTTATGTTTCTTAGCAAATGCTTCATATAGCTCTAGCTTGGAAAAAAAGGCCAGGAAAACCCATTGAGGGTTGCAATAAAAATTATAGAAGAGACATGGGGCTGAAAGGCAATCCAGTATTTTGCCTGGTTCTTTCTCCTCCAGGATAAGGCTGATTACCTTTATAATAATATTGTATTCTGTTATCGAATTCTATCTTCCTAATACATTCCTCAATACTCCCAGTGATGGAAAAAGCACACCACAGCCTTGCCCTAAAATACACTGCAGTACTTCTCTCTTCTTACCACTACCCTGTGGCTAACCTTGAAGTGGTGTGTGCTATGAATCCTCCACTCATTCTGTGGATGTTTTGAAATAGAATAGATGAGCCTGCAAAGGTCAAACAACCTGTCTGTTTCAAAACAAAACTTTCCAAATGACCTTCCTCAAAACGGCAGTTTGCTAAACCAGCATCACTGAAATTGCCAGAGCTTTCTGTTTTACGAATAATCAGGACTATAATCAAGGAACTTGATTTCATTTTAACAAATGACCACATGACTGTGAGTAATGAAAAAAGTCCCCAAAAGAAAAGCCTTTGTACATTTTGTGAAATGAAAAATAACACTGCAACTTGTGTATGTTTGAAAACAGGATTAGTTTAGCAAACTCCAGAGAAGAGCAGCTCCAGAGAAGGAGCTGCTCTNGAGCTGCTCTGTGGTTTGCATGATTCAGAAGAAGTTCCACAAGCGATGTTTCACAGTTTTGAAATTACTCAGCAACACGGAACAAGATATACCACTGTGTTCAATCATTTCGACTGACAGCCACTGTAATATTTTAAAAACTACTGTTGCCTCTGCAAAATTTCCATCTATCCCCAGGACGCGTTTATTCAGAATTAAGGCAAAGGAAAAAAACAATCAAACCTCAACTGATGCTTAACTAGCTGATGTTGCTATCTGTAACTTAGCAATAGCAGCAAACCACTGATCCTTACTTGTTCTTTAGCATGCTGAATAGTTGCATAAATGGCAGTAACTTTGCCTAGATTTCCTATAAGCTATTTTTGTGGTTTGATACTCTAAGGTTAAAAAAAGTATCCCAGAGTGAATCAACAGAAGAGCTCAGCCTGCATTAGGGCTTAGTACACTGACAAGGGGGTCAATATACGTTCAAAGCATACCTGCTGTAAAACAATCAGAATAGCCTGACACCAAAATTTGACAGAAAAACAGACAGCCTGCTTTGGGGAATTGGGCAACTAAGGGCCTGAAAATCTTGTGGCAAAGCCCAACTGGCCTTGCAGCTTAGGTAAGGCTTGCAAATGCTGATTCAGCACAGTGGTTTACTATGCAGCACCTCAAAGTTTTCTGGACAGAGTTTGGCCAGGGCCAGAAAGACCCTACTGGCTGAAACTCCACCAGCATGGCACCCAGAGCAAAGAAACTATAGGGGGAAGAACTTCAGCTGCCAAATACATGCTTGGAGCCTGCCTGAGCTCTGAGCATGCAGGTGCAGTCCTGCTGTGTAGCTGTGCTGTGGGTGTACTGCCTAATTGGATTAAAACTAATGAGAAGCCTGTTACCACTGTCCCAGATTACCCATGAAGCTCCCACACCAGGATGCTGCAATACCACATGTGCCACGGGTATTAGCAGGGTAATAGGTAGGCCTAGGAATCAGATCTCCCTTTATCTCTGCATTAAAAAATAGAGTATAAAAAATGCTGATTTATTCCTGCAGAAGAGTTTTGGGGCACGGGCAAACAAACTCCACCTAATTCTCTGTGGTTTATACACAGATATGAGACTTAATGCTATGAACTTGATTCCAGTGATGCTCTTTGATCTGGCTGCATTTGCAAGATCTTTACAGTCTTAGCATAAGTTGAGTGAGGTCTTACAATAAAGATTCTTTCCTCATTTTTTAGCATTGTCATTTTAAGTTATTGTTTTGATTAGTAACATAGCTTTTTTAAAAAAAAAATATAGCTACTGAAATTCCATGGGGTAGTCAAGTTATTAAAAAATATATATTTGTTTCAGAATATTTTATGTCAGATTCCTGGAGTTGAAACCTCTGAACACCCACTTCAGTTTGTGAGAAATGCCAGCTCAATAATAGAATGCGAAAAGAGGACACAGTCTTGGAAGCAAAGATACAAAAAGATATAAAAATGTTATTAAAAATGTAAAGGTCAGCTGAGCTGGGTGCCCCCTCCGCCAAATTGGAGACACACACTGCTCTTGGTCCTTAGACTAGTTATATCTTTCCCCCATCACCTGATTTCTCTGTCCCTTTTTCCCATTGGCCAGGGACTTAAAATCTTCTTGTCCACCTACTGAGCTCATGTCATGATTACAATGTTCTCATTGAGTCTATTTTTTCTCATGACCTCCTTTGCACAATTTTTGGTTACAAACTGCTTACATAGACAACTCACACAAGCTCCCTTTCACAAAGCATGGCTCTGTGTTCCTCTGAGTTCATGGAAACTTAGTTTCTAGATGCACAGGCAACTTCATTGTGGCTGAAGCAAAATTCTTATCCATCTCTTAGAACTGTGAGTGTGTATGTTCATTCTTTCTTTGATCACTTCATTAAAGACATAGAAATGATTGATTTGCTCTACTTTGTTCTGGACTTAACAACTTTCCAAGCTGTGTGATACAAACAAAGACTCTTCAGAAAGGAGGAAAAGGAAAACGAGAAGGAAAGAAAATGCTGAAAGGTCTCCTGGCACTGTGAATTGAAGTAAAGAAATTTGATTATGACAGTTCTCCTAGTGACAAAGCATAAACCTGCAGAAACTAAGTGTTTAATGTCTCAGGAGGTTGGATTCTTGGCTGATGTATTGCCATATTCATTGAGCTGGCCTAACAGCAATGCATGCTGTTCATGCCACACTGCTGACACTTCACCCAGCTTGTACTGCTCCTTTCTGGGGAGGGAAGGATCAAAGATTACTCCCCTAATTCAGGAAAAAATGACTTGATCCTGCCAAAATTCCTTACATCATTGCAGAACTGCTTACCTCTGGCAACAGCACAATGTCTAGGCTCTTCCTAAACTGCCAGAAACAAATACTTCTTTTCCTTCCCTCCTTTTTTTTTTTCTTTTTTTTTTTTTTGCATTAATCACTTAAAATCATGTGTTAGTTCCTGTTCTTCCTTACGTCATTTTACTTTAGCATAGTAATTTATTTTCTCAGTGACTTTAACTCCCAAATCAAGCTCTAACTGCTAGTCCTGTGATCGGAGGCTGTCCTCCTACGCTGTAAGTCAAATTCAAAGAAAAAAATAACATCCACAGACAGCACAGGTATTGGAGTAGCCTGCACCATTTCTGTCTTAGGCAGAATGAAAAAAACTTACAAACCCATTAGCCTAGAATAGACAAGTGCTGAACAAAAAGATTGGCAAATAGTGCAATTTCACAGCATTTGAGTCAAGTTTGCATAATATCTCTGCAGACTAATTTCTCCAAAGCGCTTCTCATCATGCTGAAACACATTGATGACTGTTTGTCTTTTTTTTCACTATTAAAAAAAAAGAAAGAAAAAGAAAAATAATACCCCTCCCTCCATCCTGAGGAAGCCCTGTTAGCAATTTCCCAGTGCTTCAGGAGGAAAAAGGAAGAAGGAAGAAAACAGGAGAGGTGCAATGTGGAAAGGGATGTGAAGCACTGGTTAGCAATTCGTAGTAGTTGGTCCCATGCTGTGAGATTAACTCGTGCTCATTTTCAGGCCCAGTTCTAGGTAGAGCTTCTGTTTGGTTTCCACTCTGCCCTTCTCCACATTTATTTCAGGCAGGGTACATCTGTCTTGACAGTAGGTGAGCAGGTTTACACTTCCAGAGGATTAGCCCCACTTCTGTCTTTACCATTTCCTAAGGGCTGATCTGTCTCCTTGAGTCGCTGGCTTTCTGGGTACCTCCCCTAAGGACAAGTTTTCACAAAACATTATTAACAGCAGTATGTAATACTAATCTATGAAATACCAAGAAGGGCAAAGACTTTTAAGGGGAAAAGTGACACTGGACCATTTAATCCCTAATGAATGGGAAGAAACTGTGTCCTAGGAATGTTTTTACCCCAACACAGTCTTCTGAATCTTCTCAGGGGGATGCTGTCATCTTTGCCAATTTGCATTGGGTGAGTGGTTCCCCACTGACTCACTGGCTGGCCTGTATTATTTATGCAGCATAAACAAAAAAATTTGCCAGCCTTGCCTTGTCTCTTTTGGCTTAGCATCTGGCCCTAGCTATAGGGATGCTATTAGAAGGTTGCAATGACTTGCTAAACTACAAGTTTATGTGAGTGCCTACTACTACACTATACACTCCCTCAAATTGCATATACATTACATTTTATATAGTCAAACTCCTGGGGTTGGCTCATACTTGTTTGTATTCCACAGGTTTTGAGGACTAACCCCAAACCAGCAGTGACGTCTAGAACCTGAAATGCTATTTTAGAGAAGAAAACGACTGGGTTGACCCTTCTACCATGTAAGTGCAATCTCCTCCTGACCTGCTTGCCTGGGGCAGCGGGTGGAAGGAGTGAGCATAGAGCTATAATAAAAAGGACAGCAGGTGGGAGCAAGGATGTGCACCTGAAATGCACTGTCATAGTAAGACTCATAGAGGGACCTGACCCAAACACTGGCGTATCAGCTAAGGGCATTTCCACCGTGCTATCAGCTCTAAGCTGGTAAAAGTTTCCCTGGCTTGCATTTTTTCCTCTGGTGCTCTGAGTGCTGCCAAAGAAACTATAGAACCATAATCACCTCATGGTTTCTGTCCCTTCATGTACAATCTGCCAACACTCACCTCCATGTCCTACTGCCCTTTTTCTTAGTGGAAGGATGCTGGCAGGGGGTACTAGGGACGTTTCCCTCCACCAGATGCCCTGCTGGGTGATCCAGCCTCTGAGAGGCGCTGGCTGAGAGAAGTTCATGAGGCTCCAGTCTGTCTTCTCCACCTGCTGAAGGCAACACAGGGCTGCTAGATGTGAATAAGTAGGAAAGAGACAGCATGACTGTCAATCAGGGCTTTCCCTGAGGTGTAGGAAACACTGCTGCCAGAGCCCACTCTGCTTGATTCATATCAGACTTAGTCCAAAAAAAAAGCTTTACTCATCAACCAGCCAAACCTCCAGGCTGCTAATTGAAGAGAGAGTGAGCAGAACAGGATTTCTTCACAGCTTCTGCATGCACAGTCTTTCCCTTTTATATACAAAATGTATTTATGGCAGCAGGAACGCAAAGTATGGTCATTTATACGAGAAAACTGAATCCACCAGGCCGTCAAGTGAACTGCTCTATCACAAACTGTCTCTGCTCTAAGAAGTAACAAATTTTAACTATTCTGCAGGAAGTAGCTATTTAATACCTGTGAAAAAACATGGAACTGAAAAGTGCCTAGGGAAGCGGTGGAGCAAGTGGCACTGAACCAGCACTTACTCAGTTCTCTTCCTCTGGATTTGTCTTGTTTAGTGCCTGTCACCTTGTTCTGCTGAATGAGGATTTAGAGAGGAATATCAGTTTAGCTAACCTTTCTTCCAGGAGAATTTCTGAGAACTCTATTGAGAAAAGTCTGACAGCAGGAGGAGAAACACTGTTGTTTTTTTTATATTTCCAGGCTGTAGATGTTAATTCAAGAGATTGTTTAACTAGCTAGTGAAGTAGCTAGGTTGATTAGCAAACTCAGGATTTTTTTTCTTTCACACATGCAAAAGCAAACAGCGCAGCTGTCACCTTCCAGGCCCATATCCAAATTACTGCTGAGGTGTCTTTTGTATTTCACTGGGTCAGGTGGCATGACTGACCACGCTGCTGTGAAAGAGCAGGGCTGCAGCCCAGCTTTGTACAGCAGTGGGCTGGGTGGGCACCAGGCATGCCATGCTGTGCAGGCTGGCTTCGTGGCAGGTGACACCGTGAGGGTGGTACCGTGTCTGTGAGTACCTGCTTTGACAGGGAGGTGGGTGCTGTGCCCTGCAACCTCTTGCCTTCTGAAGAGGCAAGCCTTCAGGTCCTCAAAGCAACTCCTTCCATCACTGCTTGCCTAACTTTTATTTTAAAGGATAATAGTAAAGCAAGGAAGCCTGTGGGCTTTTACGTATACAAGTATACTTGGGGCATAGTGACAGGACAAAGGGTTACCCTTGTTTTAAATTGAAAGAGAAGAGATTTTGAGTAGATATTAGGATGAAATTCTTTACCGTGAGGGTGGTGAGGCACTGGAACAGGTTGGCCAGAGAAGTCGTGGATGCTCCATCCCTGAAATGTTCAAGGCCAGGCTGGGTGGTCTGGAGAGATTGGCAGGGGGGTTGGAACTAGATGATCATTAAAGTCCCTTCCAACTCTAACCAATTTTTGATTCTATGATAAACTTCATGCACTCCCAGTGCTTCACAGCTGTGGCTGACTGCTCTGCGCTGCCCAGCAGACAACGTAAGGGAAGAGTGCAGAATTGTAGCACACAGCATCCATTGGCTTTCATTTTTAATTTCCAGAGCAAGATAAAATAAAGGTTCTTTCCCTCTCAAAATGTTTGATGTCCTCCTTCTAACGGTTATGTATCTGGATGATTAGAGAAAGTCACAGAGACATTCACTTTCTTCTGATGATCACATATATTTGTTATGCGCTCATACGCAGTTACTTCCTAGCTCCCACCCGATTTCAGCTCTCTTGTCTAGAAAGTCGGAATTTTGGGAAATGGGAAGGTTTTTCCCCCCTTATTAGAATGCTTGAAAGGGTTGCTAAATAATCTGTTATTTTTCCTCTGGAAGCTACTCAGCTTTTAGCTGTCAGAAACTCTCCCAGTCAGTTTCTCTCCCAGCGTTTGCACATTACCCGACTGGGGGTGCCAAGCTGCATGCTGGAACCCTGCACTGAATTACATCTCATCCACATCCTCCGTTGTACAGCTTCACTGGAACACAATGCTCCTGAGGGAAACTTACTTCTTTTTCTTTCCAGAAAACTGTTTCTTCTGTCCAAAAAACCTTGTGTGTGAAGGAAGAGAAGAAATATATAAGAGAAGACACTCCTTCCTCCCTGCCATGTCCCTGCTGAGCATCTGCATATTTTCTTCCATCAGTGCTACCTTTCTACAGGAATATTCCTTCACAGACTTGAAAGATCCTACAAAGGCAAACATAGAGCAATCCATTCCAGAGCCTGAGGAAGTACTGCTTCCTCCATTCCGTGACAGGCTATCATGAGACAGAGTATGAAATGACATAAGGGCAGGCAAATTAAAGCCCTTTTGATACCTGCTCCAGAGGTTTGTTGCTCCACTGGCTTGCTTGGCCTCCTCTTGCAGGCTGACCTGCCCAAGCTATTAATTTCCCCTGTAGTAGCAACGCTGGGCCTCCCAACTCCTCCCAAGTAGCTGCCTTGGGAGTTTGGCTGGAGCGCCTGCTTCCTTTCCTCATGCTGCAATACCAAAACCCTAGGTGCACTGTGATTTTAGGATCGGTGCTCTCAGCTTTTAGCCAAGATTTTTAGTGACAAATGTGTTTCTAGGAAGGAGAAGCACTGGCTGCTGAAACTGAGGGCTGCTGTGAGCTGTTTTGGCTGCTGCTCAAGGACTCAGGCATGGGCTCTGCTTGAAGGCAGTGGACCATTCCCAGCATAGATTATCTTGACAGCAAGAAGCAAGGCTCCTCAAACGCCAAGACATGGCTTCATGTTGACCTGCTTGTTCCCCTGCTGCTGGTAGGGATGGGAGGCTGGTGCTGAGGCTGCACCTTCACACTATGTGGTGAAAATGAAGCTGATGCTGTCAAGGACATGGTATTTCTCAGTTGGAAAGTGTCTGAGGCCAACTTCTTGCACACAATTCATGACTGAGGTAAATGCTTTTGTTAATAGGTCTGTCGCGCCACTTGCAACTTCTCACCCAGCCATGCTCTCTTTTGGCAAGGAAATCCTAGTAGTTACATGCTGACTTCCTCCATGGGAATAAAGCTTGTCCCAAGCAGGACTAGAGATTGTTTTCCCTTTGGTCTTAAACAAAGTTAATTTTTTTCAAAGTTGCCTTTAAATCCTGGTTCCAGAGGAATGGGAAGAGGAGTCAGCACAAGAACAAAACTAAGCTTCCCTTACAGTTCAACCCCAGAAAGTTGAAAACCTAGTAGCTTAGGATCCAAACTTGCTGTGGAAGCTGTGAAGTATTTTGCCTGTAAGATTCCAGGAAGTTTTAAGGGGAAAAAATACTTTTGCAGTTTCAAGGTCCCTCTGGTAAAAAGAAGTCAGATACCCCCTGGATCCCCAAAACTACTGTCTCTGGAGAGAAGGAACTTATGAAGAACAAGTCACTGGTCAGTCACGTGCAATCCAGATGTAGGATTGCAGGCCATTGCAGAGCCCACTCTCCCTTTTGTTCAGCACACGAACATGTCCATTGCAACATACCCAGTTGGGATTTGCTTCTCAAATCCCTTTTTGGAAGGGCTGGAAGTAAGAGAGAAAAGTAGGTCAGTAGAAAGCCTGCACATGGACTGTGCATGTGTGTTAATTTTGCATTGCAGGGCAGAGGCTGGTAATACCAGTAAAGTCTCTCATAAACCAGGAGAGGTTCTTCAAGGCATTTCTTCTGCATGTCTTCTAGGTGACCTCTAATTGCAGAGATGTCAGACTAAATGAGGACAGCAGTGTTCAGGTGAAACATGAGTTAAGTAATGAGTGGCATAACTTTTTTAGAACAGGGTTCATGCTTAGAGAGGAGGTCACACAAATGCTATAATTATGTACTATCCCCTAATTATGACATCAAGATTTTCATTTTGTGTCTTTGAAAACAAGTTTAAGAAGTGCTGAGGCAAACTTTAAGATTCATAAATAAGTCTGGCTGGTGTGATATCTCTTTTTAAGGAAAACATTGGCTCCCATTCCACCATTTACATGCTCAATGGGGAGATTAGCTTTAGTTGAAATAGCAAAACATTTTCTTCTAGGTCTTTCTATATATTGGTTTTGGAAGTTTTCCCAGTTAATAATAATTATAACAGTACCTGGCTCAAGCTGCAACTGAGGAAGACGGTTAGAGAACGAAATGATGAGTCATCCTTTAATGAATGCTACTTTCCAAAGTTAAAATTCTATAGTTTAACTTGAATTTGTTGTTCTAACTATTTGTCCCTCTGCACGGTTATAATCCCCATAAAGTATGTATTACTTAACAGGATAAACAGTCTCTATGAAATCATGAAGGATTATTTGTACTACTCTTGCACAATTTGTGACGACTGCTATGGATGTCAGTAGGTGCAGGGAAGTGTGGCTTGGAATACCCCAACCAAACAGCAAGCAGGATTGGAAATTTCACGCCTGCAGCTCCTGTAAAGATTTATGAAAGTCAATGGCTAATATTATCTAGCTTCTTGGAACCCATGAAAGACATTAAATGGAGCATGCCAACAAAAGGAGTAACGAATGATGAAATAAAGAGGTAGCTTGTACATACCTGAGCAGAAAAAAGCTAAATAAAAGCTAAACAAGTAGTTTAACCTCTGGAGACCCATAGAATTGCAACCCTTCCCTTACCCAGATGATGTCTGTCATATCTAGGCAATTTTAGTAAAAATTAGAAAGCCTGAGAAGTTTAACCAGTCTAATTATGGGGGTAAACTGATTATGAAGGTGAAGATAACTGGGTTTGGTACACTGATATAAACATGGCCATCAGTGTTGAGAGCTCATTGGTAACTGCACTTGGGCGCAGTCTTATCACAAGGAATAAAATAAAAAATAATCTCTTAACAAATATATTGTGGCTAACAGCAGGCTCATAACTGACAGGCTACAAGTGCACACATAGTTTTGATGAGTTTTCTAGACTTCTACAGAAGCTGAGCAGTAAAGTTAGCTACTGGTGCCTTGTACTGTCACTATTGTACACAGAGGAGGATGAGAAAGTAACAAAAGAGAAAATTTAAAAAAAACCCCAGGAGCACCTCCTAGAGACTCCCATGCAGCTTGGATTTACTGAAGCTGTGTCCATTTGATGTTCATTCCTTTAAAAGATGGGAACCCCCTCCCCATGGAGGAGCAATGTTTGCTGGCAGTCCCTGATGAGCAGCAGCCCTGGGCAGCCAGAGAGCACAGCACTGGTGCTGCTTAACCTCCCGAGGTGCATGGGTGGCTCTGGCTGTACCAACGTACAGTGCCAGAGGTGCCATAGCTTGTTCCATTTTTCTAAACTGTGACAGAGATTTTTGGTCAGATTTGCTGTATCTACAGTTATAAAAAGGCAGGCTTAGGAAAGACTGCCTGGGTAATGACAAAACTTGTTTTTCCTGTTCCAAATACTAGAAAGTATTTTTTCTCTTTTTCTTTTTTTTTTTTCTTTTTTTTTTTTTTACACTTGAAGTTGTTTAATATTTTCAGTAATTTACTACTTCTTTGTGCCAGAGTAAGACCCTCAAGCTCATTAGCATTGCTCTGCTGACAGGGATTGAAAGGAAAGGATGCCCAGCTCTTCATGGTTCCTTCACCAGATTCTCCCTATGGTGTTTTATGACTCCAGGAGACATAGATGTCTTTGTTTCTGTGACTTCTGTGCAGTATTTCCTTGCCAAGCTTTCTTTCTCAGAGCTGGAGACCCTAGCAGTCCCACAGGCAGTGCACGGGACCTGCCACCAGCGCTCCTGCTGCTCTCCGGGACATTGCACAGCTGGAACACAGCAGGTATCTCCTTCAGTGCAGCAAAGAAATCATTTCTGCTTGGAGAAAAGCCTTTTGCCTTGCTCACTGATGCACAGAGAGAGGCCACATCTTGAGTTTGCACAGGAGGGAGTGAGTAATATTTTGTCAAGGCAGTGCAAGAAGTGAGCAGCCCCAGGTTGTTTGAGTGTTAGTGCCTGTTGCCTACCACCTCTTACAACAGCAGCAAAGGAAAGTTGATGCTGCTTACAGCTGCAGGGAAAAAAGCAACCTGGTGCCAAGGGTGTGTGGGTCCTTGCTGGTTGTCTATCAGGTAGTTCTATTTGATCTGCTCACACTGAGTAAGTCAGATGTTTCCAGCCTCTGTAGGCAAATCCATACAAGCCACCAACATTACACTTTGTATGCAATGACCCTGGCCAACTGCCACATCTCATTTTCTGTATTCTTCTTTTTGCTTGAAGGAACAGGTTTTGCCTGATTTAATTCAAACAAGCCTAGGATCAAGCAGAGCTCAAAGGTGTCCTCTTGAAGAGACATATATTGCATAGTTTCAGATATTCTAGATTTTTGTTCCCTGGATGAAGTCTTACTTAACTGTGTTTAACTCACACATTTTTTTCTCCTGCTCTACAAGATGTATTACACTGGATGGTTTTATACTGACAAGGCTGGCTGCAGTGATGGAGTGGTGGGAAGTAGGGTGGAAGTTTACAGAGGAACTCAGCTGGAACCTTAAGCTGGTATCCTTGTAATTTTCTCAACAGATGTTTCTGAGAAGCCAAGTTGTCTCATTTTCTGTTTTAAATAAGCCATGTGAAGAATATGACCATCTAGACTATCCTCAACCTAGTACCAGCATTAGCAGCCACATACTTTAATTGTGTCCTATAGCTTCAGCCACTCTCCACGGGTGGGTCAAGGTCCTCGTCTGCCAATCCAAAACACCAACTGCATGGGGTGAGCCAAGGGGCAGAAGTCCCACCAAGAGCAGCCCCCAGGCCATAACCCTGAGGTCAACCCACTGGCCAAGGCTGGCTACATCTTCTCCAGGTTCCCTGTGAGGACTTGTGTCCCCCCTCTGCGGGGAAGTCACTGCCCACCGACAGAGCCAGGGACTCCCTGGAATGGGTGTTTCTCACAGCTGTGGGATCCTGGGCCCAGCACATCTCCTGCTCCTGCTCTCTCCAGGGTCCATGTCAGCAGATGTGGGGCAAATGAAGTCGTGTTTACTTGAGATCTGCAAAAGCTCTACCTGAAGCAACGATTGTATGTGCTATGCTTGAAGAGATGAAATGCCCTTCCAGCCTAAAAGTCTCCAGGCGTCAGTAGTCATGAAATGAACTCCGAAACAGCACAAAGTTATATTCATGAAATGCATAACCCTCTAAAGCGGTAACAGGCCTGAACTGCCTTTATGTCCCTAGATCTGGCCTCTGTTATACAACGGGAGAAATGTTCCCAAGCAAACAGCACTCCCCCAAAGAGCTCTGACCTTACCTATCCTACAGACAGACACCCTGAGCAGCCATCAGTCTACGTGTGTTTAGTTTATCTTACATAGATAAAGCCATGTTGAAAGAAAACCTTTAGTGAGAAAGCAAAAGAGGTGAACAGCAGAGTCTTTGTTAACTGTATTTAGCCATCTGTCTAATGGATATTTGGGAAAAAAAGTTTTAAAATGCCCTCAGCAGTTCCATTGCCACCATTTGAGTGTAAGAGCCAGCGTTGTATTGACCAAACCTAGGATGCCTGGCATTTCTAGTAAAATTTAAAAGGAAAAAATATGGACCCATGGCCTACTCCTTTGCTGTGACAGACATTACACCTAACTCCTTTTAAGCCTTCTGTGGTAGGCTAGTTACTGAGCACTAGCAAGGGTTTGCTCCCTGCCAGGTCCTCATGCCTCTGAAGGGCAGGAAGGTGGCAGAGCAGGCACAGCTGAGAGAATTTATGTGGGTTTTTCCAGAGGGGATTTTGTAGGCACATCATTCTGAGGGAGCACAGAGGACACCAAGTCGCTCGGAGGAGAATGGGCAAAGGATGTTTATTCAGCATTTTCACATTAAGCAATGTGGCAAAGCCTCAAGAAACTCCTTAGCTAACTGTGAAATCTGTTTGCTTGCATGGACTTACCATCAGCTTTGTGAAACACTTAACTTCAGTGTTGTCTTTGAGGCAATGTCTAGGCATGGGGGACAGAGAGTAGCTGAAGGTAAGGCTGTGCAGTGTTCCTGGACAGGCAGGGAAGAGAGTGGCAGCTATGGTCCTGTAGCTCCCGTCCGCTGTGGCTGGGCTTCTGCACAGGGTCAGCTTTGGTCACCTGTGCCTGGCATCTGCTCCAGATCAGAAAACATTTCTCCTTCCCAGGATGGCAACCAGCAGAGCACTGCTACAGCCACATGGTGATGGGTACCTGCCTGGACATGCAGTGCTAGAGGACAAGCATGACACAACTTCTTTTGTTCCTGATACCATCTCTCTGGGTAAGCAGTAGCCCACATCTAGCGGGGATGTCAGGATATCCGTTTCTGCTGGAGACTTTCAGTGCAAGGTCGTTGCAAGTCATGGCAGCTTGACAGAGGAAAGGAGAAAGTTAGAGAGGGTAGCTCATTCCTGCTTGGAGCATAAAGGATAACCCTTCCGACCCACAGCCTTGCCAAAGGAACTGGCAGATTATGTAGTGCAGCCTCAAAAGCTGTACCCCTTTGCTTTCCACAGAATCTTAATAAAAGAAGGATTTACATGTTTCATTGCCACTCCTACCTCAGATGCAGCTGTAATCCAGCCTGGGTCACAGGTAGCTGTCAGAAGTGTAAAGAGGTGGGTAGTGGAGACAAAGGAATGTAATTTCTGCCATAAGCCTGAAACAATCCTATACTGTCCACATCCTATTTCCCGGCAGCTCACCCCCACCTCCCACCAGTTACTGTTAGAGACTCTCCCAACAGCAGAGCTGCACCTACCCTGGAAATCCTACTCTTTTGCTACATTTTCATTTCCACTTTCCCTGCGATAATACTGAAGACGGTAGGCAGCACGTCCTGGTCCCTACATTCAGTTCTCTCTTCTTGCTCCTCCACTTCCAGGCTCTTCTTTGGGCTGGTTCTTAAACCAGTTCTCAGGAAGGTCACCAGGGTCTCTCACAGCTCCACGTGTGCCCATCGTAGCCTTCCCATGCTGCTTTACCATCCTCCATCCACCTCCAACTCACGCTGCCTTTGCTTAGAAATCCATTGTGGGGCTGGAAACCCAGAGTGGTGAGCTTTCAGTAGGGATATGCTTTCAGCCTCAACATTTACACTTTGGGTCCTGCCTCAGTCTTTGGTTAGTCCTGTGATGGATGCAGGTCACCTTATCGATTTGGGTACACGAGACAGCAAAACTTCTATTTCCTTTATAGACTGCTTTGGTTTAATTACAAATATTAAGAGTAAAGCAAGCCATGAAATGCTCTTCCTGTGCAGAGCAGGAATGGCTCTGCCCATGGTATAGCACGGGTGCTTGTCTGCAGTCAGAGGGGTGGTTAAAAGTGATGTTTGAGGAACAAAGGCTACAAGATGGTTCAGAAAAAGGCTGGTGCAGAAATGGTAGAGTAGGTAGTGCCACTGGGAGCTGTATGACAGTCTGGGCTTGCTGGCGAGTGCTGCTGTGTTTGCACAATGCTCTGGCTCAGAAGGCATCATGATGGACAGGGATTTTATTTCTTACCAGAGATGCAGAGATTAGGATTTCCAAAGTGTAAGCGTGTAGAAACAGGATACTCAAGCACTGATTATCTGTATGATATGCAGTCTTACCATACAGATGCATGTGTCCACATTCACACAGGAAAAAAAACACCATAAAATGCTTCTATGTATGTGGTACACAAAAATATGAGCTTGATGACAGAGTCTTGCTGGGAAGTTCAGGCAGAGTAGCCACCCTGTAGTCTCATACCTGGGAACTGCTTCTCTCTTTCAGTAGCTGGTCCTGGTGGCAGTATACAGAACTAAATGGATGTTACAGATCAATAAAACACAGAGACAGACTTTATTTTGAACCAAAAGTTAAAATTTTATTTGGAATATCAATATACCCCAAAAAAAATAAAAATAAAAACTTCCTTTTATGTAGTGAAATAGCCATTTGAAAATGGTAAAATAAAGATATTTCTCATACTATTCTCTCCTAGTTACTGTACACATATTTAAGGTTGTTTTTTTTCTGAATATAAATCTAGCTTGAGCTTTAAGGCTCCAAAAAGCCTAAAGCATGTAGTGGCTCTTTTGAGAAAGCAGATAAGTCAATCAGAGCTGTGTTTTTTCAGCAGACAGGCCTGTTTGAAGCTGTCCAGGACTGGACAAAAGCGAGACTTCTCAGGAAGGTCACTGTTTCGGGGGAGTATTACTTGATACCCACTGGGAAATACACTCTAACCCCACTTCATGCAGCATTTTATTGAGCTTTATGATGTACTGGGGAGGGACCTGGTTCCCCTTAACTGTTGAGTTCTTGTGCAGATCCTATCTCATTTGCGTTGGTACAGTTTTAACTTAAGGAAAATCCTACCCTGTTGTGTTGGCTTTGCTAGAAATTAAGTCTGTAACAAGGCACTGATCCTGCTTTCACCTCCAGTAAGCAAAATGTTTTTGTGCCCATGTACAGTTGCGCTGACTGCAACAGGGTGTTTATGACAGCAGGATCAAGGACTTGTCCTTGTAGTTTGCTTTTAATAAAATAAACGGAATGGAAAATGTATTGAAATAAACCAGTAGAAACCAACTAACAATTCTTGCCTTTTTTTAGGATGGAAAATATGACTGAAGAGCCCAAGTGAAGCCCCACGTGGTTTGTGTCACCACTAAGTGAACAAGAAGGGGATTTAGGTCTTTGCACCACTCTCTGCAACTGGGCTGCAGCGGCCTGAAGCAGAGCTCATTGAAGTCCCTGGACATCTCACCAACAATCTCACTTTCAGCAGGTGTTGGACCAAGTGCTGAACTTAGGCAATATGACTGCAATTTACTTTGACTTCTTCCTTGAGCAACGCAATTTTTATTACTTTAGGTATGTCTGTACTTATGATTTGTATATAAGCATGTTTTATACTTCTGTTATGGGTTCTGAAGTACAGGATAGACTACAACTACTGGAGATACTACTGCACTAATATGTTCTATCTGGCACTGCTTACAAAGGCTGCTATTTCACAGTCACAATAATTGCTGTTTTAGGCTCTTTGTTAACTGAGAACCACCTGAATATTGATCCCTGAGGTACCATTGCTCGCAACTAAAATGTTGTCCCAGGTTTTCACTTCCAGGAAAGAAAAATGAAATACACCCAGGCCTTGAAGTTCACAAGTTGCTAGATCACATATGCTCCTCCAAACAAATCCACAGGATCACGCTTGCACTTGAGGAGCCACTGCTCAACTAGCTTCTGCAGGAAGCCTGATTCCAGCCACCTCATCCTGGGTGCCTGGCACTACACAGCCCAGCCTCCTCCCGCTTTGCCTTGCCTCATCTTCAGAAGGAGTGAGCATTCAGCCTGGAAATATTTTCTCCTCAAAATGGAATACATCTCCCTCCTCGTCTCTCCTGCAACTTGTGCTCAACGCTTTATTCCTGCTGCCCAGATCAGCTTTTTTGAGTGATTCCTTCTGCATGCTTTGGCCTTTATCTTTTAAGGAAAAGCTTCTATTAGCTTCCTGTGAGATTTTGGTGAGAGGTCTCTGTTGGAGCCAGCTGTTCTTAGTTGGGTGTTATCAGTGGGCCCAGACATAAATCATTTGTGACTGAGTTATGGAAGGTCTCTAAGCATGAGGGGTTTCCTTCTCATCACAGGCACAATTTAAAGAGGCTCCAAAATTACCCGTTTTACTACCTCTTCCACTAACTATTGAAAATATTCTCCTTAAAGTGTTCACTACACAGTAGTGTTCAGGAAGAGCCAAGTTCTGCTTGCAGCTGCCTAAGCATAATCCATACCAACCACTTTTCTGGTTTTATTTCAGTAAATTGGATTAACGCATCAAAACATAAGACACAGACTTCAACCCTGGCAGATTGACCGTATTCCCAGTGTAACTTTCCTGACTTTAATAGTGAATCCCATAGCAGCATTTCAAGCATCTGTGGTGGTTCTCACAGGTCCCATAATGTTTGGTAATTTATATAAAGTTTGAGTTCCCCATGATGTGCATGAACACAACAGAATTATAGCTTTATTTAAAATAATTAGGAAAAAAAAAGCATTCTGCTAGTGGACAAAAAAATTTGAAAGTGACCCCAAGGCTCAACACAAGGGAAGTAAACAGGACCCAATTAGCTGTGTTTATATCTTTGTGGCTTGCAGGCTGTGAAACAGCTGGAGTATTGTCAAGGTGTCATTACATTAGGGTTGACTGGCTCAGTGTTGAGCAGGTTAAATGTGATGTCTAGATATTGCGTGCATGTTCCAGAAAGAAATAAAAAGTAAGAAAACCAGTGTAAGACCTCAGAAGAAAAGCCCAACAGTTCAGTAGGGCCATAGGACCTGTGTAAACACGTGTGATACATCGTCTCCTGAAGTAAATGGCAGTATGACGGCCAATTTCCAGTGTGATGATAAATGTACCCTAATTTGCCACCGTCCTGTATGTGCCTGATCTTGCTGCCCTTTTCCTACACAAATGCTTGCTGAATTTGGCGCCACGTTCCCCCTGCATTGTGTTGGTGAGGAAGCCACTTGGGCTGGTTTCTGCACGGGAGCCACTTCCCAGGCAGTAAGGAAGGTGACCCTCACCTGCCCAGCCCCAGCTGGTGGGGTGGTGAGCACGTGAGGAGCACTGAGAAAGGTGCAGAGGTTTGGGAGGATGGGGTAAAAGCTGGGAAAATTCTTGCTCCGCTGAAGTCAGTGTGGGCATTGCCAGCGTTGCCATCCAGCATGCACAGATGCGGGGTTTCTCTCTTAGGCAATTAAGGAAAACAGTGTACAAACCACGGTAGGTTGTTTGCAATCCATCCTGTTTTCTGCCTCTCTTAAACTTAGGCTATGGTGTGGTGTCACTTCTTATTGATAAATTTTATACATCTCTGAAGCAATAGGCTTCAAATTAGGAGATGTGTGTGGTTCCTTCTCCTGCACCCAGAGAAAAGGTAGAAGGACACACCGGCTCTGTTCAAAGCAGGGCAAAGCCTCCACTGACTTCACAGCGTCCAAGATTTCTGCCCCAGCTTCAGCTCCAGACACTGGACCACCTCCACCTCCTCTTGCTTTATTTGAGAGACCTAAGACACGCAGGACTGAGGGTCTAAATGGCACGATGGTGGGCTTCTACCAACGCTTCTCATCTAATTGCAGTCTACTCTAATTTTGCCTTTTCCACTCTTAACTGATCTTCTTCAACTGCTTCTTAGCCAGGGCAATATGAAGCATGAGGAAAAAGGCTTATTCAGCATTACAATTCTCTACTCCCAAGCTGTATAACAAAATGGTTTACACATTTAATTGGTTTTGTCTAAAATTTCCATGTATACAGTAGTCCTATTAACGAATATCATAGCTTCATTACTGCATATCACATTTTGCTATTTGTTGTGTACCATAAAATAATGTCAGCACATTAATAACTTAAATAACACAAATGTAAACTTATTTTCTGCTTGTTATAATTATGATTTTAGCCTGTAAAGGCTTTTTGATTTGTAAGACCATTGACATAACATGGAATGTAACTTTATTTGTTTTTCTTTTGTATATAGTGAGACACCGAAAGCCCTTGTCATCTCTTAACAGGATACTAAAGCAGCTCTGTTTCATGAATGACAGCACAACTAAAGCTAAAAATCATAATTAAAAAAAATACCCTTTGTACTGTACAATCTCAAAGTAAAGCAAGAAAGAAAATGACAATCATCTTTTGCATTAGCCAGGAAACGTGATTCTCTGCCACTGGGCTTTTTTTTTTCTTGTTGACAATTCACAGAATGTGTATATGGGTGTAGTTATAGGTGTGTGTATATCCTATGCAGAACAGCAGTCCTTATTTTGTTGATCTAGTTCTTCTAATTGTTTAGTTAAACTACCTAACCGATACAATTTAGAATACTACATTTAACACATTTAACATCAAGTTTACATACTTGCGTCTTTGAAATACTAGGAACTTTTACACATTTTATTTGGCTTTGTAAGGACTGGAATATCACAGATAATGCAATCTACTTGTCTTTGAAAGAATATGGCTGTTCTCAACTAACTCCCTAAGGTTCAGAGTGAAATACGTTTCTCCTTATATCTGTAGCTGACTTCAGAGAAGAAAGAGCGTCTTCTTACATGGTCAGTCTGATGTTACAGTACAGATTCTGCAGAGAGATACATATTTAATGAAGGATAATTCTCTCCGGACTTTAGAGTTAAGCTGTTGCAGCAAAATTACTCTGTTTAGACTAATTTATTTTTTTTTTCTATACAAATCTCAAGAAAAATCTATTCCAAGTTATGTTTTGTAGTAGAATCTCCACATGACCAGAGGAGGGCACTTTGAACATCTTTGCACTGCCCAGGAGGCAGATGCAGAAGCACAGTGTTACCCAATTTCGCAGTCCTGCCACCTCTTCCCACCCAGGCAGGTATCCTTATGCTCCACAAAAACACAGAATCCATATTGTACCACAGGGCTCTGTTCTGAAAACAGTGGGCAGATATATCACTCTCTTCTTGCTAACTAGGATTTCTTCTGATTTCCCTCATTTAATTCAATGTTGCTGCAGGTTAAATTGAGATTAACGGATAATTCCTAAAAATCACTCGAGGGGAGTTATCTCCGTCTCCTTCCTGAACATCCCTCTGCTATTAGCCCCTGGTAATTTAGCAAATATTGATTGATTTAACCCTCTATGACTTATCCTGCTGCAGTAATTCCTTGCCTTTAACTGAAAAAAGCACTTGGAAAATGCACTCTCTGAGATATGTATTGCAACAGTGCATCTTTTCACATTAAACTCTTGTAGAAGTACTGCTCCTTTCTGCCTTCTGAGGGAGATGATTCTGTGTTCCAGATCTGCTCCCCCAGCAGAGTACATGGCAGAGAAATCTGTCTTCTCTTTTCCATTTGTGACCACAGTGTGGAGTTCAGCCACTCTCCATTCAGGAAACATCCTTTTGGGTTTCATTTTGGCTAAAGGAATCAACCTTCTATGGAAAAGATTTTAATTTTTTTATCTTTCTGTTATCATAGACAGATTTTTTGTCACCTCTCTGCTTTTATTTGTTCAACTTTTTATGCTGAAAAATTATTAGTAAGGATTTAGAAACTCTCTCTTTTTTTTTTTTTTTTTTTGAAATAAAAGTCTCTCCTCCATCCTGGGGAAACACACTGCTTATTTAATGTACTTTTTTCCCCCTCAACATTATTCCTTTTCTCTTTTCTTCTCTTTTCTCTTCCCTTTTGTATTTTCTTTTTCCTCTTCTTTCTTTCCTCCTTTCTTTTCTAGAGCAGACAGGTACAAGAAGGAAGTTGTCTTTCATCAGCAGTCCTTTGAGATAGAGTAGAATTCAGTGAGTCCTCACCATGATAGGATCATAAACTTACTGGGTTAAACCAAGCTAACTTTCCCTAAGCTGCCAAGTTTTAGCTGCACCATACATATATGTGTTTCCTTGTGCCATTTTCTTTTCTTATAATTTTGTTTTTCTTGATGACCCTGAGCTATGGCTTCTCGTTCCTACCACTAGTCAACCTTCCTTTCTTTTCTGCTTTTGCCGATATAGGCCTCAAAGAAGAAATGGCAGAAGAGCACAAAGTAGCTGAGGTACATGAGGGAGGACCAGATGATGTTCTGCACGTGGGAATGGCACTGGCCGTGCTGCATCCAGGAGAAGACCAGGTAATTGATCACGCAACCGATCAACATCTGAGTGATCTGCGACAAGGTGATGAACATGGCAAACTTGCGTGAGACCCTGAAGCCAGCGGCCCGCAAGGCATAGTACGAGTACATAACGGCGTGTACTCCATAGTTCATGGTCATGAACCAGCCACCGCCAGCCACCATGTCCTTGTAGGAATACCAAGAATAAAGTAACACAGTAATGTGATGGTACCAGTGTAAGAAGATGAGCTTCTGTTTCCTAAGAATAATGAATATTGTATCACCTGTAAAGAAACACAAAAAAAAAAAAAAAAGAGGGGAGGAAATGAGAAACATATCGAACAATTCCGTAACTGCTGCAGTGCTCTCTTCCCTTTGCTGTTGCTGCTGGAGTATGTGCTATTTTGCAGCATGAAACGCCACCCTGGCTCTAGATCTGGGAGCCTGTCTGATCCGAGCGCCAGCTTGGTTCCTAATCTCTACACAATCTTTGGAAATAGTATGCGCATTCTCCTGTGTGGATAACCCGTTTGAAAACTCCATAGCTTTACTTGGTAGACTTTTGCTGTAATCCATGCAAGTCTGAGGTGAGGTTAAGTGTAGGGTCTCAGACTGTGAGACTGTCCATTATATACTGCAACTGGAAGAGAAATGTAGCTTGACAGAGAGCAGAAAACCTGCCGAGGAAGCAGCACAGTATCCTTGATTCAAATGCCTACCTGCAAACAGAACCTGGTTAAACTTAGTAGAGCCTTTTGAGCTACTATGCAAACAGCTATTGTGTATGCAACCTACAATACTGAAGGGTATGTAATTGCCAGAACAAAATGCTTCTAGAAAGAAATCTGGTTTATGTTGACACACACATCCTTTTCTGCAAATTCATGTTGCTATTGAAGAAAAGTAAATTTGATTCCTCCTTCCTGCTTTTTTTCTTCCTTCTGCTTCTCGTGATTGCACGGATCATCTCAAGCAGCATTTAATCATAGAATGGTTAGAGTTGGAAGGGACCTTAAAGATCATCGAGTTCCAAACCCCCTGCCATGGGCAGGGACACCTCTCACTAGACCAGATTGCTCCAAGCCCCATCCAGCCTGGCCTTGAACACCTCCAGGGTTGGGGCAGCCACAACTTCTTTGGGCAACCTGTTCCAGTGTCTCACCACCCTCACAATAAATTTCTTTCTAGTGTCTAATCTATATCTCCCCTCTTCCAATTTAAAACCATTACCCCTTGTCCTGTCACTACACTTCACTACACCTCCTGACCAAGAGTTTCTCTCCATCTCTCCTGTAGCTCCCTTCAGACACTGGAAGGCTGCTATCAGGTCTCCCCTGAGCCTTCTCCAGGCTGAACAACACCAGCCCTCCCAGCCTGTCTTCATAGCAGAGGTGCTCCAATGAAGGAGAGGTGCTCTATCTCAATTAGAGAGACATATATACATATGCTAGTTGCTTCCTATTTTTATAGACATCGTGTTTCTGAAAAGATCCCTGAGATTTGCATCTTGGGACTTACTTGTACCTATATGTATCCCAGGAAATCCAAATCAAGAATATCAGTGACTGGTGGAACCAAAACTGCACTGTCTGCACAAGGTCTGCAGTAAGCCATAATGCTACAGTTCACTTCATTAGCAGCAAGATACGCACTCATGCACTTCTGTTTTAATAAGTAATTATGTGTTCAATTTATTGTTACTGTGCAGCTCTAGCTGATGTTTTCCAGTTTTAACAACCAAATTTCTATGGCTTTGCAGCAATTTAAGCAGCAGGAAACCGAGGAATTCTGATGCAGCAAGGCAACTGATGTCTGTCTCTTTCCAGTTTTTACACTGATGAATTGCTGTTCTGTAATTTGCTGAATCAAATTCTTTGCTGAAAAGTAAAAACTTATTTTCGCTGTACATCTGAAGACAGTGAGTGTTGTAGCCCTTTGAGGTTTAGTAAGGGTATCTTCTGAAATGAAAGCCGGAGGGCTGCTAAATTGCTGCCTCCTCCTTCCCATTACACTAATAAGCCATGGGATGAGAACACATGCAGACTGGCTATTGAGTTGGCTTTGGCATGCATGTCATAAGCATACTTACAAAAATATTGCTGGAGAGACAGGAGTTTATAAGAATCAGGGCTGGAAAAACTACGGATATTAGGGGAAACTGGTTTCTATTTCGAGGAAGCAGACAGCCACGGCTTTCAATGTTTATAGAAGCAGCACATTACTATCCATAATTGTACACCTACACGTGCATTTAAGGACAAATGCTGCAGAACTGAAGCAGAACCTGACTCAAAGCTTCTTGCTGACACAGTTGCTCTATCCCACCCTTCACTTCTGTACCCACAGGGTGGGTGACAGCTATTCATACTTGCTTAGGAGTAGCTAAGGAAGAGGTATGGATCAGACTGCTCTTACCTCTTGACTGCTCTGCCCTGTGGTTTATTTTATTCCTGAGCTCATTCTACTGCACATTGCTCTAACTTCAGCTAAGCTGTACTTAATCACTAGAGACTAAACCATGCAGAGTTTAGGGTTGCTTTTTTTACTCAGTTTTTCTAAGACTAAAACAAGGTTTCAAAAGCACTGAGACCCTTCTTGTGCTTTCTGCACAGACATTTCTGCTCTAAAGATGCACAGCGCAAGAAAGGGAGAGAGGGTACTCACCTAGTTCGGGTGCTTTGCTTAGCACAAATGCATATGCCCAGAATTTGCTGACAGGTCCAATGTAAAAACTCTGGTCACACACTGACTGCTTCAGGCCTTTGGTCATCAAAATGTACAGCATGTAAGCACCAGTTCGAACAGCACCAAATATACTTCAAAACAAAAAGAGAGAATGACAAAAGTTGAGTGGATGTTTGAAATCTATATGTCATCACTTCAAATCATTACGGCAGGAAGGTGACAGATGTGCTGAAATACTAAGTTTGAGACAGCCTTAAAGCTGAAACAACTCTGCTGGCTTGTAGGAAGTTATTCTAAACCCATATTTGTAAACTGGAGACTGCAGCCGTTATCTCCTGGTGAAGTCTGGAACTGTAACATCAATGTTTTTTATTTCATTACTACAGGAATGATCCTTAAGTATTCAGGAGCAGTGGAAGACATCTACTTCAGCTGAAAAAAAACCATGCAGAGTTTTGATTATGACAGCTGGGAGACTACAAGAAGTGACTTGATAAAGAGCTGCCATCAACATCATCAGCACCAATTCCCTCTCATGATTTCTTCAGAGGTTTCTCTTGTCTCTCCCTGTGTTTGTTCCCCCACAGGAGCAAGTAAGGCACACAAATTTTGATGGGGGTGTCTCAGTCTCAGTCAGGGCTGGTGTTTAGTTGCACGTGCTGACTTCATCTTTCAACAGGTCACTGCTAACAGAGGAACTGACTAGTTGAATCGAGTTGTAAACAGCAGATTCACCCTCACCTCATCAGAGTGAGATGCAAGGTATTCTGTAAATGAGAAACATCAAGAGATTTGCAATGGTATTAATTAGTGCAATTGCAGAGGGGGTTAGGTTCAGATAACAAAAGCTGATGTAAGGAACAAAGTCTTCTGTCTCAGCATTAAGGAGCCCTGCAGAAGGAATTGCTTCACTGTTTCATGGCAAGAACATGCTTGCCCATTGTCTACCATTGCAGCTTCTTGGCCCTTCAAAAGTTGTGATGAACACTGGGTGAAACAAGCTGCTTTCAGAAAAATGGAGCAAAGAAAGACCAATCTCCTTTGGGGCTGACTATATCTTACTTTAAGCCTAAATCATATGCCCCTGGGCCTCCACCCAGCTCCATCTTATCTCCCCTCACAACTTTTCTCCTCCTCCATAACTTCTTTGTGACCGTATCCTACTCATGAACCCTCTGGTTCCCACTTTGTTTTGGTGTCTTTCACAATTATCACATTGCAGCAAGCAAACCAAGCCACCTAGAATTGGTGTGTAGACACATGTGGGCAATGCAAGCTACCATTTATGCAAAGTGTGTGAATTAAGGAACAGCTAATCTGAAGTTACAGTTTCTCTGTTACTTGTACTTGTCTTGTGAAGTCAGTATTCTTTTAAAAATGCCTGAGGTTTCACTGTGCCATCACGAAATTCAGACAACAGTGAGCACTTAAGAAGCTACTGTTATTATCTACTACTTGTACGGTGGTGTTTGCTCATTGGCTCTGCTGCCAGATGAGTCCTCTTCTGCTGTGCAAATGAAAAACCTTTTCTCAGAAGCTGCATTTCTCATGAGGAGTTTAGCCGAGTCTGTGTGTCCCATGAGCACTGCCCAAAACAACACACATACTCCCAGGCCATTGCAGTCTCCCATGTTCCTCCACCCCTGCATGCAGAAGACACAGTGTGATATTCTACACATCTTCTCTGTGTAGGGTTGCTCCCTCCCAGAAATGCTCTCTCACCACACTTTTCTCACGTCTCTTGGTCCTCTCTTTGGCAGAGAGTGCCAAAGCCTGTTGGAGGAGTTTTGAAACAAGGTGCAACTTGTTCTGTGTCTTCTTGCTGGTGTTTAATACATGCCTTATTTATTTATTTTTTTATTTTTTTTCTCAGAAGCTGCATTTCTCATTCCCAAGAAGACAGAATATCCTGACAGAGATGTGATCCAATCACTTCCTTAGGCAGTGTACTCCCCAAGCCAGCTAGGGCAGGCTGCTGCTTGCTCCTGTGTTTTAGGCGGTAACAAAACTGGGTGGAGGAAGATCAGGCAGAATATCTAAAGATATGCTGGTTCTCCCATTAGCAAACACCTCAGTGCTGACATTAAAATGGGGGGGGAAAAAAGGAAATGTTAAATTATGAAATCAAATAGCTGCAAGCAATACTCCTTTCCTTGTACAGAAGCTGTATTGCTTTCCTACAATATCATTACTAAAGTTTTAAAACCAAAGAGAATTCTGTGCCAGGAACACAAACTCAGCTGAGAAGAGCACCTGTTCAAGCAGCAGGCAAACATTGACTTAACTGTAAGTGATTGAGTACGGACGCTTAGGGATTTAATCTGGATTGGTAACAGAGGGAAAGAGTATTTGCCCTGTGGGGATTACAGAGTTTCACTTCGCTGTCCTTGAGATTATAACAATGTAATTTCCCATTTTTCTGTTTAGCAACTACTGCAGAACTCTCCTTGGAGTGCACACACCCGCACAGGCACCACACACACACTCACACACCCACTTTTCTGTAATTTCTCAGCACGGTGGCTTCCTTTAGTTTCTTGACTCTACAGTAAGTGACTCCAGTCACTGCTCTATATGGTGTGTGTAGGACTAATCTGAATTTTTTATCAGTAAAAAGCTAGTTACATTTTCACATAATTCACAACGGAAGGCTTTATAAATAAGGAGGATGGCAAATTGGATATAACTGATTTAATTACCTAAATAGGCGTCATGAGCAGGTAGCTGCTTACGAGATGTGCTGCATGCCAAAACACTTCTGTGCCAACAAGCACACCACTGGAGACAGAAAAAGACCTAACACACGCCTGCAGCTACGCTTTGGATCCAGAGAGCCAGGGCTGCTTTTTGTGCCTCTGCCACTTCATCTTGTTTGTTCTTTAAGGTAAGATCAATCAACACATTTCTATCTTGCAAAGACATGATGTGCAGCAGAGTGATGACATTGCTTGCTCAGTAAATCACTTCTGCTTCATTTTGCTCTCGCCCAGCTCTCTGCTGGAGCTTTTGGGAGGTATTGAAATGAACTGCTTACCAAAGCAGTCTGTCTGGTGGAAATCATCTGCAGGGATTTTAGAAATAAGGTAGCAGTGAATTACTGTACAATTACAGCCTTTTGCAGCTAGAGAGACTGATCAGAAACAAACTGCACCAGCTAATGCAGCTTTCTCATCTATTCAGACTCAAAATGTCCTACATTCTCCTCCCTTCAGGCACTGACTTTTCCGGTAGATTAACAAATGCCCAATTGATATTTTGCTGTCCATAATATGATCAAAAAATATCCGTGAGTAAATTAAAATTAATACTTTTCCCTCACAAACTTGTTTTCACACAAGGGCCTCCAAACACATCCCATGCCAGGGTCAGGCGCAGCATGAAGGAGGGAAACTGAGGGCTGGGGAGTTAGCTCACGGAAAGAGAAAGCCATCACTTCTTTCTGTTCCCTTCACCCTACTCCCTGGGAAGGAGTGAAGTACTTGTTTTTCAAAAGCCTGAGAGGGCAGAAGGTAGCTCAAGACTTCAGTTCAGCCCCAGCTGCCATTGTAGCAGACTCAGCTCCTTCTCACAGCGAGGATACTGCCCATTTTTGCTAGGGCTGTGTTCTATGCACTTGGCTTCTGACACCTCTAGACATCCCAGTCTCGGATCAGCACTCCAGAATTGAGCAGGAAATGTGACTACCACATAAAAATAAATAAAAAAAAAGTATAAGTAACAATTCAACACAGAATATAGCAACATCTCCTAAGGATTTTAATGCTGTGATAACCACAGAGTAGAAATTCTCTGCTCCAGTTTGTGTTTTTAAAAAAATCCTTAAATTAACCAAACACACCATGCAAAGCGTATCCGCAGAACTAGGTAACGATGGCATCGAAGAGGGTAAAGGTCTTGACTGTGGCTAAGGTAAATGTAAAATAAGCTAACTACAAGCTACATGTCAAAAATGGAGTATTTTTATTTTCGGAAGCATGCCATCCTGTGTACACAGCACCAGCAGAGAGCAGCAGGGAGCTTGCAGACAGCGGGACCCAGCTGCGCTGTGCAGAATTAAAGGCTGTTTAGGGAGTCCTTAAGCAGAGTCCTCCTTACTCAGGCCCACAGGCTGTTCAATGCTGGCCCAAACCACCAGCACCCAGCTGCTTAGAGCAGTCTCTGAGGTGTTGGACTATCTTCTGCCCTGGTTGTGCTGGGCTAGTCCGGCAGCAAACCAGCCAGGCAACCAGATGGAGCTCCCATGGGTTTGGCTCCAGCCCCCAGCCCAGAGCCTGGCTGGAGGAGAGAGGAAAGCTTAATTCTGCCCTGACCTCTTTATGTGGCGATTCACAGGAGTCTCAGCAAGTGAGTCTCTGCCTCAGGAGCATGGAAAGGTGGAGGAGAGTGTGTAGTCCCCCTCCATGAAAGCCACATGGAATGAAGGTCCTATGAGAACAGCCAAGATCACCTTACATGCAGAGGCACAGCCCCCAGACTGCAGTCTGCTTATACCGTAACGGTGAGAAAAAAAAAGGAAAGCAGGTTCTGGCTGTGGTTTCTTTTCATTTCAGCATGCTAAATATTTCCAGAGGAAGCACTCAGAGCTGTTTAAAGGTCAGCAGGTGAAGGACATGGAGCTTACTACATCTTCCTTCATGACAAATCAAACGGCTTTCACCTTTCTGTTCTGTTCAGCAGAAACGTTTCAGTGGTCAGATCGAGTGTCCTTTCTGCTGCTGAAGAGCTGGTCTTAACACAATAAAATGGTCTTTCTGTGCTCTGCTGATTTAAAACCTGAGGTCCTCAGAAGAGAGGAACAAGCTGTGGTGCTGATGCTGTGGCACAGGAGTGTGGGATGCACTGAGGTGCAGGATGACCCTTTATACAGGCAGGTCAGACTGGTAGGGTAGTCCAAGACCATGCCTAGAGCAAACAGTCACTCTAAAACAGCAACAGAATCTGTGCTTAGCCAAGCAACAGAAAACATATAACATATGATTTGATACTGGGAAAATGTACAAAGAAAGCTTCTGTAGGAGAAACAACTCTCTGAACTAATTTCTTGGAAAGAAACGCAGTTGAAGCCAACTTCATCAGACAGCTCTGAACTTCCCAACAAGGCAGTCACCCTCAAGTCAGCACAGAAACTCAGAAACTCCTGGTATGATCAATGGGCATGTACTGAGCTGGATGGGTCTCCATGTGACGGGATGTCTCGCATCTTTCAACCAGTGGCTCGCTCTGCTCTTTGGTTAATTCCTAAAAATAAGCTTGTAACAAAGCAATGTTGCAACATGACTGGCAGGTTTGTTTTACAGTTCTTTGGAAGTATTTATAGACCTTTTCTTCTCCACTCAGTAAGGGCAAGCTTCTTTCAAATCCCTCTTCTCTCCCGCATTCTCATGAAACGTGGTCCCAGAGTACCAGTCCCTCAATGACATGTGCCAAGCCGATGACACAGCAGGGACAGGGCTAGATGACAGCTTTCTCAAGAAACTGATGGATTTTGTTCATAGAAATGCAGGAGTTTGCAGGAGATTTCCATTCATCTCCCACAAAACCCTGCTTTGGCCATGTGAGAAGGAACTGTAGGTTTTGCTGACTGGAAAGACACAGAGACATCTCCAGAGAACGCAAGCGTTGAAGGGACTGCTTGCCTTGCAAACCAGCAATAGGAAGATTTTTTTCCAAGCTTGCCACAGGATTATTTTTTCCTAGAAGACTTCAGATAAAGTTGGCAGACGAGCGCTGGGAAATTGCCCTTTCCAGGGAGGAAGTACACGAGGATAGGTCCTACCTAGCAAACAGAGTTCTAGGAACATATATTTGTACGGTGACTGCACACTATATAAAGATATACCTGAACTATTACCTATGTAGGCAAGTGAGGTAGTCAGATTACAGTGTGCTCTTTCTTTGCTATTGCTGCAGTGATTGTACTATCAATCCAGTGGGAAAGAGAGAATTAATAAACTGCTGGCCTGCTCACAACCTAAAATCTATGCTTACATTTTGTGGTGGCTCCAGCTCCTGCAGGAGCAGAGCACTCTGGGAAATTGCTAACCTTTATGTCAAAAAGAGAAGACTGTCAAACAAATTTTTAGTAACTAAATCAGGAGGTTGTGTGAGTTTGCTCACAAAACCTGTAAAAAAATCCTGAAACTACATTTTTTTCCAGTTCTCTCAAGATAGGTCTGTAGTGAGGGTAGTTTCCTTTTAAAGTTGAGCCAAAATGAAAGGGAATGTCCAGGTTAAAGTGGTTATCTGGGTGGTGTCAAATGAGGAAAGGATATTAGGGTCTGATTTGTGCTGACCAGAATCATGGACCGACAGCCCACTACCTTTTACTGGTGCCCGGGTGCTTATTTAAAGCCTATTGTTCCAAAAGTACTTTGTGGGTAGACATGCCAGACTGTTCCAAGGCTGGGAGAAGAATGAAAACCATGAGCACAGTCTCCCCAAGAGCCTGTTCGACAGAGACAGCATTCATTCCACCGTGGGGAGGGGACTGGCGAGACCTGCCGTCACACTCCAACCTTCCAGCACATGGAAGTAAAGGGTGAGAGAGAAATATGTTTCCTGGTTAAGTTTCCTTAAACTTAAGAGGCTTCAGGCACTTGATCACAGAGTACCACAGAGAGCAAACACGGGCCCTGTAGTCCCCCCCTTTCCGGGGGCTGGATGTGTTAAGGAATGTAGCGAAGCACAACTCACCAGAATTCATAATTGCTTTGCTCTGCTTTCTGACACCCAAGCTGCTCTTGGGTGTTTGTGGACCGGCCTGATTTCGTTGCAGCCGTTCCTCCCCCTCTTTTTTTTTTGAAAAATGAATCACCTCTTAACTCTTTTCATGTATTTTTCCAATGATGTGCACATTCACCCACATCTGGCCAGCTCTGCAGGGGGAAGGGAGCAATAGTAGCACCTTCACCAAGCAATGTGCAGTATCTGATGGTATAATACTAAAAAAACACTTGGATTTTCCAGATGGAATAAATTCTGTAAAAGAGAGGAGGAATTAATTAAGCCTGTGACAATTTTAATATATAGTTTTACTAAAACCTTGTCAGACTACCCAAATCTTCTGTCAGATGTGACTCTTGTCTTAGTTTGCCTTGATTGTATTCAAACACAGTTCCGTAAAACCCAGGATCTTCTTGTATTTAAACAAGTGCAGAAACTATAAGGTTGCTTTAGGCTTATCTTTGCTTGCAAAATCGTATTTTTACCATAGAGTGAGAAACCATACACTAAGAAACCGATCCTTCAGTACAAATGAAATGTGGGTAATGACTGAAAGATATCATTTGGCTGTTGCTCAGTGACCTACATTGGAGAGAATGGCTCTTATTTTATCTCAAGGAGTTAATGAGAGCTGTGAAAAAGTCAGTGCAATATGACATGTCCTCTAATTTCACAGCAAAGCAGTTTAGAAAAGGATCTGGCACCCAACTTCCTCAATGGCCAATGTGACACAAGGACAGCCTATATGAAATATTTATATATATTAAGAACTGACTAGAAGAACCAGCTTTGTAAATCTGCACCTGGTTATTAAAAATATTTTTCTAGGTTTGTGGAATCGAGGGTTACATTTTCCAAATTAAATGAATCGGTCTCTTGGTCAGTGAAGGATACACAGTGACATGATATTCATCTAAGTGATCACAGCGTTTGAAAAAGAATAGTACTGGCTACAGATTTAGTCTCTCAACACTAAATGTAATACTTACAAGCCATTTTATGAGCATTTATAAGAGAGGACTTCTTAATAGCAAGTTACCTTGAAATCCTAGAGAGACACCTGTTCAAATTACAGCTGATGAACCTAGCCTGTTATTTTTACAAGAAATGGCAAAGAAAATGAATGTAATTACGCTGTTGTTTCACCATCCCTCAACATTTCTGAAGTGTCTTCAAGCAACACCAGGGTTAGTGATGGAGAAAGGCAGACCCCACTCTTCAAAAAGAATATTCTTATAAAACACTTGTAAATCATTTCCCTGTTTCACCTCCCAGAACTGATCTAGGTACCTCCTCAGAACACCCTGTGTCCTCGTTGAATCCCTTTGTGATAGCTCCATTATCTCCACAGAGACAACCTTCCCATTGCCATACTAAAATTTTGGTCTTGCCCGCTTTTCAACAGCCAAGTGACCTACCACCTCCAGCCTGGGCTGTCCCAGAATTACCAATGCCTTAACAATTCAGGACAGCAACTGGTTTAGGTCAAATAGCCCTGCGTAGAGAACCACTAAGTACAAAGCTGTTTGTAAGCTGGGGTTTCTTCAGGTACAGACCTAGCCCCGTATTGGTGTCTCCATGGCCCTTAGCATTGTATTTATGAATATTTCACAGTCCTTAATGGCCTTTACTCTTGTGACAGCCTCACTTCAGAGACAGAGAGGTGAAGCAAACTGAAACTTAAGTGACCTGTCAAAAAATTGTGCCTGAGCCAGGATGGGAATTGATGTACAACATCACAAGTTGTGGTTCAATACGCTACCCACAAGTTCCATTTGATGTAAGCAGAAAGAGGTCTGACCTCAGTGAGAACAGTATTATTGAATGAACAGTAAACACACTCCAGCAGGACGAATTTCTTCAGAGAATCCTTTGCCCTACTATAGATTTTCCTTTCACTTTTTAAAGTTACTCTCCAAACCTTCAAGTCCCTAACCTTCCATCTTAATTACCCAAGGAACACCTAGATCTTTAAAGACAAATAATTAATAGACCTAAAAGTTGTTGTTACACCTCTTAACATCACATTTTCATTGTCTGCAGATCTGATATTTTGGCAGCATGCTTTCAAGACCTAAAAATAGTGATGAGCAGAGAGACACAGTGCAAGTTTACGAAGATGTGCTATCCTAGAAACACAAACAGCTGAAAATTTCCTGACCTACCCAGAAGACCTGATAAGAGCAATACATGCCTTCCACAGACTCAGTCAGATTCTTGCTTTCCCTCTATTTTCCCTTGATCTATTAGGCAAATACCAGTGTGGAACTGACCTGATACAGATGGACACAAGCCACAGAGAACGTGAACTTTATGGAGTGAGTTTTAAGAGCATCCCTGCTTCTATCTCCCATCCACTGTCCCACTCCCTGAGTTTGCTTACGACCAGACCCCAGCAGCTGATCCTACCACAGAATTAAAAATTTGGGTTCTTCTCCCTCATGGAACTTTTGCAGTTCTTCTAACTATTGTGGCTGGTTTGTATTCATGCTCCCTGCTGATCCCCTTACTCGCACCAGTGAAGGCCAGAAGAAAACTAGGTATGGATCAGAATCCATGGTAGGGGGTGGTTTTAGATGCCTAACCCCTTGCAACACGGGCAAGTACAAAACCCCAGTATCTATATACTTTGCAATGACTAAACTATTGTAATTAAGAGCACAATTTCCACTAATGTTTTTGTTCCCACTTGCAATTTTACCTCTCCAGCTGAGAGTATGCATTATTTGAAAATGCTTGTTTTCTTTGAAGAGGTGTGCACGATAACCAGCGATGGGCAGCCCCTGTGGCTCCTCTGCTTTGAGGTCTCGTATCTGTACATCCCACAGTTTGCACCTGTCTGCTGGATAGGTCAAACATGGTTCCTTTACAGGATGATAGGACATTTCAGGACTGATTCAAAGCTTGCAAATACACTTAGGATACAGTTGAGAATGTAGCAGGAACCTCACCAATGCTGTATGAAGTACCAATCCCATTATATATACTTGTCACATATTCTCTCTATCTAATCCACTGCTCTGCATAATAGAATTAGAGGCCTCCAAAACCTACTTACTCAAAAAGTTACCGTCTCTGCACAAGGGCACGAGAACACAAAGAATTTAACAAGCCCTGACAGCAAAACCTTCCTTGTAACATCTTGCTGCCCGGCTGCTCCTCAACCTCTGCCCCTGCCCATCTCCTGAAGGAGAACAGATGAGTCTTGCACCTCACCTGCAGATACCTCCCTTGCCCCCCTTGAAGGTGACAGAGTTCCACTCAGGGTGGAGTCCAAGCCACAGTATTGTAAAGAAAGGTGAGAAAAGGGGTAGATGAGGAATAACACATGCTTTTCTCAGCGTGGAGCTCACTTATGCTAAAACCTGGTGGTCAGCAGTACTGCAAGTGTTTTATAACGGAGTGATCTAGGTCTCAGTACCATGTGTGTGAGCAAAAGTTGTGCTGACCTTTGCCGTTTTTATCATTCTTTTTGGCAGAAGACTTTTCTTTGCATAAGTTCACGCATACTTGGAGGTTTGGGTTCAGTCCTATCAAAATCCCAAAGCAAAATTTGAAAGAATTCCCCTTCCATCTCTAAAAAAACCTCCTACCACTGAATCAAGCACACAAGCCCTGCTTTTCAGACCTTTCTACTGTATCTGATCCAGATGTCTCTCTAGCAAACTTTTCAGTGCAAATCATTGGAGTTTTCAACTGGGACCAAAATCTGAGTCCAGGCCAGCTCAGAGTGATTTAAAAATTGTGCAAATATTATACATGGCTCTAAGAAATAATATATCATTTGTCCAGGTTTATATACCCATAAGCATATGCATACATGCCTGGGTGGTTATTACTTTCCCATGTGATAAATTTCAGGGAGGGAAATGAGGTATATTAAAGTGACAGCTTGCTCTGTGGTTTTCAAGTGAGGGCAGATTCTGTGCTCCTTGCATCAGGTTTTTTTTCCTCCTCAGCAATAAATCCCTCAATGTGGGGCCACTCCCTTCAGCCCTTCCCTCTCATCGGCAGATTTCCTAGTCACGACTCACCTGGCTTCCAAAACCCTTTCTTTGTCCTTTTTATTGACAAAACTGGGAAGAAAACCAGGCTTAACTTATTTCCCTCCCTCTCCGGGGACCTCATTAAGCATACCCGAACAGT
The DNA here is from genome assembly GCA_013400375.1 of Thinocorus orbignyianus. Taxonomy (NCBI): domain Eukaryota; kingdom Metazoa; phylum Chordata; class Aves; order Ciconiiformes; family Thinocoridae; genus Thinocorus; species Thinocorus orbignyianus. The sequence continues at coordinate 131,484 of VXBW01000219.1, forward strand.
GACATCTCTGCAGGGCTCCAGATCAATGGGCACTGTCATCTCACAATTTTTAATCACATTAACACCACAGCAGACTAAAGTCCATCTGATTCTCCCCAGCTAAAGTGGTGAGCTCAACACTTCTGCCAATTGCTGCAACTACAACTCAGAAGGCTTATTTATACGGATGGATAAAAATCAATCCACCACAGCTACCGTCTTCCAGTCCCTCCTCATGGAGGCTGAATTCCCTCTTCAGGAAATGCAATTTGATCCCCCAGACCTGCCTTCTTTATGACTGCGAATAGCTATATTCAGACAATCCTGAGGAGCAAAGTACAAAAATAATCAATGAAGCCAAGCTCCATGAGCCAGTGGAAGGACCTGCAGCACTTACAAAAGCAGAGCAGAAAAATAAATGACACGTTTCTGCAAGCACTCTTTGCAAGGGAGGAGATGATAATTGGTGGAAGTAAAAAAAAAGGGGGGTTATACTCGCCCAGAACACTCCATAGCTGTATGAGGCCCACTGGGTTTTGGTAGAGGCGCACAAGGAGCAATGGTCAGGCTGAAGGGCAGTTGCACTCAATCATTACCCGTGGAACATGAGAGAATAGCATAAGTTGCTTACAGGGCCACCCGTGCAACCCTATACTGCTGAAAAACATTTCACTGGGGTTTTTTTCAACAAATGATAAATATTTTTTCAGCTCTACTCACGCATGCCTGCAGCTCAGGCTCCAAAGAGCCAGTTACAAGCTAATCAATAGTAATTACCTATCAACTGGCCTTGCCCTCATCAGTGTGCTGTTACCTGGCACTGCACTGATTATCTGGTACATGGAGGAGTAAGAACTTTTGGGAACAGTATTTATTCACAAAAGCTGTTATTTCTTGAGCAACAGCTCACTCTTCCATCACTAAACGGTAATTGGAATTTCATTGCAGCTGAAGATCCCTGGCACCCTGTGAAGACTATACCCAGCAAGGTATTTTTTCTGTCAAGAAACATTCACTAGATCTTAGATATTTACCCCAGCAAGTTTGGACTGAGGCTAAATTACTGAAAAAAAAAACCAACAAACACCCAAACCAATTTTCATCTTAAGCCCTCTGGTGCAAAATCTCCTAAGAATTAAGGAATCCATCTAAGGATTTCTAAAGTAACCCATGAGGATTCATAAGCACAGTGTAACTCTTGAGCAATCCTTAATGAATGCTTCAGTGGCATTTGTACTTGTTCCTGTGTCCTTAATGAAATTATTCTCAGCATCCAACATTATCTCAAGCAAATTTCAGAATAACTGTAATATTGCAGTGATTTAAATGATAATCCAAAAAAAGGGTCATATCTATCTCTGCGGGATAAATTAACGATACTTAAAGGATCAAATGTATCAAGTTCATGGAGTAACTGTCATGTATAGCAAATAAAGCCAAAAAGTAATAAAGTAAAAGATTTAGCAGAGAATCAAGCTAGCCATGGAGCTAGACATCACTAAAGCTGTAAAGCATGCAGATAACAAAGTAAGCAAAATCTAAGTTCCAGGAAAAGACTAGCATTTGACAGAATAAAGAAGGCTTAAGGAAGCTAAAAGTTATAATACAGCTGTAATGAGCTGCTCAGATCCATAAATTTAATGGCAATTACAGGCCTGCATCTACCTTCCTTTTTCACTCTGTGCTCCCCAGGCATCTAGAGAAGTTCAGATCTCAGGGACTCGCCTACAGTCGGTAAATCACAAATGTATTTCACTTATTCAGCAATTTAGATTAAGATGCTGAATGGTGGTAGGCACAAGGATGCACATTTGTTTAGAAGGAGTTATGCTCCCGGGTAACTCATCACACACCCATGACTTTGCTAAACTACAGCTCGATGCCTGTGAACACTGCTGGGTTTGACAGTGTTTATTAACAACACCCCTACAGACACACTGTTGGATTTGATAGGTCATGCAAGTTAACACCTCTCAGCATTCTACCGCCACCATCTCCAACAAGCACAAGCTGTTGGGGACTTACCGGGAAGAAAATACATGGAGATTTCTCTTCCCCAGGGATTTCTGCACGGGGGAGGACCCTTTACCAGGCACATGAACCAAGTACTGAGGCTGAATAAAATGCAGAAGTGCTGCCACGGGGGGACAGATGGGAGATTTGATTTCTTTTGAATGAGTTATCTTCTTTTTCTCTGCTACAGTTCCCTTCTTAAGCCACCAGACAGATGTTCTTTATTCCTCAAATACACTTTTCAGTCTGTTTCCCGTTTAAAAAGGAGAGGAAAAGCCTTACTCCCTGGGACTCTGCTTTGAGTACAATATTCATGCTGAGCACTGGCCCAAGAGGGCTTCTGTGGGCTGGGACAGGGTGATCTCATGAGAAAGGTCTAATTCAAGGCAAGAAACTGAGTGTCAACACTCTCACTGACTGTGAGTGGGGAGGGAACCAGGGGCCAAACGAGTGCTTTTCACACAATGCATTCAATTAATTTTGTTAAGATGTTCAGTTTTCCAGCAATAAAGACAAACAAGCAAGCAAACAGTCAGATATAAAAAAAAAAAAAAAGATGTTTTCGAAAGAAAGGATGCCCAACTTAGCACTAGAAAACAGGCGTTTCATAGGAACTTTTAGCCAGTCTTATCCATATCTCCTATAAGGCAGCATCAGCCAGGTCTCACATTTAGTTTACTTTTAATTAGGTCTGATTAAGTAAAAACAGTAAAACGAGTTTACATTTGAAATGACTTTGATGGACACAACAGAGTCCACAGCAGTAACAGCAAAGTGAAGGAAGAGGTGAGATTTCAGAAGAGGATGGGCACAGCAGTTTGTCACATGATTTCGACTAAAATCCTGGGAATAAAGATATTTGTCATTGGATGCTCCTCTTAGAATAAATAAGACACATATTTGAGATGCATCTTCTTGACAGTACTTTAGGGCTTTTAGTCTACATATTTTTATCACCTCTACACTGCTTTTTTAATGCCAGCTAGCATTTGTTTTGCAGTGTATAAATTCACCCTACATAGCATGGTTTGTATTTCCCTATTGGGATTACAGTTCAGCTTACAGAAAATAAATTTTTCTTCTTAAACGGTTAAGCCTCATTGAAAGGATTTTTGTCTTCTCTCCAATCACTCTGAATTCCTACTTTTAACCCAACTTTCAAATACTGCTCCATAATGATAACCGAAAAGCTGTTTCCAGTATCTGCTACATAAGAAAATCAGCTAAGTACATAAAGATGAACTTGGTCCTATAGAAATAAATTGTTAAGTAGGTACATATTAAGCATTTTACTAATTTGGATTCTAAGAAATGCCCTACTGAGAATATGCATTAATGCTTTACAAATATAGGGAATGCATCATATGTAATTTGCTTGCTTTTAAGTTTATAAAAGAGAAGATTAGTAATTCACCTTAAATGCTGCTTATTAATTTAATGCTATTTGGCAAATATTGCTCTTTTCAGTAATTCATTTTCTCTTTGAATGTATTGTCAGGACCTTTATAAAATTTTGTAGTATTTTAAGATTTGACAGGTTGCCCAGCAACATATGAAATTAAGTTGTGTTGCAATCTCCATGGCAGGTATCTGTGAATGGCAGGTATTGAGACAGGATGCAAACTTGAATAATTTTGGATCAATTTTACTACTTATAAGCACGGTAGAATATATTTCACAGTCACAAATCCAAGCAATTGAAATCCTTTCTTTAAACTTGTGTTCAGTCTTTCCCATTCAGTTCAGCTCAGGTTTGAGTTCCTGACATAAAGACGTATTTTGAACTGCTTTGTCAGAAGCCCTCTGCCGAACAAGTGCAAACCGTTCTACAAAATGCCGCTGTGCTTGCAGTAACAAACCAGTTATGGAACCAACCTCATAAAAGCAAAGGGAGTCACATTCTTCCAGTTAGCCTTTTTGGTTTTGTCTTTCAAATATAAGGCCTGTCACTGTTAGGATACTTCACTTTTGAAGCTCCATTCAGCTTTGTGGCAAGTAGCTAGTGACCTTCCAGCTAAGTTCAATACCATTTCTACCAATCAAGAGAAAGTGTTTCCCAGGATAAAAGACACTTGGAAATCCTGTATTGACATCAACTGATTTCCACCATCGCTACAAAATTTGGATTAGAATCTAAGTCATCTCAGGTGATGACAATTGCATTATGGTTGCATGGTTTGGCTAGACAAAGAGAAATCAAATCCCTCCTCTCACTGCAGCAGTCATGGTCAGGTTTATCCTCTGCCTACAAATGACTGCACCACATTGGATGGTTCAGCTTCTTCATCTCCTGTATGGATGTGACAGTATACCCCCTGTCTTCCCTAGAGAAGACAACCTTTTATTAGTCAGTGCCTTGACCCCGAGAGTTCTGTTGGCAGTCTCTTCTGGTTGGAGAGCAAGTGGAAAAGGTGCCATGCTGCTGTCTTGTGTGAAGACGAGGCGATCAAATACTGGTTTAAGCTGCTTGATAGCAATGCTACCCATAGACAGACTCTGTGGCCTATGAAAGGAATTACAAAAATCAAGCTGAGATGTAATGAAAACTTGAATTAATGACTTCGTATCCTTCTGTGAGAGTCCTTTGCTGACTCCTAGAGATGCCAGCATGATACTTTTGATACAGTCCCAAGTAAAAAATTCAACAAATGACCTTAACTTTATGTTCAAAGTGGCATGAATATAAAACTGGCAACTCAGATTTGATGTGTTTTTGCAGATTTTTAACCCCAGGAAATACTCAGAAATACTGGGCTGACTGTCACTTTGAAGTGTAGGTGAATCAGCAACGGTTTCCTCGGGGTTTTACGAGACTGGAAAATGAAGTTTTGTGTCAGATTCCTAATTGACATGAAGCATCAGAGAGATGGTCCCCCAGGACCTCCGTAGGGTGGGCAAAACCACTTAATTGTAAGTGTAGAAATCAAAACAAAACAAAAGACTGAAAACATTTCAGACAGCAATAAATCTTCAGTGCTTGATAAAAAGTCAACAAACCTGCTAGGGAGAACAAAAAAAACAAAAAACAACCCAACAACACAAGAAAAATATCACAAACTAATTTCTCAGCAAAAGATTTCTGAAGATCATGTTTTCACAGTGGTTTCCAAGTGAAAAGCAAGATTTACTGTCATTGCTCCAACAGAAGTTTTCACTGCGACGTGGTAACCTTGTTCCAGAGACAAAATGTTCAAAACTAGTTGATGCTTCCAAAGGGAAATAAAGCCGCTTTTCTACCTCGGAAATCCTGCTGGCTGCCAGTGTTGACACAAAACTTATTCTTGACCAAGCTCCTGAATGCTCAGCAAGCTCAGTAGGGTGGTGTAGTTGTTTTGTTTATTTATAAGCATGGCAAGTTTCCTACTGTAGCTGCTACCACATTTAAATGATCTTGGCAAGAGTGAGGCATACGGGATACATTCTGAAGAAGGACCATGTCATTGCCTGGCAAGCAATTTCCCCCCTTTTTTTTTAAAAAAAAAAAAAAGCCCAAAACACATCTTTCCAGCCTCTGCTAAGTGTTACTATTTCTGAGGATATTTGAAGCAGGTAAAATGGTAGGCGTGCCAGAAGGGAGATCAACAAGGACTCTGGAAACAAGCTTCACAGTGACCTTGAAGCAGAATACTGAGGGCTCTCCAGGCAGGTTTTTCTCTTCCTCAGTACAACTATTCACAGCAGATGAATATATTATTTAAAATTCCTACAAGGTATCATAAAAGTCATAGCATTTTAGCATCCCAGCAAGCCAAAGTGGAAGTCCTTTTTAAAGCTGAGGAGTATTTTCCTGGATCCATAGTGAGTCTACAGTCCACTGGCATCTAAATCTATCTGAACTGACCTTCAGAGAAAGAAGAAATGGCTTTCAGGCCAAGCACATGTAAATGGAACATCTAGTTATGCAAGGAGCCATGAAAAAAGAAAGGATCCAAGTTACTTGGGAAGTTTACAGCATTCAAAATCTAGTGAGGTTTGCTAAGATAGTCAATAAGGCTGGGAGTGACCAATGGCCCTACCAAGGATAGTGGTGACAAAACGGATGCTCCAATTAGCACCTTTTATAGGTCTTCATCTCAGGTTATAATGAATATTCTGCATTTCCTCTGTTTTCCAGGCAAGAAGTCAAGTGGGTTTGTGTTTGGGTTGGTTCTGTATGGGATTGCATGTTACTATGGGAGCTAACGTAATGCACATATTTTGGGTCATTTTTCCCTTTTCCTTCTTCACTCTTCTGCATACAACTCAGTGCCTCAGAAGAGCAAAGCTTTCTAAGCATAGCCATACAATATTCATAATCAGCTGGTCCTCATTAGAAAATCCAGTAGTTTTATATGCTCAGTACTTATGCATAGTCCAAACTTTTCATGCTCCTGTTCATCCATCCCCTCTGCCCTGCTGCCTCATTTCCCGATGAGCAGAGGAAAGGATGAGCTCTGCAGTGCTTGGGGAACACTTGTCCCTGAACTAGTCCCTGTTTGAACTTGTTCCTATTTCATAGAATCATAGAATGGTTAGAGTTGGAAGGGACCTTAAAGATCATCAAGCTCCACCCCCCTGCCATGGGCAGGAACACCTCCCACTAGAGCAGGTTGCTCCAAGCCCCACCCAGCCTGGCCTTGAACCCCTCCAGGGATGGGGCATCCACAGCTTCTTTGAGCAACCTGTTCCAGTGCCTCACCACCCTCACAGCAAAGAATTTCTTCCTAATATCCAATCTAAATCTCCCCTCTTCCAGTTTAAAACCATTACCCCTCGTCCTATCACTTCCTGACAAAGAGTCCCTCTCCAGCTCTCCTGTAGCTCCCTTCAGATCCTGGAAGGCTGCTATCAGGTCTCCCCGGAGCCTTCTCCAGGCTGAGCTGATGGAGGAAGCAAACCCTGCAGTGATGAACCCCTCTCAAACTGTGCCCTTCTGGCCACTCCTTCTCACCTGCAGAAGCAAAGCTCACCTCAGGTGCCTGCACTGTGGGGCACAGCAAGAGGAGGTCACTGTGGCAGGTTCATCCTGGCAACTTGAGGCTTCAAAAACATGAAGTGCACATTTTAGATTTCACCTGGTGTCACACAGCAGCTAGCTATTTCATATGATTATGATGGGAAATTCCAATTAGCAAGTAACAAACATGTTGATGCCAAAGTCTGTACAGACAGCACTTTCACAGAGTAGTTTATATTCTTGCTATTATATGGCTTATGATTTTGGGAGGAAATTCATTAGTGAAATTGCTTAAAAACCCCTCACTGTGAATGTCAGCCACAGACCCATCTAAAAATAACATGAATTTAAAATTCATCCTTGATACCTTCTACAAAGGACAGTTCTGAAATCTCACTTCCCTCCCTCAGATTGGGAGTTAAACTATGAATGCCTTACGTACGTCAGATAGTTTCCAGTGGCTACATTCAATAGTAAGTGTAATTGGAATATGCATTTTGGGATCCTCCTGGTTACAAATTGCTTTATTAACTGATCCACAAATGAGATGCCATCTAGGAACCAACTCAACAGCTGCTGCACTCTAGCCATTTCTAGAACAAACGATGATAATTCCTTACATGACCCTAACAGCAAAACTATACTAGACACACAGCCAGAAGAACTGTGCCAAATGCAACCAGATGAAAATCAGAAATTTCCACAGCGGTAGAACTTGCTCTCAAAGTTATCCACACTGCTCAAAGTCTTGTCTGCACTAGGATTTTTTTTAAAGGTATCAACAAAATATCAAAATCCAGCCAACTTAAAGTTCTTCTGTTAGCATGTCCTAGCTGGATGAGACAATTTATTTTTCTCTGCCAACGTGATAGAACAATTTTGGAGGAAAAAAGGAAAAGCCACAACACAAAGCAAACTTCTCCATTCCTGTTTGTTTTACTCTGTAGAAACTCTCAGCTCAAACTATTCCCATCCTGTGAAAAATCACAGACCATTCACAGCTGCTCAGTAAAGCAAACCTGTTTTATGTACTTGTGAGTAAATATAACCAGTAATTATTATATCAATATTAGAAAAAGATACAGGTGCCAGCTCTTGATAAAGGTTTACAAATGGTTTCTGAGTGAACTGTAACTTACACTTCAAACAGGCACTGAAATGAATCCCCCGGCCTTCTCTATACAGTAAATCTTAACAAAAGTTTGTGTGTTTGTACAGGATATTTTTACAAGCTTTGTTCATTTGTTTGTTCATTTCAGCCTCATTAAAAATCAGCATATTAGGAGATAGAGTAGAATTTGGGTTAGTCAGTTTTACTTCTGACTTCAGCACCTATCAAGGATCTGAACCATATCTTCCCCATACTCAATGATACAAAGTCAACACACAGCTAGGGAGATGTGCATCACTAAGAAAGAGCCTTTTGCTGTGGAGCCACCCTTTGGCAAAATTCACAAGCTCTTTGCGATGAAATAACCAGAAGCCAGATTTTGATATCAGTTACAGTGGCCTTAACTTAGTGACCTTAGGTTTACCTCACTGTAATGGAGACCAGTCTCAACAAAATACATGCATCCCTATAGATATAACCCTAACTAGCAAGTGAGAACAAGACTGAAATCTTAATGTGTTTATTTCCATTTGTAGCTTGCACGGTAAATTTATTGCAATGATAAGCGCTTTGTCTCATGTTCTCATTTTATTTTCACCTCTGTTCTTCAAGAAGATTATTGATTTCTCCCCTCTTCAAATGCTGTATGATCTGCCCAGTCAAGGGGGGTCATTTCAGTGGTGAGGAGTGCATCAGAACATGACCCTCAAAAGCAGAACTAAAGAAATGCCATTTCTGGCTGAGCTTGTTGTTGCATTAGCATTAGTATGTGAAGAACTCCAAATCCTCTTCATGGACTACTGTCAAAGGCAGGGGGTGTGAAGAAATGCCTACCTGAAGACGGCAAGGCTCAGGGACCAGAGCACTAGTGGTTTCCTCAGTTCAAATTTTGCTCGCTTGTTCATTAGGTGCCGACCACCAAATATAAAGGCAGCATACAGAGCTGAAAATAGGAATGATTTCTTCCTGCAAGACAAAACAAAACAAAAACCTCGTCAAATATTAAATTAGTATTACAGATACAAAATAGACCCAAAAAAGAAAGGCAAACACTCACAAGAAAGGTGACTACTTCATTAATATCTCAGAAAAGGTGGGAGCCAGCTAAGAGATCTCATGTTCCTTCTGATGCTGGTCCCCCAAGGTGATGCAGTGTCAGACAGACCTGCAATCAGGGCTTGGTACGCTGCCCAGCCTCCCTGTCAGGGGTGAGGATCACCCACATTGTGGTCTTTAGAGTTTTTATAGGATTTACAATTAGATGTTTATATGAAAGTATGCTGCTTCACCTCAAGATGAAGTCAAGGATGTGCTCATAGCACTGGTGCCAAGGAGGTGCCACCTCCAGGCTTTTCTGTTACAATTACCCAGCTGAGGATAGCCCATGGTAAGGGATATGGGCAGCACAGCATGGTCCTGAAGGTCCAAGCAATACGTGTGGCACAGGACAGCAAGAACAGCTCATGTCCTGCACCTGCTGAAGGCAACAGGGACACGGATCACAAGCTCCTTGATGCACAAGGGTCTGCCTGTGACTAAGAAAAGCTGCAGCAGCACATCTGATTGGACATATGAAGAAAGGACATGCAGCCTTTACTGAAATAAATGAGATTTATAGGATTTTGAAAGCTAAGTGAAGTCCAAAGAGACAGAGGCATATCAGCATGCATGCAGCAGTATGCTATTTTCTGCTCACTTAGAGACTCCTCTGTTTCTACTGACATGTTTATAGCTCTGTTTTGCCAAACACAGGTAACTGCAGAAATATCTGACTGCTGCTCCGCACTGGGGAGGGAGGACCTTCTCAAGTCCTGCAGGTCCCCGAGTGAGTTTTAGCATCCGTGCTGACAACAAGCCTCAGGAAGACCAAGATGACCACAGAGTCAGCACCCTCTCACCTTGCACACTGAGACGGTCTAAATTTCCATTGCAATGTTTATCACAACCACAAAGCGCAGCCCTTATTCATCTCTCAGTAAAGAAAAAAAAAGCATTCATTTTCACTTCTATGGTTTTGAATAGTCAGGGAAGGGGCAGAATGACCACATTTTAATACTATGATTGCAGCTTAGCTTGGCTGGAGGCCTGTAAATATTTGTTAACCAGTTCTGAGTAGTGATGAACCACCTCAAACTTGCTCACACCGAACCACGTAACTGTTAAGATAAGATTTATGGGTTAAGGGGACAGGAGCAGTCTCTTGGCGTGATGTTGAACTGCGTTCCCATCTCCTTCCCTCTGCAGCCTCTTCAGCAGCAGTGTGCAGAGAAGCCCATCACCAACAGGGAAGGCAGAGGGAGTGTGACAGGCTGTACCACAGTCTGTAATGTTGTTGTGGCTGCCCTAGGGCGTCAGGGAGGGACCCTGCAGCTGGAGTCCCTCATGCCAGAGGCAGGAAAGGTCTGTCTTGCACTGGACCATGCATGGACCTCCAAAGCAACCGAGAGCAGTGCAGGATGACAGTGGGAAAGACTGCATCAGGGTGCTGCCACGCAGCTGCCAACAGGATGCAGGCGATGTGGGCTGGCATGGAAGGTGGACAGGATTTAAGTGCAGTAGCTAGAGATGCTTTGTGGGATGGCAGGCAGACAGAAAGCAGTTCAGTTCTGGATCAAATATAGCCAAGACTTCAGTTCCTATTCAAGAAAAAAAAAGGCCAATCTGAATGACTTAGTAGCTCAGGTCTGTGTTCTGCCTCCCTTCTTCCTCGACAAGATACTCTATTGTATAACATCTGCACCAAGTAATATATAACTTTGCTTCTTACTGAAACTATTTTTTTGTCAGTTCAGTCAGTCTATTGAGGTCTATCAAGCTCTAATTAGAGGAGATAAATTTTAGGTCAATTTTAACAGCTTTGTAATGAGTTCAGCATTATTCTCAGTGATGGTAAAGTATTCCCACAGTTTATTAGCTTTATATTGCCAGTGATAGACATGAGAAAATTTGACTACATGCATGATGTGAACTGCACAGAGCAGCTGTAAGCAGTTTCAGACAAGGAGGGATGCAGTAGTATTATCTCCTATCAGTGGTAAGCACAATAATGAAAAATTATTAGGTTGATTTTGAAATAAATTCTCTGGTTTTGACACCTGCTGATGACTTTTGATAACTTTTTGTATCCAAAGTACTCTTGACTTTTCACCTCTTTGCAGCAAAATAATGGTCAAAAAGACTGGGTAGTCCAAGTTATATAGTTATAAAGGGGTTGCAGAGGTATGTACTCTTACGATAATCTGTTTAACTGCATTAGACTGGTATTAACCAGCTTCCCACCAGTGTTTTTATGATGAACTTTCCTGAAAGGTTCATGACTACAGTCCAGCTCCTGGGCTGGTGACACAAAGCAATGGCAATCTGACAGCACTCAATGGTATCTGATACGGTTTCAGCCAAAGGAGGCGAATATCAAACGAGCACTTTTAAAGACAGAGTTTTAGAGTTGTTTGGGAGCGCTGTAACTTTTCATTACTATTATATGAAGAGAAACTAAACAGAGCAGAATCATGACGAAGAAATTAACCTTAAAACTACAGAAAATTAAAATTCCTCCAGAGTAATTCAGCATCAGACACACATCCAATAACGTCAATGTTAGCGCATTCAGATGTTTGTCTCCAGTTCTGTTCTGCAGGGTAACACAGTAGACATAAAGACAGAGCTGCCAAATCCTCCACATTTTTTCTGGCATTTCTGTTTCTCACAGTTGTCTCCCACCTTCCTACATTTTCAGACTTTAGGGACTAAGTACTATCTCCACTGAATACAACTCTGTGTTTCCCTGTTGAAAGTTGCCAGCTCTTTCCCCCAAAAAAGGGAGGCAGGGGAATTTTCTGGAGAGCCTACAGAATGCTTTGCTCAGGCTGGGGGTTACTCCAAGAAATGGAAGCAAGAGTTTGGGGCTACAGGCTGAAGATGTGAGATAGATCTTACAGGATGCTAGCACAGAGGCGGCTGTATCACGAGGCAAGGAGACAGGCAGAAGCTGCTGACATGATGGGAGGAACAGAAGAAAAAGGATGAATGGTAAGCATGGCAGCAAATGTGGGGACCTGGCAGCCAAGAGACACATGTGAAGCTGGGACAGTGTGGAAGGGAACAAAACATATGCTTTGATCAGCCTCCTTTAAAATCCTACAGCAGGGACAGGTGATATTATCATTGCCTGGACCACAGTCCGTGCATTCGGCTTGTTCCTCTGCAGAGTGTAAACCACAGAGAGGTAATGGGTTTTACTGAGGATGGATGAAGGTTTGTGCACTGATGTGCTTTTTAAAAGCTGAAATCCCTTATTAGGTCTTATTATTTGCTCTATCGCAAAGGAATGGAAACAGAAAAGAAGAAAATGAGAAGAATATATGAGAAGAGGGAGCCAGAAATTTGGGCTAGAGGAAGACAGGGGAAATCCGCCCCACCAGCCAGGGCATCCTACCCATGAAAGCCCACTCAGGCATCAAGGGGCCTCAGGGAGAGATTAGTCATCCAGCCCCAGGCACGAAAACACAAGACAGAAAGGGGCAGCAACTAAACCAAAGAGGAAAGCAACAGTAAACAGAGGCTAAGGAGCAAAAACTCCTAACTCCCCCAGAAATACATTATTTATAAAATACTGAAAGTATAAAAATTACCATAGTAACCTAAAATAAGGGGTCAAAGCCTGAGGGTGAGTGCGAGACATCCTGGTGTATGTGATGCAAAGTGAAATAGCCTGGAATATTGCGGTGCTGCTGAAGGAGGTGGTTTCAGCCCAGGTGCACCTTTGTCATTTTCCCCCCTGAAAATAGCAGCCTGAGTCATTAATGTAGAGTTCTCTGATGCTAATGAGTAAACTGAATCAGATATAGATACAGGCTGTAAAATTTACTATCTCCATAGAAACAATAATAATATAAATTTCTTATAGAAATGCATAAAGGACAACATTATCATAAATCTTTTAACTATCCTCTATCATTTAATAGAGGGCATTCTGTAGGGGAACAGCAAAGTGAAGCAGTGTTACCCCTCTCTGTTAACATTCCACAGAGTTTTAAAAACTTTTAAAATCAAGATGTATTTACTTTCACAGGCAGAGCTCATTCTTAAATTCATTACTACTTCTGCATATGTTGTAATTGGAGCACAACAGGTAAACTAAACCCAACAGAGTGCTTCTGGCAAGCAAACAGGCACTTTCAGGCTCCTGATGTTTTCTTCTGGCCTTCTTCATCCCCATTTTGTTGGTTTTAAAAATATAAATTTTACTAAAAAAATAGAAAGAAAATAACACCAGGATGCTCAGTAAGATGACAGATAAGGCACTTTTCTTAATCATTTCTCCCATAGAAAACAACAACCACTTGCATTTATAACTGAAACTCCTAACTTGAGAGTTTAATTAAAGTGTTGTTACCCGAATCAGTGTGTATCACACAGCACACTTGCGTCCATGGCTCCAAAGCAGAGCTCGGTAGCCTTGGCAAAGTTGCTTTCTTTCTGATTCTTATTTAAAAACCACACATTCTGTATGTATGTATAAAAAAAAGGGTGTGAAAACGCTTCTCAGTCTCTCAGTGTTTCTACCTCAGAAATACTGTCAAAACAAACCTTTCTCTCTCTCTTCCTAGATAAAATTTTGACAGAAACAGCAAGAAGAGATCCATGTGTGGGTATGCCAGGTCTGCATATGAAAATATAACCTGTACTCCTGGCTTGGATTTGGGTTTCTGCAGCTGTTTGCTGTTGACCATACCAGCCTTAACAACAGAGAGGGAAGGACAAGCAGAAGAGGAAGACCTGTCTGGTGCACACATGCTAACACAGTCTGATTTATTCCAACAGCTCAATAGCCTTTGACATTTATATTTAGAGCAGCAACAACGACAGTCACACTCATGGGGAGCTGACTCACCGATGATGGTCTTTGACGTAACAGGCTATCAGAGAGTAAACAGGGATGTATCTCATAACAACCATCTGATCCCTTGATTTCTAAAGCTTGCCTCTCAAAAGACCATTTCAGCCTCATGATACGAAGGTCTCTGCTCCCCCCTGGGGCCAGGGCAGCTCCCCAGGCACCCCTCTCCCTGCTGGGAGCAAGGGAGAAGCAGTCAGCACCTTGGCAACAAAATCCCAGCCAAGGACTATTGCCAGCTATATCCTCATGGCTGTCTTTTCTCTGGGGTCCTGTTCCCATCACCCAATTCATGTCCCTGCTGGCAGACAGTACCTGTATCATAGGCCCAACTCCTTAACCAGTGGAAAGGAAGGAAACATGGTGCTGGGAGGCTGCCAGACTTGATTGCTGTGGGAAGCTCAACTTCGCCAAAAAGGATGGAGGAGAAGGACTTGTTTGTGCCCTCCTCGCTCCACAAGTGCTAACAGGTGAGCCAAGCCACAATCTGAAGCCCAGGTCCCCCATTGCATGGAAAGCGTGAGATCTTCAGGGCCAGCTACCTCTGAAGTGTACAGCAACTGGGATTTTTTTGTGGTGCACCAGCAGGACACAGCTCACTGTGGTCCAGCTGGAGGCCTGGCTGGAAATAGCCCCAATTCCCCACCAGCCAACCTACATGGGCATCCCTCCCTGGGGAACAAGGGGCTGTTGCCCACCTAAGCCTCCCCCCACAGATCCAGGAGCAGGAAAGCACTCCCAGGTCATGCTGGTGGCAGGCCAGGCAACAGCCCTAAAATTACAGAGAGGAGAAACAAGGGCATGGCAGTGTGGAGGCACAGGAGAAGATGGCTCATGTCCTGCACCTCCCTGGTGGTTGCATTTGTTTTGCTGAAATATGTTTGCCAGTAGTTTGCCACATTTGTGCTTGCAGAATATACATGAGTATTAGCCATAAACTAAAATGAGTGCAGCTAGGGACAGAAACTTCGGCAGCAATTTTTTCTTGCCTTCCCTTTTTAGTAAGAAAATAGAAGAGAAGCATAAGGGTGAGAAAATGAAGTTAAAATTCAGGGATTTTTTTTTTTTCAGATAGAAGAGGCAAATTCAGATCTGAAAGTATATGAAGTACCTTGGTCTTCATAAGCCTCATATAGGTTTAGTAGAAGAAAGCATAAACCCTTAAAAACCCACAAGCTACAGTCCCAAATGTCAGCAATGTCATTAAATTAGCCCTCAAATGGAATGCACTTAAAACAAAAAAAAAAAAACCAACCCAAAACAACCTCCAACACTTTGGGTTTTGAAACCAGCTTACCAAAATTTTGTTATCATTGAAGGCAGAATAGCTTCATCTCTGGCTCTGCCCTGGATTTCTTCCACTTTTAAACTACGCTTTGAATGGGGACCCAGACAGTGGAGATGGCAGGTGATAGTAGAGTGCTTGCAGTGATGACATTCATCCTGGAGTTTCCACCTTGCACAAACAGCCTTGGAAATTGCAATCCAGTGGGCCAGATTGCTGGGGGGAGCCCCATCACACCCAGCTGGTACCCTAAGTGACACTATTCAGCTGGTGCCAAAGCCCACATCACCCCATCTCCAATATCTCCACTCTTGCCCAGGGATAGACCAGCATCTGACCTCACTGTTACTGACGCTGATCCTAAGTAACAACCAATTTTGCACAACCCCCCACAAGATTTACGTCACCAGAGCTAAGAATTTAATCTAGTTCCAGAAAGAATAATAGGAGCCCACTGGCAAAATGATGACCATCCCTGTCCCTGTTAATAGTCTTCACAGCAGGTCAGTGTAGTCAGAGAAACTGCTTCTCTACTGGGAGCCTCTGCTAAATCCACCTATCACTCCGACAACATACCTAGTTCTTAACACAAAGGCTTGGGATTTTAACAGGTGACAGTGTCCTGGTGTCCCCATGGATGCACCATGGCTTTCTCCCAGCTTTGCTGGGGTTTTCAGGGAGTCAGTAGAGAGACAGCAGAGCAGGCAAGCTAATGTAGGTCACGGGCACTGCAGTTCTGATGAAAAGCTACAGTACTTTCACTTTTAATTTCATCAATGTAAATTTAAACCTCTAGCCTCCACAGTAAAAATCTGGAGCTAGTAAACACAAATGCAACTGAACTCGGGGACTACTAACCTACATCTCTCCCAGCCAAAGTCATTCTGTTTGTACCCATGTTTCACCTGAAAGTGGTTAATGAAGATGCTAGTAGGCACACGTCATATGGGCATAGCATGAAAATAACGAGATCTCCACACTGCCCTATTCATTTCATCTGTGTTATCTGATCAAATCAATCA
Source organism: Thinocorus orbignyianus (assembly GCA_013400375.1). NCBI lineage: Eukaryota > Metazoa > Chordata > Aves > Ciconiiformes > Thinocoridae > Thinocorus > Thinocorus orbignyianus. The sequence continues at coordinate 147,726 of VXBW01000219.1, forward strand.
ATGGTTATGACACTTAATAAGCTTACGCTTAAAGAAGTATATCAACGTAATGCCTTCAGATCCAGGAAGATCCCTGAAGCAACTCACAAATGTATTTATATAGACAAGCCCTGCTTTCTTCACCACTTTGAGGATGGATACTTACTTATTTAACAGGACACAACACAACACTACAAGTAACACATCAGTTAGAATACCTGACTAAAGCTACCTCTGCCCCTGCCTCTGCTGGAAAGCCTATGCACCACAGTGGCATGGTCAGGTCTCTCTACAATTGCAAATGCAATTTGTAAACATCCTTGGAAATAATATCTCCGGACCTCAAAAAATATTTAAGAAATGAAACATGGAAAAATGCAGGGACTGAAAGCAAGCAGTGTGTTGCTTTTCTCTCTATATGCCCTGAAAGACATTCCAGTAGACGTGTCTCCCTTCCAGCCTTCTGCAATGCGACCTCAGAAGATGATGTTGCTACAACTGCCAGTGGATTGCAAAACACAAACAAACAAAAACCATTCTGATTTTCCTGAGAGTGTTCCCAGCCAAAAGAGACATGCAAGATTCTCCCCTGGAGCAGAGCGCAGCCTCAGAAACAGGGCAGCCAAAAGTCACATACAAATAAGTCCTTACAGCTAGGGCTTGGTGACCATCCTATTGAAAGGATCATTTCATAACTCTTTCAGTGCTGGAAAAAAATAAATTATCCTGGAGGAAATTGAATTGAGGGAGTGCCTGAGATGCATAATAAATTAGGCTATACACTTACCATCCTTCTCTTCCCCATCTAAAGACCTAAAACCGTATAGACAGATCAGAGCAAACCAGCAATGCCATTCTGTGGCCTAGGTCTGATTAGAAAAGGATGTGGGTACCAGTGACCCTGCAGTAATGGAAGTACAGAATAAAGTGTCTTACTTTCAAACCCTGTAGATGCTCACATACCTGGTGGAAAAGAAGGGAGTGAACGGAGCTCACGAAAAAGGACATTTTGGTAGAGAAGCAATCAAAAGAATATTTTCCAACATCCCTTAGTGAAGAAAAATCAGGTTATCTGGAGAACAACTGCCTGCTCTGACTGGTTCCACAGTACTTTTTGATACATGACGTCAAGGACTGCTTGATGTATCTAATAAAATCTTCAAGGACATCTGACCTTTGCCTGGTGCTGAGAGATCAAGTGACAAAGGATGTTAATGGAAACGCTGAGTGAACCTGGACCTAGCTCCTGACTGGTACGAAACTGGTGAAGTCCAGAAAAGAAATGGGGCAATCTTCCCATAATCTTTTCAACCACCTCTCTAAAACAAAGAGCCCTGCCAAACAGCCATGTTCCCCTTCTTAATCAACTGGGAAGCAGGTCAGGGCAAATACAAAGGTGTTTCAGCACTGCTGGAAACTTGCGACAGGGAGCAGTTGGGAGCAGCTCTGGGGCGGGTTTACATGTTCTACTTCCTTACAGCACGGTGCTTTGCAGCTTGCCCGATGCATCCACCAGATAGCCCCATGTGTTAGCTGGCTACATCATCATTCCCAAATGGCATCTTCATGAACTAAACCTCGCCACTACTTACGTAAGAATTTTATGCTTTCCATTCCCAGCGGAAGCCTCAGTCCCCAGAGTAACCTGCTAATAAATTTCCCACTACTTTCAATCCCTCACAGTTCTTGTGTCATTGACAATGACCTATAGCTTCTTCATTAAATCCAGAACTGCTCTACCTGGAATCAGTCAAGGCAGTGCCTTTAAAACAAACCCTTTCAAAGGCAAAGGAAGAGGCAAACTGGCCCGAATCCAGCTCAAATTATTTCAGGAGAGAACAGAAAACACGCTGAGAAATACTGTAAGAGATAAACTGGTAGAAATAACTGTCTAACTGCTGTCAGAGTTTTCAGGATCAGATGAGAACAAAATTTAAGAGGCAGGATGACATTCCTAAACCTGTAGTGGAAATGAAGATGGGATGGAGGAATCCAGCAAACACTGTACAAGCACCAGCACCCGTTCCTAAAGTAAATATCACAGCCTCGTTGTTTTTCAGGCATTTTGTTGCAGACATCCCACTTGCAATCCTGAACCAGCTTGAAACAATAGGAATAAACCAGCAAGAGTGGCGCAAGGCAGTCCAAAGTACATGGCATTAATGTAGCTTATCTCTATCCTGTCAGCAATCCGTTTGTGACAGCTTGTTCTGGTTTTCCGCCTCTGCCGACAGCTTCACGCCTGGCACAGGCACCCTTGTCTCTCTCTCGAGGTGGCAGGACCCGCCAGCTCTCCCGAAATAAAGAGTCTGGGTCTTTCTCTTTTTTTGCTTCCAGCCACAAGGGCTCAGCCGACTGCATCCTGGCCTTAGCCACCCCCTCACCTAATTACATGGGATGCTAAACTGCTTAGCAGTATTTCACTTTCCATCGCAGCATAAAGAGCCCAGGTTACTAAAGGATTAGCAAGTATAACATTAAAGTGTTAGGTACACACAGAGAATTGCCTGTTCTAGGCTCTGCTAAACCTTGGTCACAAGGGACCTGTTAAAAGATAGGAGATGTCAAAAGGAAAGAAACCACGGGCAAACAAGGCGATGAATCTGGAGTGGAAGTGCTGCATACATGACATGATGAGAAAGAAAAGGAGCAACCATTAACTGACATTCATCTCTTCTGAACAAGCAGACAAACAGAGCTAAGGAAAGAAATAAATAGGTCTTTAAGCAATTCAAATACAAGTCAGAATTTGATGATCATGGTTGTTAAGGGGCAAAAGTGAGAACCAGCTTACTGCAGATGAATAGGAAAGCCTGTTAGCATGTCAGTGATACCATTTACCTCCCATGAAGGTAAAGAAGTCAAATAGATGTTCTGACCTTCATTTTTCTCCCAAAGGTCACAAACCAAAAATTTGATTTTACATCTCAAAACATAACCCTTTTGCTATTCTTTTTCTTAGCTGGATTGCCCACCACTGATTACCTACGCGACTTGTGGATTTAGCTCCAACTTCTCTCCATAGAAGGTTTGCTAACTTATGGCTGACCTATGAAGAGGTAAAAAGGTTTGTTCTAGCAAAAAGCGAGGCTATTCCTAAATTAATTTCCATATCACACAACTAGGATAGTAAAATACCCTCCATTCTCACCACATCGAGCATCTCGATGCCTTCTTGCTAAAACCAGTGTGATCCAAGCACCTGCTGCAGTCTCCACAGGCTGGGAAATCCAGTTTCTGTGCATTAACTAACAATAGCTTGCTTTTACAAGCCTCTCTGCTTGGGAAAGGTAAATGCTATCTCTTTGAGTTCAGTAACGATCGACACAACTGCATATTTGCCACCCAACTGACCTAAGCGCCCAGGGAAAAAGTTGTAACGCTGTGTATTCAACAAGTTTTTCCACTTTCACAACACCCTAGAGCAAATGGCAGTTTGCTAACATTTACTGCTTTTTGGTTTTGTTAGGTTTTTTGGTTTGTTTGTTTTTCTTTTTCCTTTTGCCATAGCCTGCTTTGACATTCATGAGTGTAAGCACACTATAAATGCAGATCAGAGAGTTTTATGTGTCTGGACCAAGATTTCACTCCAGCACATTTTACAAAAGGCAGTCAGTCTTGAATTCAAAATGTCAAGGGGAAAAAGTTCACTCATATTTTAGGGACCTATGCCAGTAATTCCCCCTCCTTCCTATTCCAAGGTTTTTCTAATTTATTTTAATTTCTCTGTCTCACTGGGATTCTGGCCCACTGAAAGCAAAAATATTTTGAAGATCTTGACCTGTACCAACGACGACTTACAAACACAGACACGTGCCCCCTGTGTTCCCCTTCATCCTGGTTGCAGTACTGCTGTGTCGGGACCAACCTGCACCTGTGCCAGGGGCAACTGTTTCAGGCACAACCTCTGATTTACTGCTTTGGGGATCTGAGCTTCTCTCTCCAGGAGTGCACCAGCTCACATGGACACCTCCAATGTGGCCACCCTTCATTTTGCTCCTTCTCACTTGCCCACCTCGTTGAGGTGACTGCACATGCAGAGGCAGGAGTGGGAAGGAAAGGTCTCTGATGAAAAACGTTCAAGTCCTCCGTTGTTTACTGAGAAGGCACAAAGTCCATGTTCAAAGTGCCTTTCAGTTCAGCAGTTTCAGCCCCCTTGGAAAGGCAGCAGCTGGCTGGCACCAAGCCCCTTCCTGCCACTCCAGGAACCCAACCAGCAGTCCCCTGTGTCCCTCACCCGAGCAGAGGCTAGCATGTAAAAACACATTCAGATTTGTGATTCATTACACATTGTTAGTTTCCAGCCTAGGGTTCATGTTTTTGTCCCTCCAGCTACCAAGCATATCAGCAAAAAGAGTCAACATCTCCTGGCCTTGTATATCTAGCAACCTTGCATGACACTAGTAACTTGTTCAAAGATGTATCAAGCCTACAGTGAGAGAATTTTATTCTTTAAGGGGTTCCAATTCTTATAAATACAACTTTGAGTTTCTTGTCCACATTTCTGAAAAACACTGCATCTGTCCTATGGCCTCCACCCCACCCATCCCGCCCCACCTCTGGGAGCTTTTGCCCTAAATAAAACAGATGACAGACGCAACTAGACTTCAGTCCCAACGGTACCAGTCCTTATTACTTAAATCAGCCCGTGTTTCTTCCTTCTGTGTATTTAAATTATTGTGCTGACATATACACCAGACTTCCTATAGCGCTGTAACACATTTTATTCATACCTCAGAAACGCTCTTGTTTGCTTGGATGGCAGGAAGAATAAATCCCACTTCTACTTCCCACTCGCTCCTGTTAAATAATATCAACAGTACCAATAGAACCCAAATAATACTGATAATAATACTACCAGTAATGTGCTAAATGATCCTGTTAAATAGTGATTAAAGAAAACAGGTTCACTCACCAAACAGGAAAGCATGAGAGAACATGGCCAAACGTAATTGAAACTTAACCTAACAGCACTGCTACATTTGCATTCACAGAAAGACTGCAAACTTAGAATAAAACTATATTCAAATGATTTGGCTAAATTTGGTGCTCACAGCCCGACACCTTTCTTAGAAGGCTCAAAAACAAGGAACTGATTCTGTCAGACCTCCTAAAACCGACGGATGACTCAAGGTATCAATGAGCAAGACTTTGGGAGCTCCTTGGGACCAAGAAATTTCTACTTTAATAATAAAAAAAAAGCTGCCAGTGATGGGTGCCTCTGAATTTAGTGGCTACAGTTATCCAATAGAGCAATAGAGGAACTTTCTTCAGCTGCCTTATGCAAGCCATTTCCATTTTTAAGACTGGGAAAAGGCTTTGCTGCTTCTGCTAAAATACAGTCCTACTTTCTGCTTAAATTGGGAGGGAGAGGGGGAACAAGAGAAGGTCTTAAATGATTGAGGACTTCTGCATTCGTATTAAATGATAACTGTGAACAAAGTAACAGCGAGAAACAGTCTCTAGCACGCAGGCTGGGGCAAATCTATTACAACAAACACAGCGGGTGGCTGATCTCGCAAGGTCTGAAAGACTATCTTGATCCTCAGCGTGTGATAACCACATATGCTTTATATTTAAAAAAAAAAAATAAATCTCTTGATGCCTTATATAGGCTTGCACAACTCTGTCCTGCTGCATGTCTATTAAAAAAACCTGGCAGGTTGAGCTCGCTCTCACGCAAGGGGGAAGGTGAAGAAGGTATATAATCTCCACTTTTCTTGGCACCAGAACAAACCCACAGACGCCAGCCACCATCACTACATGTAGGCAGGAAGACGACTTGCAACCATTAGGACATCCAAACTCTGGGAGACTGCTTTCTAAGTCTAATAAGTTTTGCCTGCTTCAAAGATAGGGCTTGGCAAGTTTAGGGGGGAAAAAAAAGAGATGAAGACCAGGTGAGAGGCTACATGACCGTGCAGGTCCCTTAGAACATAAAGAGAGGGACTCTTTGTCAGGAAGCCTAGTGATAGGACAAGGGGTAATGGTTTTAAATTGGAAGAGGGGAGATTTAAATTAGATATTAGGATGCAGTTCTTTACTGTGAAGGTGGTGAGACACTGGAACAGGTTGCCCAGGGAAGTTGTGGATTCCCCCATCCCTGGAGGGGTTCAAGGCCAGGCTGGATGGGACTTGGAGCAACCTGGACTGGTGGGAGGTGTCCCTGCCCATGGCAGGGGGGTTGGAACTTGATGATCTTTAAGTTCCCTTCCAACTCTTAACCATTTTATGATTCCATAAAACTGGGTTTAGGCACTTGTGCCAGTACCACATCACTTCCAGGATGACTGTATTGCAAGTGGTCATGGGGAACACAGATCCAGGAAACGGAAAGCTTGATGGTGCTTGGTATGGCTGGGTGTGATCTATGGAGGTAGCAGACAAGTCTCACCTCTACCCTACTACAGAGCAAAGCAAGCAGACAAACCCAGCACCTTTAATTTGCAAAAGCTTCTCCCTTGCCTTCCCGCACTTGCAGTGCCAACACAAACCCCCTCCAGGCTGCAAGGCTGGGACTTGTAGAGCAAGATCTACACAGTGAAACTCTGACCGAGACTCCCGCGCAGCACGACAGCACAGAAACCACAAAATACAGCAGTCCTCTGTGCAAGCACCTCCCTGAGAACTGCCTCCTGAGGAAAGCTGCAGAGTTATCAGCAAGGAAGGGAAATTCAGAGAGGGAAAGAAGGAAAGGAAAAGTTTGCAATCATTAAGGGACAGAGGAATCTGTCTGGGCACAGCCACATAGTGACTGTCAACCCAGCCCACTTGCTGCATCCCTTCTGCATGCCAAGGCTGGTCTCTGTCCCCAGGGCCCCCTGAAGACCAGGCGTGTCTAAACCACTCTGACACGGTGCCTAGGAGCCAGGAGGAGGCCTGGGACACATATCATTACCCAGGACCCTGAGATGGGCCAGGGTGGCTGCAGCTGCTCTGGATCCCAAAGTGCTGCCGGGCAAGGTACCAAGCCCGCACCCGGCATGGTGCTCTGTAGACCCAGGGGTTTTGGCTGCACCAATTAACACTAGTAGCTCAACCCAAAGCAAATAAATTAAAATGAACATTCCTTTGGGGCTGACTCATAGCAGAAGTGTAGTCTTTTCAGTGGCCTGTGCTCCCCTTCCCCCATGTGCTTTTCTCCCTCACCCACAGGAGGATGAAGCACTGCAGTTACCCAAGAGCAGGCTCCTGCACCACCCCAAGACAAGCCCAGCTTTGCTCAGCACTTCGCATCCCTGTAGCTACACAAACGGTTTGAAGGGCCCAGTTTTGGGAGGCAACTCAGAGCAAAATGTTGAAACACCTCACCTGAGTGGGGCTGTGCCGATCCGCAGATTCCTCTTCCTGCTTTTCATTTATTTTGCTGAAATGCTTTGCTGCATCACTGCATTGATCTGGCTGACAACAGCATATTTCTCGGAACTAAGCAGTAAACTATTTGCTAGCCCATTTCTTGTAAATATGTCACTTGTAATAAGAGCACATTTTTGTTTGACTTGGTTTGGATCAGTGGCATTCATTATGCATCACCACAGAAGAAAGTAAAGATTTCAGGGGTTGGTCCTACACTCTGCACGGAGAGCAGAGCAAGAAAGGGAGCCTTTTAGAGACAACAGTATTTATCTGGAAGTCTTGGAAACTAGAAGTTTTTACCAGCGGATGCTGACAAGTCTTTGGTAGTCTCAACCCCCTTCCCAAGGGACCTCCTGAAGGATAGCACTGCACTGATGGCACTCGCCAGCCTCAGCCACCACTGCAGTGGCTGTCAAAGGGGCTGAAGGGGAATTAACTGAGTCACTGTCTCACTCCAGGTCAGGTCAGCCCAGGTCATGGCTGAGATGGTGTTGAGACACCTGCACTGACCAACCTGCATGTGAAAGGGAAGCCACCGGAGCTGCCAAGCTGGTGTTTGCTCCCAGTTGTAAATTCACACGTAGAAGGTACAGCTGTGCCTTTCCATGTCATCGTCTATCTGTGGCCAGGGATGTATCAAGAAAAAAACAGCAGTGGCATCGGTTACTGAAACTCACTGGGTAGGGAGGGGAGGGAACAAGCCTTGCTTAGGGCATAAACTAGGGAGAAGGCATCTATTTCTACAGTTGGGAAATACAGTTCATCAACTCCAAGCCAAACATAAACGCTGCAGGCAAAGCTGCTCTGCTGCCTGTCAAAAACCAAACGTATTTGTATCCTGTCCTCTTTATCTGCACGGGCCCAGTGGTAAATAACAGTGCGAGGCAGCCAAATACTGCCAAAATACATGGTGAAACTGCACAGAAGCTAGGAGAGATTGCACCTCTCTCTTACTGCCAGAGAAGTGCTGAGGTGTGTCCAGAGCTCAGGGGCATTAACGCCAAATTCCCTGCAATTTCAGAGCACTTTGGAAAAGTTGCACATTAGTTGGTACACATAATTTCTGTCATTTTCCATCCCTACTTGGCAAATTTGACAGCTTTAACAATCTCAGTTTATTTCTTACTCCAAATATTTTTTCTTGATTAAGCAACGTTTTCTTACAGGACAGATCAGCTTTCAGTGATCACCTGTGTGACCTCTTCACAGGCCGAGGTGGGTTGAAGTCTGTTCCGCTCACCTTGGGCTCCTTGTGATCTCTCTAAAGTGTTCAGTGCTGTTCTTTGCTGAATTGGTTGTCAAGACTGCCACTTTCTAAGTGGGTGCGTTGACTATATCTATATTGCTTTTAAGTGAAACATTTGAAGAAGCTATTCCTCATTTAAAAAATTCACATGGTCCACCTTCCAAGAATGAGTTAAACAAAGGTATCTCAGGAGAGGAACTACACATATGACCCATGTTCCTGATTCTTCAACTGCAGGTATTAATACAAGCCATTTACAGCCTCTGCATTCTTACCACAGTCATTAGAAAGGGACAGATACCACTGCAGGTTGGCCTTCCTGCATCCTAGAGATCTTGCTTGTGTGACTCCCACTCACTGCATCTGAGCAATGTCACCTCTGGTCCTGCTACAGTTAGCTTCCTCTCAAGACAAGCTGAGAAGACCCCAGGATGCTGAGCAACGTTCCACACAAAGTAAAAGCAAGGCACTCTCTAGTAAAGAAAAAAAAACAACTCAAAACATTTTGCCTCTTTCTATTAATTTTTGGCCTGTCCAACATACCTGAACCCATTATGGTTCATTTCATCGAAACTCGTAGCAGTGCTACAAGACCATATTTGCACTGGTGCCAGGTTGTCTGTGCTGTGAATCTGCATTGAGTAACTCCTTCATTATAATTACTCTAAGTGCAACTTTCTCTTGCAACAAGACTCTAGAGTATGCTTGAAGAATAGAACTAAACCCAGAACTTACTAGAAGCAAAAGTAACTAAGCTTCATCTCTGGTTTACAACAGCAGCTTGTTGGACACATACGTAAGTACCACCTCATTAACTTCATTGTAGGTCACTTGGAAGTATTTCAGTGTAGTTGCCAGATGTATAACAAATATATAATGGTATTTTAATGTCTGCCTTGTCTTCTTAAACTTTGGAGACACTGCAATGTGTCTGTAACACAACTGTGCTTGCTAAAGTCAACACAAAAGTTATAGATAGCAAAGCCGAGAGGGAAAACTCCCTTTTTCCCCAGCCTCTCATACCCGTGCAGAATGCCACAGCACTATGAGATGCATAAAGACACGTTAATATGGATAGATTCACAGTCATAACTAGCAGTTACTTTTACTATATACTCATATACAGTACTTTTCCTAACAGTGGGCTGCTTGTAATTGCAGCTGACTTCAGGCCATAATTATTATACAAACTGGTTCATCTACCTTCAATACCTGTGTAACCATGTTACTGCTCACACTTTCTAATGTTTTTACTTCTCTTCAGCAAAGGACCATGCCATTTTACAGAAAACAGACTGTAGTACAAAAATAGAGCAGGTCACATTACCATCTTTGAGCCCCTTCTGTGGGATTTCAATGGCAAGAATTAGCAGAAACTGATTTATGACTTCCCCTTTCTCTCTCCTCCTCCATTCACTCACCCCAGGAAAAAGATAAACTTATGTTAGAGTGTAGAGCAATTTCTAACAGGGTCTACAAGTATAAACATGATGCTCTTGGATGATCCTCAGCAAAGAACTCTGTCTTTGGGTCAATGCAGCCAACCCTCAATCTGCGACTGCAGAAGAGCTTAATGGTTTGGAAACCCTTCAGACTTGTCTACAAACTACTTCTGGCTTACACTTATCCCTGGTCTTGCATGGAGCTGCTTTCCCATTTACCTGCACGCAAGTAGAGGAACAGGCTGTTTCACTGTCCCTACTAAACATGTCTTGGGACCATAAATGACCACACGATGAGAATAGCTTTGCTTTTCATTCTTAAAGGCAGCAGGTAGCTCAAAGGTTGTGCCTCCACAATGTCTTGTGAAGCACATGCAGGTTTCATGAAAGGAGGGATGACAGCAACAGCAAATATCACTCTTCATGCTTATACTAGGTACAGGAGTGATGTGGTGAACATATTCACACAGTCTTCAGCAAACTGGAGTCACTGCAGTGTTGGGTTACCAGATGAGTGCTTGGTAAACTAGAGCTGCTCCATCACAAACACTCCTGTCATCCTGAGCAAAGAAAATCTGACCACGTCCTTAGTCACAATCAGATGCCAAATTCTCATGGAAATCACTTGAATAGATACCTCGTGGGCTCTAATCATATCTTTTCAGTGTACTCATGTGTCCTTTCTACATACCCAAATTAATCTTGATGCTCCATTGCGTCTGATTTTATCCAAGTCAATGACAACCTCCTGCCCCCTAACCTCACTTATCCTGCAGACTTTTCAGTGTCTGAGTGAGGAAATAAGGCACAAAATATTGCCCAAGACCCTTCCTCTACAAACACACTTCTGATTATTCACTTCATTAATTGATTGCATTAGGGAACTGCAGCACCAAGCACATCACATTTAGAATACATCTGCATTCTCGTTTTTAATACCGCTTCATGATTTGCAATGTATTTCTCTCATTTAGAGGCAGAATAACATTTCCTAAAGCAGACTGAATTTATTCAGAGGCACAGAAGTCAGTTGCCTTTACTACTGACAGATGCACTTCAATGTAATTAGTTTCATGACTATTAATGAAATTACTCATTTGAACTTTTGCCACTAAAATGTTAATGAGTAAGACCGGATAGTGGCTTGGTAACGGGATATAGATCCTTTTACAGCTTGTTAGTTCAGATCTGGCCCACGTCCACCATGACCAAAGGTCATTACTACCTGAAGACTATTTGATAATCTGTGCAAGAGCAATTGGTAGCATTAAGCCCATGCGTAGCAAGAAACAGTCTCAAAATTTGCTCTCAGCAGAAAAGCAAAGCAGAAAGGTCACTGCAGTGTGTTAATCTTATGTAGCTGAAGTCAGAAAATTTTAGTCGTTAGGACTGTTCACCCAGCACCTTTAGCCAGCAACGAATTCAATGAAGGTAGAAGAGACACAACCTGAGTTGGAACAGCTTGTGGGTTTTTTGTGCGAGATACAATTAGCCTCTCTGACTCATTGCCATGGATTGTTTGCTTTTAGCACACTTCTAAAGAGAACTGGAAAAACAAATAAATACTAAACCCCATAAAAGATCATGTTTAGCGTTTCTGTGTTTTAGCCAGTTACTCATGAGGTTCAGGAAAGCATTTCAGAGGTGAACCATGTTACCTCTGGTGTATTGTTCACTGTCACCACTCCAGCAAACCAAAAGGCTACACATGACCTTTAATGGTGGCCAACATAATACTACAGGCCACTTAAAAAATTATGCTCTTCTGTTTGAGTAGTTATATAATTCAGCCCATACGTAAGCACATCCCAAAATTAATAAATGCACCCTAAAAAGCACAGCAGTGCAAGCCTTAAAAATTATTGCTACCTCTTCACAGGCAGTAAAATGGGACACGCAACAAAAATCATTTGCTCCAGGACTAACGAGGAACTGGCACCACTTAAGTTTTCATGGGGAACTTTAGGAAGGGGAGGCACAAGATAATTACTCAAACAGAAATTCAAACACTGCACTCAAGCTGGCAACCCTTCTCTTGTGACTGCACAAGAGAAGGCTGAGGTTACGTGTGTCTCTAACAGGATACCTCCAGCACCATGTTCCTTTGCTTTGCCATCTAACTCCTGCCTTTACACTGAGTCACACCACTGCTAAATAATGAATACTCAACAAGTAGCCCTCGAAGCATTGATTTTGAAACAAACAGGCAATGTACGTAACAAATGCGATTCCATAGTAGCTCACTTTAGCTTTCCCCTTCTTTATCCTCCCAAGAATATAGTATTATTTGGACTAGCTTATCTTCTGCAAGAGATCACTGGGGAGAGATCCCACAAACTCTCACCACTCTTCTTGGCTGAGGAAAATGAAATTAGAACTGCTGAGTGGCACTCAGGCCTGTGTGGATTTGACAGTACGATGGGAAAACTCTTTCAAACGTAATTACGGACTGTGGTCTTCAAATGTCTATGTGTGCAGATATAGGGTAAATAAAATCCTTGTAGGGAGCTGGTCTCCCATGAAAGTTTTAAAATAATCATCAAGACTTAGGTTTCAGGTTTTCACCCATTTTTTTGAAGGTCGTATCTAAGACAGCAATTTTAGCTTATTCTTTTTTGTTAAAAAAGGGTCACAGCTTGGATAAAAATCAGTCACCTATCTAACTGCACAGCTGTCACATATTTAGGTGTATATATATGTTTGCATCAGCAATTGACAATCATGAAACAGCCAAAAATAATTTACTGAGCAGCGCTGTCTTAAGATTTCACAGGGGACAGTGACTGTACATGTCTAAATTTTTCAGATGTCAAGATCTCTGCAGCAAGTCTGTTTTTTTTACAGCGGAGCTGCTCACTACCTTTTGCAAACCAGACCCCCAGAAAGTATTTCTGACTAGGAATCTGCTGGGGAGGTATTACAACCATTAGTCACTTTGGAAAACTTGAGACAGCAGTAGATATGCAAAGTTAAGCATCTTGCTTCATGCATGTTTCAAAGAGAAACTGTCACATTACATCCTGTAGCCCTAATGCCACAGGTATTAGCCCACTCAGAAGCAGGTTTTTTTCCTATGTTTCCAGCTTTCACATAAACACTTGCAGCAGATTAATGAATGTTGCATGTAAGATCCAAACTCCCAATTAATTAATTAGTTAAGGACCCTCCAAACCCCACACATGGTTTTCCCCATGTTATGTGTACATCCTTAAGTAACAACCCAGCTGCTCTGTGCTTTCACTTGAGCATCTCCAGTTGGGATATGGAGTCACCCCTGCAGTCCTTGAGTAAACCCTGGACTGCACCCAATCTGGGACAGCCTCTCCTGGTAAAACCCTCAGTGCTAAAAAAGCCTTAAAGCAAAAAAAAACCTACTGCATCTTGATGAATGGCTAGTACTTTTATCTCACAAGCCATGCTGTCAGTCAGTGCTGTCACCTTAAATACAAGTGCATTCAAATTATTTGCTTATCAACTTGAATACTTAATTCAAAAAGACTGGATGGCAGCTTCCGACACACATTGGTATTACAAGGCAGAGGTGACAGGATTACCACAACGTAGCAAAACCGAATCTGCCTGAATTCAGAGATTCAGTAGGAAAAAAGTACACTTTTAATAGCACTACCTGAATACTATACTTTGATTCTCTAGAAATGGGGCATTTTATTCTGTAATTATATGTTTCCTCAAAAGCAAGCTATGGCACTGTTTTCCTATTGACACATCTTTCATCTTTTTGCTGTTTGCAGCGACAATTTCTTTTCTTTTCTTTTCTTTTTTTTTTTCATTATTTGGGATTCTTCTAAAATGGGATCTTCTGCACTTCACAGTGACGTTCCTGAAATAACTTTGAAGAAGAAATAATGAGCCTCCCCTTACTTTACAGGTTCTCTAATACAATGTAAGCAGCTTTACAAGGCTTAGCTAGTCTCTGCTGACCTAACTGCATATTTTACTCCTACAATAAACTAAAATAAGCAGCCTGCTTCCACAACGACTGATTAGTGAACATAGCGCTTTTGTTAGTTTCTCATTAAAAAAAAAACCAACACAAAACCCCCTAGTCTTTCAAAAATCAGCCATCAAATAAGAGTGGATGAGATTACTAGAAAGAAAGCTAAAGAGAGGCAGACATCATCTCAATAAGCAAATCAATGCTGTGCTAAAAGTTGGTGTGTGGAGTGGTTTTGTTTGGTTTTTTTTGGTTTTTTTTTTTAATTTGCAGCATTTCAGGGTTTGTTTTTTCTTTGCCTCTTTACTCATTTGCTCGAGAGCAGGCACCGTGTTCAAATCCCTGCTGGCTGCTGTGTTTGACCGCTCGCCAGTCGGCAGGATGGTGTTTATATGGGATCTGTCTGCTACTGAGTCACCGCGTCCCTGCAGAGAGCGTGAGGTCACTTGCTGCCAGATCAGAGCACCAGTGGGGATGGCCTGGAGCTCAGCCCGGCTGTGGACATGTCTTTTTACATAAGAGGCAGGTTCCTCTCCTCCGCCTGCCATAAGCTTTCCTGCCTTTGCTCCAGAAGAGGCCAATAATGGGCTTTTTATTAAGAGATGTATTTAGATAAGCCTGCAGAATTTACTATCTAAACCATCTATGTCTCTTGCACTCTGCGAGAGGGATACAGACACTGTATATATACTGATATTGGGAAGTAGTGGGATGAGAGGGCATTTAATTGGAAAAAAAACCCAGAACTGTTTTCTCTGACTCAGCTCATCACTCCTGTGATGGCAGACAGCATTCAGACGTGATACCCCCAGCTACTTGTTGTGTGTCTGCCCACAAAGCAATCAGCAAAGAATTCCTTTAAATTGCTATGGTTAAACTTCAGAACTGGTGCCTTATGGAAAAGAAGCTAGGAAGCACTCAATTCAGCTCAAGCTATCAGGCAGAAAATTGCATGTTGATGCAAACTTACTTCACAAGGGCTTAATCATTTTCTTTTCAACGATTCAGTTCTATCTTATCTGAAAATCTGGCTTCTGAAACCCAAGTGACAGCTCTGAAGAGCAGCATTTGATCATGTCATACTTTGGCTTTACCCACTGCCATCACTTTTTGGTTTCAGCAAACAAAACAAAACAAAACAGTTTGCGATCCATAACGAAAGCTCAATGGCCACAGTACTTTTTGATTCCTCATTTTCAGAGCTTCACCTTCTGGCTGATTAACTTGGGCAAAGCTATAAATAAATAAACATGACCGTCCAGTGGGAAATGCAGGGCAATGGTATCCGTGAGTATTGCTACATCCCACAGCATGTAATAAAACTACATAGGGAACAGATTAAACATCCACTTAAGCTGATCCTGTGAACAAGAGTGAGCAAGAGCAAAGAGATGCAGCTTGTCTCCAGCAGCTGTTTATGTGGCAATGGGCATTATCTCCCAGAGATGCCACTATCAATGCTGATAAAGCACGAAACACTATAAATGAAAAACTGTATATGGCAGTTAGATTAATATGTTTTTTCTACCTTGCTTCATTCAAGAAATTCCAGAAACTCATCACTAAAAGCCTCTAGGTAAGGATTTACAAGAATACATGTTTTTTCTAAGGATGTAACCATTTCAAGAAGAACGGACAGGAAACGCTTCTGGAAAGGGTTCTTCCAAAGTGCCAAAACATTTTACAGTGCCCTCATTATGTAGCTTTCCATGTGTTAACTAAACTGATTGGTGTGTGCATATATTAAAGTTACCAAGAAAACACTTTGGGTTCAAAATCAGTCATTTATTCACAGCTTAAAGGCCAGAAGTGACCATCATCTAATCTGACCTTCTGAGTATCTCAGGTCCCCACATTTAATCTAGGAACTCCTATACTGAGTTCAAGAAGCTGGGTTTGGTTAAGGCATATTTTCCAGGGAGATATCTGTTCTTAAGAGAAAGAAATCCAGAGATATGAATGCACCAATTCCCTTACTATCTTGCTCCAGTGCACACTAGTCACAATTGCTGTGCATCGAGTCTTCAGCCCCCCTTTTCAAGGCAGAACAGCTTTTTAGCCCTCAGTATTTTCTTTCCTTTCTGGTGCTAACATGATGATTTTGAATAAAACCACCAGAAAAATGCTTAAGTTTTTCCTCAAAGGGCATCTTCAATGCCCTTGAATCATCTGCAACCTCTTTCACAACTTCTCCAGTCTCCCCAATAACATTGTTAATACTGGAAATGTGCATACTGTTTGTTTCAATATCCTAAACAATCCTTCACCTGTCTTCCATGTTTGCATCTTTGGACATCAACTTGAGCACGTTCTGCAAAGGAAAAACCTGATCTGCCTAAAACAGTAACATTCAATGTATGGGCACATCCTCAAAAAAAAGCTGTTTGAAGCCATGGGACCTCCAAGCACTTTTGTATGTAACATTAAAGCCCATAAACACCAGCTGTATGTGCTTGGTTTCTCTACCAGGCACTTTACCAAAGGTTAAAAGCATGAAGAAAAGCTGGGAATTCTTTTTTCTTGGCTATAAAAAAAAAATAAATACCAGAACACTCACTGGCTGAATGGTACAAGACAAACCAAAAAACAGTTAAGCTACCTACAAATGTTTGACTGGGGGTCATTCTCAGCCCTTGGGAAGAAATACCAAAGAAGAAAAACTTAGGATGGCTAAAACTAAAAGCACAGGCTGTGGCCTTAACCATCACCTCATCAGAAGTAAACACCAAGGCCCAGAAGGACTCCAAACAAACTGCAGCGCAGCACCTGCTTAACACATCTTTCACATTTCCTTCGGTCCTTGGATATCCTTCTTGGGTAAAATGGCTAAAGAACCAAAGGAAATGCTATGCAAACAGCTCGCTACGCAATTTTGAGGTGAAATTTTAATTGCATAAAAATAAAGGCCTTTGGCTTTATCATTACAACATCAATTTTATCTTTGTCCTC
Organism: Thinocorus orbignyianus; assembly: GCA_013400375.1. NCBI lineage: Eukaryota > Metazoa > Chordata > Aves > Ciconiiformes > Thinocoridae > Thinocorus > Thinocorus orbignyianus. Next base: position 164,653 of record VXBW01000219.1, read on the forward strand.
TTGCATGTTTGAATTGCTCTTGATTGTGCAAGTGAACACATCACCCAGTTGTGCAAGTTTCAGCAAGGTGACATTTATTCAGCAAATATATATGTAAGAACCTGAACTTCTAAGATGTTAGATGCATAAATGTAATTGTTTGCTTTCCTGTAATTATTCTAGGCTATATTTTAAATACCATCCCTCCAATACAACTACATAAAAAAGTGAATACTGCACCATGCACGGTAGATTCAAAAGGCTTCCTTTTCCATAGCTGTGGACATATTATCAAACCAATCTCATATTTCATCTTGGATAACCATAACACATATTTTAATGAAAATTTATGAGGTGGAAGCGATGTGGCACTTCACACAGAAACTTCTAAACCCAACCATGATATCTTCACACACGTATCTCAATAATATTGAGAAGATGCACCTTGCTGAAGAGTGCACATATCACCAGCCAAACAAAAAGAAAAAAAAATAGTTTGAGTTTGAAAGTGGCATTTATTTGTTCTATACCTTTCTGTGGATTACAAAGCATTCTTTGGCAGTAATCCCCCTACCATGTTTTTCCGTTGTTTCTAGATAAAACCTGCCTTTTAGAAGTTCACATGTATGCATACATACATACTTACATACGTCACAGCAACATATGCTGAATAATCCAGAAGAATAACCCAGTAAGTACTAAAAAAAAACCTGTAGGTTTTAATTGCGGGCATACAGAGGGACTTTGAGAACCATGTAGTCAAATTCCTCTACTGGATGCCTCAGAGTCAATGCATGTCTGAGGTCAAATGAACATACCATGCAATTCTGTGATCTTAACAGGTGATAAAACTTAACAGTGGCACCTTGAGAGGAGTATGATATCACTGAAACCTACTTCTGGTCTTGCCTTTTCAGTCAAGAAAATGGACATAACAAGTAGTTGCCAAAAGAACATAGACACTAATGTTCACCTGCTGCTCTGCTTTGGTTACTGCTATTAATTATAGAATCATAGAATCATCCAGGCTGGAAGGGACCTCCAAAGGTCATCTAGTCCAACCTCCCTGCAGCTGCAGGGACACCCTCAACTAGACCAGGTTGCCCAGGGCCTCATCAAGCCTCACTTTGAATATCTCCAGGGAAGGGGCTTCGACAATCTCCCTGGGCAACCTGTTCCAGTGTTCCACCACCCTCAAAGTAAAGAAATTTTTCCTAATGTCTAATCTAAATCTACTCTTCTCCCACTTAAATACATTGCCCCTTGTCCTGTCACTGCAGGCCTTTGTGAACCAGACCCTCCCCGGTCTTCCTGTGGCCCCCTTTAGAGCAGCCTTCCAGTATCTACGGTCTTCCCAGAGCCTTCTCTTCTCCAGGCTGAACAAACCCAGTTCCCTCAGCCTGTCCTTATAGCAGAGGTGCTCCAGCCCCCTGATCATTTTTATGGCCCTCCTCTGGACCCTCTCCAACAGGTCCACATCCTTCCCATATTGAGGGCTCCAGACCTGCACACAGTACTCGCATAAGTACTTCGGGCACTTATGCCCAAATTCCTTCAATTTTCAAGGGTTTATAGATATCTTGATGTCCTACTTTCATTTCAGTGCCACTTATTAAACTTTCAAAGGACTTGCTGGCCTCATGTGGTCTTTACTTCTGCTCTGGAACTACATCATCACTACCACGACATGGCAAAAAACACGGAGCCCCGAGGCAAGCAGAGCATCTCACCCCACACCGTGCAGAGGATTACACACAGTAGCATCTATGTGAGCAACACACGCAACATCCTGTATGACCAAAGGGTTGGGGCAGGCAGCTCAGGTTCCCCAACCACGCAGCATGACTACCTGTGGCCGGTACAAGCCATAATCACGCTGATCCTTTTTTCTGGGAATGCCTGCAAGGAGGATGGTGCTGAGCCAGTACCATCCTGCCTCCCTCCCGCGGCTGGCAAGATGGGCACAATCTCTCTGCAACTCCTCTTGCGTAACCCAGGGCTGAATCCAGCCCTCAGTATTTTTAGACAGCAAACTGAGCTGAAATACCTTTCATTACACAAGGCGGGTTGCCTGAATCCATTCCAAGCAGGTGTTGTGTGGGGGCATCACGTATAAAGGCAATCAACACACCTCGCAACCAAGGGTACAATTAAGGGGGGGAATTCCCAAATGGCTCAGCCCACAGCTTTGCACAGGAAATGCAATGGAAATAGAGCACCATATTTCTTCCCTAATTGTTTCCTGTTTACATGAAACCCAGCATTGAAGGGACCCTACAAAGGCAAATACCATAATCGCTAAGTGCTGCCGAGGTTAATCAGGTCGGCAAAGAAAGGTCCATACTCTGGCTCAAAGACCTCTTCTTCTTTTTCAAATTCCCTCTGTCCTGGACTCAGAGGAAGAGGTTTCAATATACAAGGCCCTTTTCTGCTGACCATTAAGCACATTTATGTTTAGCCATACTTGGGAGTCACAAAGAGTGACCCAAAAAGATTAGACAGAATCCAGCAAATTCCTCTTGGCCTTGCAGCAAATGGCAGCTTGAAGTTCCTTGCAAAGAAGCTAATTTTCTAAACCTTTGAGATGTTGACCAGAAGGTTTTGGTGATTATTTTTTCCTGGACTCATTCTTTAGTCTTCCTGCTTATTCCCCAGCTATTTTAACTGCCTAAACTATAGTGAATTGAACTAAATCTAACACAGAGGTATGTTACCACTTAAATACAGAGCTGAGTCTATCCCTACACTTAACTCACACGTGAAGCCCCATGCAGAGCATCCAGAATCTTACATGCCATCTGTCCAAGTTTCAGCCCTCTCAGGGACTTGACTATCTGATTTTATGCTACTTGATCTGCAGGAAAACCTTTGCTTTGAGAAAAGAGTACTGCATCTGTATTTAGTCAACTATGTCTATTGTATGGTTAGGACAGCTATTATGGTGCCATCCCTGGAAAGTAAGAAGTACTAAGCAAAAGAAGAAAGCCGTGGTGTCTCAAGTAAAATTGTTATTTTATAACTGAACAAAAATTGTATTAGAGATTAGCTGTTAGTAGAGAAAGTGCTACTATACCCACAGAATAACCTAAAGACAATGGTGATCTTTCTTCAGAGAACTTTTTCTGCAAGGTGAGAACATTTCACTTCTCATTAAAACCTGAAATGGTCTTGTGCTTTTTGCTTCTGGAAGTCTGTATTTTATGCTCCATTTCCTATTTATTTGACTTAAACCTTGGTCCTGACTTATGAATCTACCTGCAGAAAAGCATTACAGTGAAACGCTGAAAACTTTGCTAGTATATTGCAGCCCACATTGCTACAATGGTAGAGGTTTAAGAATTTTTTTAGGTCTCCCAAATTAAACTCTTATCAGACTTAAGATGGCTAACCAAGTGACACCAAAAATGTACTGTCCTAATGTATTACTGGAGAAATTACAGAATAAAATTATACAGAAAAGAACAGTAGCAGTGGTTGTTCTACATTTCACTTGGGAAATGTAACCCTAAAAGGTTTGAAAACTTCTCTGAATTCAGTGAAATGAACTTATTTGAACTTTAAAATGTACAGCATGTTGGGATTTTAGATTGAGTTCACATTCACTGTAAGAGAAGGATACGAATCAAGGATTTTCAATATTCAAAAACTCTAATATAGGAGAAACCTGTGCCTGAATCTTTCACTTTGTACTTGCAGATGTGGTTGATCTTCATCCTGAAGTGAACTGGAAGTGGCTTCCAGAAATCAGAGCAAGGGTACTACCTCACGTAGGACCACAGTGCAGGTCTGTGGTATTGAATAAAATGGGATGCTGTAAAACACAGAATAAACAAAATGCATAGCAAAGTGGAAACAGGGGTTTATCCCTCCGTGTCAGTGACCGTGGGTGCAGTGAGCCTCTACAAAGCAATGCTTGTTACCTTTGCTTTTAAACAGTGCCATAAAATTGAGACACTGCACGGTGCTTCTCAAGGATAGTATTATTTTCTACTCAAGGGTAATAAAACAATGTTTGTCATTAGTGCGACTGCAGCCTACTGCACTAACCTTTGGTGAGGAGTCCAAGTGCAAATTTAGTTATTTACCTAACTTGGGTTAGAAATAGAATTAGAAATAGAATTACCATTTAAATATATTTCAACCTCTACTGGGATAAGCTATTTCACAAAACAGTTACCTAATGGCACAATGGACACCTCTCTTCAAAAAGCCTTAGATGCTTTACAGAAGTGTTTATTGCTTTTGTTTACAAGCCAAAAATCAAAAGATGTTTTAAGCTAAACAGATCGTAACCTGAAAAGGGGGGGGAGCAAGCCAAGAAAGTCATACAGACTCACACTGACACCAGGAACTGAAGATTATAGCTTTGGTGAGACAGGTTTCACCATATACACCTTAAAATACTAAAATTAACCAGTGAAAATGCTGTAGCTCTTCATGAATTAACAAACTGCCAGGAAGAATTTAGAGGCATGCTAATTAGGGTATACTTATACAAATAAAAAAAATGTGTTAATATTTGCAGGTTTAGTACAACTCCCACAAAAACTGCACGGATCTGAGGGAAAATCCAGGACTGGTGCTGCTTCTTGGTGCAAAAGTATTTTTTGTCATAGTTGGGGAAGAGTTAATGAACAGAATCTATCATGTGCAAGTACCTGCAATGTGACTGAGCTACATCTGTGGAGCATCCGCACCAGCATCTCTTCAGACTCAAGCAGATTTAAACAGAGACTGAGAGGTATTTACTTATAAATCAGTCAAATATGTAAATCCCAGGATTTGCACACATTACCTCACATTATTAGATGATGAAAGCTGATCCAAGGAAGGTCAGCAGGCATTTAGTGGAACGTACACTGAAGAAAGCAAGAGACAAAAAACTGACAATATTTAGGAAAATCGCATAGGGATGATCTCTGGAAGAGAATCAAGTCTTTATATGGCTTTGAATCTCTTCTCTTTTTAAGTTAACATTCTTTTACAGCTGCTCATGGTAAAGAAGAAAACTCATCCTATGGCATTAGTGGCAGCTTTGCCTCAGCAAAGCTGGCAGGGCTGGGTTTGCTTCCTGCAACATCATCGCAGAAGTGTAGCGGCCACAGGTAGAGACTTGAAAGCTCCTTTTGTACATGTTTCTGATGCCAATGACAAAAGGCATTCCTCTAAAGAGATGAACGATCAATTGAAATATATTCTCCCACAGCTGCAGTGATACACCTGAAATTCTGAATTAACCAGGAAACCATGAATACTCTTTACAGACGAAACACTTATTCTACTTTTTTAAATAAAGCAGATGTACTTGTAATATGCATTTAATTTAAAACCTGACTTACAAGATCAAAATGCCTGAATCCTGGAGTACCACCAAATCCTAGCTAGATTAATTTTTAATCACTGCAAATCAGGATAGAAATTGCCAGCTAGTAGAAGGCAGATTAAACGTTAATGTAGTCCAGAAACTTTGAAACTTAAAATTGAACTGCTGGAGAAGCACTCTTATGCCAAAAGAAAAGATGTTCATTCAATACCAGAAAAAGGGGTGGCTGATATAGTTATTCTGTTTTGCTGTAACCTGCAGGACACTTCTCCTCAGGAATCTGAAGAGGGCTGGAAGTATCCTCAGCTAGGCTTCATTCCACTGACCAAGGTCATATGGTCTGTTGGGCAGGTTCTCAGTCCTCCTTGGTTGGTACGACGTTTTGTGCCTCATTTAAACAAACCCAAATCTTTCTCTCTGTGTCTCTCTATCAGACTTCCACCTAATGCTTCCACCTGGCAGAGGCACACATGCACCCTTTTCAATGTCAGCCAGTGATGCTGCTTACAACTACAGCATCAGGCTCCCTTCTGCAGACGGTTTTTAATTCTAGTGCAAATGCAGAGCTGGATTCTACGTCAGTTAACAACAGCAGAAAGAAATTCATCCAAGTATCTGGGAAATACAAGTACTCTCTTTCAGAGAGCTGCCAAATCTGAAGCTTTAAAAAGTATCAACATACCGTGTAGGCCAGTAAGTAGTGCTGGATTAAACATGAATGCTAAAGGTCATTAAAGTCATTAAAATTAACTTAGCAACTTAGACTTAATATCCTCTAACTGCATTAAGATGTCTCAACATGCTTGTAAAATAAACAGCTGGAAAATCTGGCCTAACTATCCATATAACTAACATATGGATATTTCCCTGACTCTGCCCACAGCCCAAAGCATCTTCCAGAGGGACACATTCCTGTATCTTAAAAAGCCAAGTGGCCAGCTTTGGACCAGGGAGAGGATATGGCAGGAAGCAGTAGGGCAAGTAGTTTGGGGGTCAGCCAGGGCTGGAACAGGCTTAGGGTTTCCAGCCTACTCTGGTAAGGCAACAAAGCCTTCTCCTCAATTCTCTGAAAGAGGGGATTTGAGAGTCGGGTGGCATAGTCCTAGTTTCCATTTTAAACTCTATTCATCCCAGAAATCCATCGTGCAGCTGCACAAGGGGACATAAAAATGTTAGCAGGAGCAGGTACTGCAGTCTGCAGGTGGAGAAGACTTCATCTGCGCCAGCACCGCTGCTCACCCTGTCCTGTGACAGACTGCCACGCTGCAGAAAAAAAACTCATGGCTCACCTTAGGTGACAGACACGAAGAAATATTATAGTGGAGCAGATCTCAACAGAGATTATACAATGTCTGGGGCACTTACTGATAAGGCACCTTTTTTAAAGGTCGTATTATTGTCTGTTCTGGGACTGTTTTCTGTTTACTTGGGTAAAATAAATCTAAATGTATTATTTACAAATAGATTATGCCAGATGCTCTTTGACAGTAAATAAGACACAAATTCAGATGACGCTGGGATAGAGTAGATGGACTAATTTAATGGAAAACAATAGCTTTGCTCATAATATAGTCCTCACTGCACGGGTCCAAGGTTCCTGGCACTGCTTTTAAGAATCAGTAAAAGTAAGTGGGCAGAGTAAAAGCACACACCCTCCTGATACTGTTTGCATATATTTGTTCCAATGGAATAAATGACAAAAATGTAAATCCAAAAGTGAGTAAAGATGGTCACAAGTCCTTAGTATTGCCACTGAAATATCAGGAGGCCTTTCATAGCTTGGTTCAAGATGCTGACAGACATCGCCACTATGAAGAAACAGCTAGCAGGAGAAGACATCAGAGAAGCTGTATGTTTAATGCCCTCCAGCACTTGCTAAAGTCACAATGAAAAAAATGCCACAACCTTCAAACACAGCATTTCTGTTTGCAAATGCTATATATCATTGATCTCACTGAAACTTGGAATAAGAAATGCCATAAATACTGTTTATCCTGAAAAAAAAAAAAAAAAATCAATTGTGCCTGAAAAGAACCAAAAAGGCAGCTCTTTCCAGGTTGAAGTTTCTTAAAGCAAAGCTACTGTGCCCAGGCACTCAGAAGGGTGCCTCTGTTCAGCTGCAGAACCGTAGTTTCAATGTAAGGAAGGTTTTGAAGGCACCATCGGTGCTGGATTCTGCATGGTGGCACTGGGGAGGACGGTCTGTCTGCTCCCAGTCTGACACAAAACCGATGAGCTGGAAAAGGCATGGAGGAAAAAAAGCATGCTTTGTTCACAGCAATGCTGCTGCAAGATGACGCTCTGTGGCATGATCTCCTGGGACTGCGGGAAGAAGGCATGAGGAAAGAAGTTGCCTGCTAATTAGTTCCCTGGTAATTGGCCATGCAATGTCAGTCCTTGCATGAGGGCTGCCGGGAAAACACTGGACATCATCTGAGTAAAAAAAAAGAGAAAACAGCATTATGTGAAGGCAACTTAACGAGATGGGCTTCAAACTAGCAAGCTGTACAAGAAAAATACATGGTGATCTATTCAGAAGAGACTGAGAAGACAAAATAGTTGCAGCCAGCTGGGATAGCCACAGATAAAATCTAGGAGCCTGGGCTACAAAGGGAAAAACCCTGAAGATGCAATTGTCCTTGCACACTAACCTGGATCCTCAAAGATTTTAGGAGCCTTGCTTAAGACCAGAGCACCACTGGTGTTTGGGAAGACATGCAGGAAATGAGCCCTACCTCCAGAAGAACAAGAGCACTGCACATCAAGAACGACAGACACCCTTTGAAGTGGCAAGAGACACAGACACTTCATGGCTCCGGGTGAAAGATCAAAGTTCCAGGGTGCAGGGCTGCTGCAGCTCATCCAGAGAGGAGGAGCCAGATGAAGCCCTTCCAGGAGCATCCTAGCACCAGGGCGGGTGGTGAGCAGGGCCTTTGATCACTCACACGTCTCCTGGAAAAGCAGGACGACGTAGCCCTTGAATCTCCACCCTGGTCCTCAGCAACCTTGCACATGATTCCTGTGCTGGAAGCACTCTCAGACATGAGCTGCCTGTGTCAGTGTCTTCTACAGGTGAAAGCAACTGGGCTGAATTTACATAAATCAGTCAAAATAGCGTTGGGGCCAGAACCTGAAGAGCCAGTAGGACCCAGCACAGCTGGTGGGGCAAGGTCCCAGGCAGCGCTGCCGGGGATGGCCCTGCCTCAGGAGCAGCGTTTCACAGCCCTCCTTCCCACACGGGGGTGGTTCAAAACCCTGGATTTTGTTGCTATTACTCACTTGTGGGTGAATTATATTAACGTTGGTATCCAAATGTGGATACCTCCCACCACCACCGGGAGCCAAACACAAACACCCTGATTATACAATGTCTGGGGCACAGCCCTAGTAACAGAGATAAAAATCAACACATCCAGGGAACGAGAAAGAAAAAGGCAGCGCACGAGTGAGTCAGCAAATGCAAGCAGTATGTTAGTCAGGCCAGCCTTTCTGAACGCCCTGCCAGGTTGTTTGTGCTAAAAGACAAAGTCACATCCCCAAGAAACCGGACAGCACATCACCCTGCTGCAGGGACCTCCTCCCTTCTGCAAAGAGAAGCTCTGCATTATTTCCGCACTGCTTTGGGGAAGGCTTTAAGGCAGATTTCTTCCATTGCTCCCCCCCCTTTTAAGTCCAGGAAAGGTAAAAAATCCGTGCCACGTTTAGAAAGATGGAGATGGGAGTGTGGGAATCTGGTAAAGCAGAGGATGCTTTACCACCAGCTGGAGTCATGATAAAGGCTGCAACACTCCACCAAGTCTGTTTACAAATTAACCCATGGTCTGGCTCACCATCCTGCCAGCCCACGTTTCTTTGCAAAACAAGAGACTTCGTGCCCCGGAGTGCCACTGACACGTGTCCCCATCAGCAGGAGGACCTGTCCCTCTGCAAACAGCCATCGGATGGCAGGTCTGAACATCTCCTCTCCCCAGCCACACAAATCATAAACTACACGGAGTTCAACAGACACTGCTGCAGAAAGCGGTGGGAAGAGAAAGCAATGCACAAGGCCAGGAAGTTTTACAAAAGTCAGCAGATTTCAAGTCACCGGCAGACTTATTTGCAGTTTTTCTGCCATTTTGAGAATGCAGAGTCTAATTAACTCATATTCTTATACACTCTGGCTCCCTAAAGAAGATACTCGCATTTGTAAGTGACATAATACCTGCTTAACATATACCCATAACCTTCAAAATCTCTCTAGGGGTCAACATACCCTGACCCAAACTGATGTTTTGTTCCCCATTCTGTTCTGTGAGGCTTTCTCCAGCACACAGCCACTACCCCACAGCATGGCAGAAAAGGCAGCCTAAGCCTCTGCCCACATCAACTGGTTCAACACTGGAGACAAGCAGTTTTATTCCGGAAGAAGAGCACTTGCACAGCGAGGACTTCACATAGGCCTATCTCTGGGAAACAAGCCCTTTTCAGTTTAATTGTCATGCTTTCTAGTGATCCCTCCATGTATTACCATCTACTCCATAGCCATATCCTGCATTTACATCCTCTTCACTGGCATTCCTGCAGGAAGCCAGCAGGACGGAGGCTTATTTCGCCTTCAGAAGCGTTCGTATCTCTGTCTGAATCAACGCTACAGCTAATGCTGGAGCCACCTCATGTGTCATGCACAAAAATTTACATCCTCTTCCCATTCAAGTCACAGGCATGTCTCTCACTGACTTGGATAAATCCCAGATGCCAATTTTAATACTGATGGTCCTTGAAAGTCCGTAGTTCTCCCGATGGGTGCCGTACCGACTCTTCGAATGAAGCAGGTTGAGCAGGACAGTCTAGGGACCAGGCTGCAGGGCATTATCAGAGCAGACTCCAAGTTCCAGTTAGAGAGGGATGTTTGTCGAATTCACAACTTAGTATTTCCCCCCACTGACACAGCAAGAACGACTCTGCTCGGATCACTTAGGTGCAACATTTTGGGCACACAAGCCATGAGCACCTCAGCATTTAATGTTCTCACAGGTACTAAATACCAAAGGACATATCTCCACACTGTGCTGTCTCCAGGGCTGCTTGCAGGAAGGCCATGCAGGCAGCCTCTGGGAAAGGCAGCTGGAGAAGTTTGATGATTTACTACCTCCATCAGTCCCCTCCACCCTGGTGTGGGAGGTCACGGCTCCAGAGGAAGTCATGACAGGTAGCCCTGGCACAGAGGACCAGTTCACCTAACTGAGAGGTGGTTGCAGCTACGTGGCACATGGAGCAAAAGTTCAGCCCTGCAAAGCTACTCCAGTGCCAGCAAACCCAAGGCAACCCACCTTGACATCACACCCTTGTGCAACCCAGGTGACAGGGAGGCTGTCCCTGTTGCCTCACAGGCTGGCTGACATTCAAGGGGTAAAATTCCATCCAACAGCCAAGAAAAACACATGATGGTACCAAGCATATGTCTGATGTGCTTTGGCTTACTGTATGCACAATGGGAGGCTCTCAAAAGTAATGAGAATCAAAGTCTTGGTTTCTTTTAATGTCATGCGGAACACAGGAGCTAAGAAGAGAGCCGTCAGCTGAAAGTTAGTGGAACTGGTCATCCTAATTTGGCAAGACTTCCAGTTGCAATGGCTTCACGCAGCTCTCAAAGCAGTCCTAGTAGGTGTGCAGATCCACCACTTTGAAGGCATCCCTCCTGATGCTAGACATGTTACATTACAGAGCTTCCTGTCATTAAATCAGCTAAATTAGCAAGAATGCAACTGTAGGATGCAGTCCAGACCTTAATAAAGGGCAAAAAGATACAAAAATACTGTAACTCTCCATGGTAGTACAGTGAACACGGGCCCCTCTTTCAAGACAAACAGCTATTTTAACCACACAAGAGCTACTTGAAATTCCACTGAGTCAAGACTCATTCTTGAAAACTTAAGGCAATGACTTAAAGATGTATGAAGCCAACTTCATGTCCCCTGTCATCAAATACACTGCCATCTAGTTTAATGAAAAGAGGCCTACTCTCTGCCAACAATAAATACGGATCGTAGCTAAGGTCATCAGGAGACAGCCTATGAAGACAAAATGCTGGAACATAACCATAAAAGACAACTGTGGGCAAGATATTTGTGGTCTGTGAAATGCTTCCCTCAATTGCATGTGCCATTTTAATTGAATCAATTCAAAACTGCTCCCCGTACTTGCAAGAGTTCACAGAGATAAACCAAAGAACCACCCTCAGTATCTTACACACTTTGCTTGCCTACCCTGAAGCCAACAGCATTTAATTAGGGAAGATGCTCCATGACACTACAACAGCTGAAATCACAAGTACTGCTAAGGTAAGAAGAGCATTTTGAAAGCCTGAGGTCAACACCTGCATTCCCAGTTTTAACGCCAATACCCAAAAGATGCTAATAGATCCCTTTTTGTTCTCCTAATCCATTTTTCTTCTTGATCAAGGGCATGCTACTACAGAAAGCACAAAGAGGAGCTCTGCTTGTTTACCACACAGCAAAAACCTGTGGTATCTCTTGTTATTTCTCCCTAATCTCTGGATTGTCCACATTTAAATTGGAAGAGGGGAGATTTAGATGAGATATTAGGAAGAAGTTCTTTACTGTGAGGGTGGTGAGGCACTGGAACAGGTTGCCCAGAGAAGCTGTGGCTGCCCCATCCCTGGAGGGGTTCAAGGCCAGGCTGGATGGGGCTTGGAGCAACCTGCTCTGGTGGGAGGTGTCCCTGCACATGGCAGGGGGGTTGGAGCTTGATGATCTTTAAGGTCCCTTCCAACTCTAACCATTCTATGATTCTGTGATTATCAGCCTGGTGTATATTTTTTCCTAAATGTAGGCACAATCTCTTTTCACTGTCTTTAGCATCTTTTTCAATTATTCCATTTTCAGTAACGGCCATTTCAAAATATGTGAATTGTCATACTCATTTTACATACCAGATGCTCCACTACACTTAGCCAACACATACAAGTTTAGGAACTAAATAAAAATAATAACAAGGATATGATGGGAGCTGAGGAAAGCTACAAGAAAGCACTCTTCCTCTTTTGTTACTGCCCTATTCCAGAAATCAAGGACCAAGCAAATTCATCAGAAGGTGGCAGTGGGACTACCTCAATGCAGTACTTTTTCTGCTCATCTAGAGACAACTCAGGGCCAGGCCTGAGCTGCCCAGCTCCAAAACACACATCAGCTGTTTCCCACTGCACAGTCTGTTTTAGGTAAGCATATAGGACTTCCTCAGCCACCTGCACTGCCAGCTTGACTGGTCCTTAATGGGAAAAAGATATAAAGTTAAAGAGGGAGGGGGAAAGGGTGATAAAAGTGAAAAAGCCAGTAAATATCTGGAAAAAGAAGAAAATGCTTAGTGGGAATGTAAGGAAAAAGGGTGTTTGGAAATAGCTATAAACCAATTAGCTCCAAGGAGTCTCTCCATATTCAGTGCATAGAAGGGCATGGTTTTAGGATGCAACTTATCTCTCTCGTCTCCCTGTTTCAGGATGAGATGACTCAGACACCTTATGTAGCAGGCGTCTATGTGTGGTCAGACAAATCCCATCGCTGGTGCCTGCAGGGTGCTCAAAGGACTGAATGAGTAAACAGTAATATTAACTGTCTGTAGTCACCAAATAATACCAGGATTCTGGACACACAGATTTCCTGAGCAGGATCAAAAGATGTATGTGGAAGAATCTGAGAAATGCTCTGTAACCACTGTCTTTATACAGGGGCACCATTACACAAGGACCATCTCTCATGAACATCTAGGTCCAGGTTTTCAAAATATTTCTTTCAGTACAGTGTTTTCTTTCATTTCCTAACAAGCACGAGCATCCTGGGTACAACAGCCTTCTGAAGGTCTAGGTCTAAGTGTTCCAATAGGAATACCTGGTGTAGATCTTATCTTTCAATTGAAATTTTGAAATTTGTCCATGATGTAAGCACTGATGTAGGAGGAGAGCTCTTGGAAAATGTTGGAGAGCTTATGCGAAACTGTTAAAAATGAAAAAAACCAAAACAGTTCAAATGTGATATTAGAAGTCAGTGACCAAGGACACATTAACTGATGATCCCTTTCAGTGTCATAACATTATTTTTACCCGTGGTGTTTGGCTGGCCGGACTCACCCTCCCTCCACTGGGAAAGATGCAAAACTCATTACTAGGTCACAGAGATGGTGGCAATGAAGCTGCATAGATCTGGTTCTCATAGTCCAAGCAATAATTTACCTAAACTTTTTTAAAAATAGGAATGAGTTTTGTCTGTCTGAGGTTCTACCAGCCTTAAACTAAATGCACAAGCTGTTAGGGGTAAGACAGAGTTTTTCACAGGATCCACAGGCAGTGCCTTGCACAGGGGGAATCTCGCCTAGAATCAGGCCCCCAGAAATGCTGCAGTATGTAGGACTGCTGGGCATTTTCAGCATAAACTGCCAATCCAAGTGAGATTTAAAAATAATGGTTTTAACCCCACAATATTTACAGAGTTCTGAAACAACAAATAATGATTTAACAAAACAAACTGATGGTCTCTGTACATAGAGCCACTGCAAGAGGGAATGTCACTTCCAGACTGGTACCAAAATTAGCATTTTCTTTATCAGGTATGTGATCAAAAAAGGGTATTTAAGCACGCAGGAGTGATCAGGTCATATCAAAGGTTGAACTAGATCAGTATCTTATTTTAGACAGTGGCCAACAGCAGTATCTTGCGGGGGGAGAGGGGAGGGAAAGGGGGGGAATGTAACAGGGCAATGCCCTCACAAGAAAACGTAAAGAAAGCATCATTCATCTCAAAATACTTCTACTTGCTAAGCAACCTGTTTAATCAGGGGTCCGCAATCAATGCTGTGCTCTCTCATCAGCAGTTCCATTTAGCACATCCTCACAGCTTCAGCTTTTACCTAGGAAATGCAGTGAAATCACTGTCAGGTTTGGCTGGGCTAGGGTCAGCCACCCATGAGCACAGAGATGCCCCCACACAGGGACCAGGTCCCTGTCCACGCCTGAGAGAGGGATCCAGCAAGCCACCCTGATGATGAGACCTTGCAGTTTAACAGCCCTCAGCCCCAGAGCTACCATATCAAGAGAGCAAAAAAGTCTTTGTGAAAGTGAAGGTAGCTAACGAAGACAAAATATCATTGCGGCCTACAAAATAGCATGGAATTTTCTGCTTGGCCGTCAAGCCAAGGAGGATGAAGAATCAAGAACTAAGGAATTGAAATGTAATGTATCCACAGAATTTCTTGCTAGTAAACCAATGTCTCTCTTGGTTGTGAGATGAAAAGACATAGAAAAGGAATTGGACAGCCAGTCCCTCCAGGGAGAACAGAAAGGAAGAAAATCCAGGACTTTCAGCTGCCTGGAGATTTTTTACGTTGGAAAACACAAAATTCCCATTAATGTTTGCAGAGGACCTGCATTCAGCAGATGCACAACAGCAGACCTAAAGAGAAAATTCCCAATTAAAGCTAAAAGGAAAACTACATAGGAAAAACACAGACTTTGTAAAGATTTATTAATAAACCCACTACCTGAATGGGACAATGCAACAATTTTGGCATCCTGCTTTTTTTTATTCTTACAGGATTTCGGTATCATCTTCAGTACCTCTTAATGGTTCAAAAGAAAAAATAAAAGAAAAAAAGAAGAAAAAGTAAAAGAAAACCAAACAATTTTATTAGCCAGAAGATCAGGCTCCTCAATAATATCCTGGTGTTTTTACCGAGGTAAACTTTGTCCATTGTTCTTTGCCCTTAAAACTTTAACTGGCATTCCCCCAGGTGTAGTTACACTGCTGATGGCTCAAGACACAGAAAGCAGATGTTTGTCCTTAATGATGCTCTTGATAAACCTTAAGTTTTATGTCCAGGGGTAACTGAGGCCATTAGATATCAAAAACAATGCATTCAATTTGAGGAGCTCGTAACAATGGATGATGTCCAATTCATTTTTCAGTCAGTCTGCAGGCTTCATATGCTGAAACTAATCACAAAGAGGTTTTTTTTTTAATTTATTTTAAAATTAGCATCAGAAGATGTTGAATAGTCTAAAGTTTTACTGGACTATCTGAAGGACAGTTCCTTTCATAAATTTGCAGTTAAGAATGGCCTGGAATTTTGGAGTTTAAGCCCATGATAACAACAACAGACTGACTTGCCTTCAATGTTTCAGCAACTCTTCTTTCTCCTCAGTTACCACAATCAAGGAGACAAACTTTGCCCCACATCCTTGGCAAGAATAAAGTATTCTTCAGCACTAGTACAAGTGTAAAGCTGCACAGGAATACTGTAAAGACCATTATGTTTTCTACACTGTTTTAATATAGTTACGCATACGGGTCTTTCCACCTCAGGATCACCTTTGTGACATGGTACAAAACCAGCTTTGCATACCATCAGAAATAAATTGTTCCCCATATTACAGCTGAGGACAAAAACCCAATTTTTCAGAGATGACACAGGTCCCTGATTTCCATTGAAATCATGGGACTGAGGCACTTCCCAAAGAACTACGCGTGACTGACTAATGCCTGGCTTGTACAAGGTGGCTATGGCTGCATTCAGGTTGAAGTCAGGCTCCCCACATCCTCAGAGATGTATTGATCATCATTCCCTTGCATGCTATGTACTGCATAAACCACTACATGCTCTCTGCAAACCCCCAAGTTTTTTAAAGGAAGACTGGCATGAAGTAAACCATTAACTTCTATCACTCTCCCTTCTTCTCTACTCCATACCAGCCCTTCCCCCAGAAGGTCATGGACTGCTCACCAGATACAAGATCTGCCCATCATTTCATCAGCAGATGATCAGCAGACGCAAGATCTGCCCATCATTTCATCACTTCATGGCATGTCTGCTCTGCAGGATCTGGGTCTCTTCTCTAGCCATCCAAGGCCATGTTGGTTTTGGAGTCCTTCCACCTTGCTCCCGGTCCACAAGTAAGACTCGTGGCAATCAAAGGGTAAGATGGTGGGCTAATGCAAATGGCATGAAGTTCAGCCAAGCCAAGTGCGGGGTCCTACATCTGGGATGTGGCAACCCCAGGCACAAATACAGGTTGGGCAGAGAATGGCTGGAAAGCAAACCTGAGGAGAAGGACTTGGGAGTGCTCATGGATGAGAAACTCAACATGAGCCGGCAGTGCGCGCTGGCAGCCCAGAAACCAACCCCATCTTGGGCTGCATCAAAAGNACATGCTCTCTGCAAAACCCCAAGTTTTTTAAAGGAAGACTGGCATGAAGTAAACCATTAACTTCCATCACTCTCCCTTCTTCTCCACTCCATACCAGCCCTTCCCTCAGAAGGTCATGGACTGCTCACCAGATACAAGATCTGCCCATCATTTCATCAGCAGATGATCAGCAGACGCAAGATCTGCCCATCATTTCATCACTTCATGGCATGTCTGCTCTGCAGGATCTGGGTCTCTTCTCTAGCCATCCAAGGCCATGTTGGTTTTGGAGTCCTTCCACCTTGCTCCCGGTCCACAAGTAAGACTCGTGGCAATCAAAGGGTAAGATGGTGGGCTAATGCAAATGGCATGAAGTTCAGCCAAGCCAAGTGCGGGGTCCTACATCTGGGATGTGGCAACCCCAGGCACAAATACAGGTTGGGCAGAGAATGGCTGGAAAGCAAACCTGAAGAGAAGGACTTGGGANAATTGGACGAGGAGTAATGGCTTTAAATTGGAAGAAGGGAGATTTGGATTAGATATTAGGAAGAAATTCTTTCCTGTGAGGGTAGTGAGGCACTGGAACAGGTTGCCCTGAGAAGCTGTGGCTGCCCCATCCCTGGAGGGGTTCAAGGCCAGGCTGGATGGGGCTTTGAGCAACCTGTTCTGGTGAGAGGTGTCCCTGCCCATGGCAGGGGGGTTGGAACTTGATGATCTTTAAGGTCCCTTCCAACTCTAACCATTCTGTGATTCTCTGTCCTCACAGAAGGCAATAAGACTTGCAACTGAAGGTTTACAATGGAGCACACAGTAAAGGTACACGGCAAAAGGCAATACCAGGTCCTGTTGCTATTTTGGATCTGGATGTAGGAACAACCAGTTACTACAGGGGCCCCAATGGGCTGCACCAACATCCCCCAGCAAACCCAGCCCCAGTGGATGTGGTGGTGTCACATGAACCAGAACTGCATGGCTTGTAGTAGCAGCAGTTCTGGGAAGTTTCGGTCAGGGACGGGGCAGCACTGTGCTAGACACCGTGCAGACAGAGTAAACACAAAGCTCTTCTACTTCAACCCAGGACAAGGCTCAAGCGGGCTGACAAAACAGTTGGCAAGAAAAAAAGTACTGGGTAGCAGTATGCAGCCAACGTGGTTACACAAACAGCTCACACATTGATGTAGTCTGAGCCAGTGAAAAGTTTATTTTACATTTTAGCTGATGATAATTTGCATTTTAAAATATTATATGTTTTAACCTCTGTCCCTTTCCATTACAATAAAAAAAAAGCATCTAAACTGTCTCTTGATTAAGCTTCCCAAAAAGCGTTTTATGTTATCTTGCCTTGTGCGGTCCCAGTGGACCCTGTGCTACAAAACTCCTCTCAAAGCTACAGAAATCTCCATAAGCACTAATAAAAGTTTACGCCCGAAGCAAAAAAGGGAACCTCAGCTCCATACTCTCCAACGTCTCCAGCTCTGTCTACGACATCACTTTTGCAGAGAAGGGTCTCTGCATTCCCCATTAGTCTGTCCCCCTCCCTGGACCTCCAAGGGGTACCAGCCTGCCAGTGCTGACATGGCCATGAAGGCAGAAGTATCACAGCCTTTCCCTTACAAATTCCCCCCCTCCACCCCTTTTATCTTTATATTTATTGCTAGGAATCAGCAGATCAAAGTCAGCTGAAAAGGGCTTGGGATAGATTCTTGAGCAAAGGGCAGAGACCGTGCAATGACATAAAGGAAGAGTAAAAAAAGTACAAAACATCCTTTTATCCCCAGTACCACTACAGATGGTTGTGGAGAGGAGACCGACGGCAAACACAGAGCATAAATTTGAGGGTATAATACTCAGCTAGACCTTTCTCTGCCGAGACCAAGGGGAATGTGAGTATGCCTGACTTTTTAAGGAGCAGTAGATGTACTGAACGTGAATGTTCACTGCATTTTCAGCAGAGGGGTCAGAAGAAAGGCCAGTTATGTTAGGGGTTGCAGAAAATAGAGTAACTGAGACCCCTAATCATGCAATGAGTTGCATGCAGCAATCTCCAGCTTACCCTGAGCACCAATAAAAGGCAACATCTACCAGCACAGAGTTCATTAAAGGGCTAGGGTTTAACAAACTATTAAAGTCTGTCTACAGTGCTTCTCTTACCAGATTATGGACAACCAGACTGTGTCCATTTGAGGGAGAGGGAGAATATGGAAGCCGTCTCCACATAAATTACATTCATTGCTTTTAAAGACATTTTTTAAAGATTTCCAGGTTGCAATGGACACATACACAGAACGGTCACCTCAGAAAAACCAAAAGGACGTAAAAACGCACCAACCTAAATAACTGTGGCTCACCATGAAGGTATGATTAAAAACTCAAAAGAGGGAAAGGAATGCCACTGCAGAAGAGCTGGTGGAAACTGATTTCAGGTTGCCCTTTCGCAGGACTGATCAAGCAGAGATGCCATTTTGTAACCACAAGGCTCCTCGCCTGGTGGCACCCCAAAAGCCCTAACACCACATCCTTGTGAAGCTACGGCTTAGCAGCCACTGTGCAGGGTGCCTTCTCCCACCAACTGTGCGTGGATTTAATCACCAAAGGATGAAGGTCTACCTGTCTCTACATGAGAGCCTGTATCCACAGGCTAGCAGAAATAGACAAGAGGTGAACATATCATCTTCCAGTGGAAAAGTTTCCTGCAACAGTCAGGGTGTTGAGAAGGCAGGAGATAACTGGGCTCTCTGCACCCCAATCCCAGGGGAAATACGCTTCTTCCCATGGCTCCTTTGCCATCCCTAAAAAAGCACCTTGAATCCAGGGCTTCATGCCACCATTTGCTACTCAGCCTGTGCTTGCACAGACACCCCTCTGCTTTCACAGTGTGTGTCAACTTGAGGATATGAGCTACTTTTTCAAAAGTGTCAAAATAATTCAGCCTGCTACGCCTCATCCCAAACCAAAAATGCTCCTCAATGTCCATACTCAGTTTTGAAAATGACAACAACTCCTATATTACTTCTCGCTCCATCCTTACAAGTTTATTATTCCCACAAGCACATGGCGTCTCACAAAGTAGGAGAGATGTCTTCAATCTCAGAGGATTAAATATTAATGAATCAACACGATAAGAGATTTGTTCATGCTCTAAGGATAGGGTGAGCAGAAGGCCAATGCCTGTGTTTCAGTGGTAGGCTGAATCCAGAAGATGCTGATGTATTTATCTTTAGGATGACATTTTTGTGCCACCTTTCCCCCCTCCCCCCCCGCCGCCCCAAGTACACACACAGACAGAACATAACCTGAACTCTGGAAGGACACGAACTGTTATTCCCCGTAGACTCCATCCTTGTCTTTCCAAGGAGCCAAAGCTCTGTGATACTCCAATGCATCAGCCTTTTGCTTAGAGAGGCCTGTGGAACGGAGGAAAGGCAAAGGAGCAGGCATCCTCTGATCTCTGCAGCACCAAAACTGCCATGCTGTGGTGGCTGAAATGTGGAGATATGCTAAATTCTTGGGCTGACCGAATTTTGCTCAAGTGAAACAGTCTCTCTGTGGTGAGGAACAACTCATACATCTTGGCTTTGAGTCTTTGCCATGGCACAGACAGGACAAGGTGACTGCAGCATCCCCTCCACATCCCTCACTGGCATTTAGCAAGAGCTTGGCAGGGGGGGAAGAAAAAAAAAAAAGAGTAATTTACATCAGTTTTTGGCTGCCACACACATATGCCTGGAGAGATATGCACAAGCCTCTCACTCCTGATTTCTGCATGAGGTAAGAGTTGCTTGAGTGGATGAATGAAGCTTGTTCTGCATTTAGGAAACAAACCTCTCCAGGATGATGGTGCTTGTGTGAATTATTAAAAGGCAAACACATTTTCAAATCCAAATAAAAGTTGACCCTCTGCTCTTCAATATTTCCAGTTTTGACCAGAAAGAGAATTACAAAGGATAAATTTATCTCAGTATCAGCTGCACTTTCTGTCTCTCACCATCTCAAAGTTTCAGGTAAAAAAAAAAAAGGTTAAAAATAACTTCCTGCACCAGGATGTTTTTTCAAACATGCAAACATTGAAATTAACTATGTAAGCTTCAGATGAATACAAGAGTCCAGTCTGAGTTGCCAGTGACCCTGAAAGCCAAAAAAAAAATGCCCAACTGCCCTTACTCAGTGCTTCCTTCTCTACTGAAAGCTCATTAAAGAAAACTGTAGCAGAGCCCCACGGCATCTTTGGGGAATAACCAGCTCCACTTTCATCCTGCTCATCCTCCTCCACTCTGACTCAGCTCCTGCTGCTACCTCCCAGCACACTGCTGACTGCCAAGGGTTAAACCTCGGCTTTCAGGGAGAAAAACAGCAGAGAAATAGCCAGTGGAGGCAAAGGAGAGGGAAGGAGGGGAACCTTCCCAGCGGGAGGGGGATGGCCGGAGCTCTGCAGCAGCCCGGCGGTGGAGCAGAGGAAAAGTTTCTCTGATTTTTAGGCAAGCCCTCGCCTGACGTCACCTCGCCCAGATAATCTCAGCGCAGTCAGCACAGGCCTCCTGCCTCCCCATTGGCGAGCCCCTCGTCAGCAGACATCTGAAGATAATTATTATTGGCCAGGCAATTATAACAGGAACAACTGTCGCTCGGTGCCGATGCCCGAACCTGGTGCTCTGCAGCGCGATGGAGAAGCCACCGCTCCATCCATCTGCCTTCTGGCACTTTTGCTTCCCTAAGAACTGGCGGGATTTTGCTATCTCACTGGCTGCCACCCCTTTGGCTGCACGTCTTACTCAACTGCAATCTTCTGCAAAAATAGTAAGGTGTTTAATTCATATATAAATCAAAGAGCTGCATTAATTCTCATAAAGCAGTTAAAAAAAAAAAAATCCTCTGCAGATTATTCACTTCATCCTTCTTCCCTCTGAAGAAGTTTGGGAGGAAGTGCTGAGAGAGTATTTGAGAGATCGTTTTAAGCATTTATTTTAATAAACGTTTGACTTAACCCTGATCTTACTGAAATCAAACATCCTGTGGTCGGAGCACGATACAATCACAAATGAGAGCAATATTGTATCTTATGCCAAAAGCTACGTACCTGATGGCACTACACGTACATGTACATCAACCACAGCTTTCCCTCAACATAAAGCATAAGGAGTTTCACAAGAGTAAATGGATCTGATAGCTCCTTAACCTCCCCCAAACCTGTCATCGCTTCTCTTCGTTAGTGAAGACGACCAATTGGTGGCTCTCACCCTCAGAGACCAGCGGGCTGCAGGTCTGCCTGTGCAGCCTGCAATGTCGCTCTGCCATTCATGCCTCGCCGCAGGAGAACCAGGCAGTCTGGGTCTGTACCATAAGGGCAGGCACACACATAAAGCCAAGCATTCAGGGAGCCGTGAAACCCATCAGCTTATAAGTATCAGAGAACAGACTATTCCTTTTTTTCCTCTGTGTCAAAACAGTAGCCTCTTTGCAGCACTGCTAATCAAGGCCCAGAGTCTGAAGAGGTCCCACTGTGATGCCCACTGCCTGGCGGGAGCCTCCCTAAAGCCAAGCAGGAATATCTGGAATGAAGCAAGGAGGACCTCGTTGACTGCTATTAGACCCATTCACATTCAGATGGGGTCCAACCACGCCAGCCTCAGAGGGATGATTTCCAGGGGCAGTAAGGGAACCCTAGGATGCAGAGAACATGTCCTTGCCCAAGGGAGCGGGCGAAGCTCGGAGGACAGAGGCAAAGAAGGGGCGAGCCTTGGATGAACAGAACCAGCCACCTCATGACCCACCCACCAATCACCAAGACTCATCCAGAGCAATCACATCGGAACCCAGGGGTATGCTGTTACCCCTGGGCTTTGCATTCAAGCTTTTCCAGCTTTACACTTAGACAGCTGTAATTAAAAGGGATTGCCAGCGCTTCAACCAGCTCAGAACCCAGAGGGTATGTAAAGGGATTCGTGTCCTGCCTCACACTGGGTTACATCTTCATGTACCACCTAGTCAGGCCCCAAAGATGCTTCTCAAAATCCAAAAGAAAGGTTCAACTCCTCAGAGCCACTTCATTCTCCCTAATACCCCACAGCCTTTTTTTTTTTGGCCTCATAAGGTATCAAGAAATATTTCTGTGATGGAAGTAAAATAACAAGTGCCACACCTACAGAATTTGTTTACTTCCATGGAAGGCACTGAAATAGTATTGCATCCTAATTTAAATGATGACTGCAGTACAAAATCCTGCCACAGACCTTCCTGAAGCAACTCCACTTAGTCCATCTTCCTGCCCAAAGAACGAACAACCGTGTTTATCCCTACAAACTACTACTTTACAACCTCATCTTAGGCCACTCTTACATTAATGATGTGTACGTTACGGCTACGCCTACAATACATACTGCCTCTGATGTCTGCATAAATAAACCTATCATGTAATCCTGATATGAAGGATAAGTGTCTTCTTGCAGGGCCTTTAGCTGCTGTATTTTACCAGCGAAGCTCCTCTGCAAAATTCAAGTGCTGGAACAGGACCCATTTCATTAAGCAAGTGAATTTCCTGAAGATAAAACCACACAATTTAACCTGAAACTCAGAAAAGTCTTCAGCAGCACTTTCAGGAAAAGCCTGTCATGGCTGAGACCTCAGCTCTGTTTCATTTCCAGAAGCGTTCCTGGGCCACAAGCAGATTGCTCTCCTCCTTTACTCTTATGTGAATCGAAGGTCTTAATTCACCAGTTCCCTTACAGAAAGCAAAACCAGACCCGTGTGTGTGCACAGATCATCGTGTCTCTTACAGCAGCAGCATGAAAGCCATGGTTTCCTCCTTTGAACCTGGGAAGCGGGAGCCTGGTGTTACAGGAGTCCCAGCTGGTGACCTCTGCAGCACAAGAGACTGCCAGGGAGATTTTAATTTTTAGCATTTACATAGTACCTGACATCTTCAAGACACTCACAAAACATTACCTAAGCCATCAAAGCGCCTCACGCGAGCATTTCAGCTTTATTATTCCCCACACTCCCAGTCTTTCCCTGCTAGAGAAACTGAGGCCTAGAAGATGTTATATAATGTTCCCAAGGTCACATCCTAAGTGCAGATAGCCAAGAAGATGCAGGAGTCCTGGTTCCTATTCATGTTCTTTAATCTAAACTGCATATTTCCTGGGTTATTTGGCTATTTTCCACACTCAGGGATGCCTCTCTCCATCGTTCTTTACCAGTTTGTCCTATTTTGATGCCAATTCTCTTCTGGAACATGAACAACATGGGAAGCATCTAACACTCCCATGCCAAAACGATCTACGTGGACTCCTGAAACACGAGTGATACCATACACCCCACAAGAGCTAACAAGCATACCTGCAGGAGAGCAGAGGAAGACATAAACACTTAAATGGTCATTTTCATGATACTGCCCTTGGGAGTCCCCAGACGAATCACTGGAGGATTCCAGCAACTCCCCAGTTGGGATTCACTTACGAGCTGGGACCATTCTGCTTTGCAAACGTGGGCACCAAAGCCTGGCCTCAGAGGTAGTCCTGTCCTGCCACTGTCACACAAGGGTGGCATGAGAAAGGTCCTCACTCAGGAGATAGAGGGCCGAGGGAGCCTGAGAGCCACGGGAGGGCAAACTGGGGAGAGAGGCTACGGGGAGCAGTAGAAAGGGAAAGCCTGGGCACGGGGAGGTGCAGCAGAGAGGGGTGGGAGAGCTCGGGCAAGGCATGGACCACCAGGCCCCTGTAGGTGGATGAAGCCAAGGACGAGGACCGGGAGGAAAGTATGGGCAGGCGTGATGGAAAGGGGGCTCCCGGAGCTAAGGAGGAGCCGAGGCGCTCAGCATCCCTGCCTCCACGCCGCCGGCC
>VXBW01000219.1:199122-328014 GCA_013400375.1 Thinocorus orbignyianus
TGAGGACAGGCTGAGAGAGTTGGGGTTGCTCAGCCTGGAGAAGACAAGGCTCCAGGGAGACCTTTTAGCAGTCTTCCAGTACGTAAAGGGGGCCTACAGGGGAAATGGGGAGAGACTCTTCCTCAAGGAGTACAGTGATAGGTCAAGGAGTAATGGTTTTAAACTGAAAGAGGGGAGATATAGGTTAGATGTTTGGAAGAAATCCTTTACTGTGAGAGCGGTGCAGCACTGGGACAGGTTGCCCAGACAAGTTGTGGCTGCCCTATCCCTGAGAGTGCTCAAGGCTAGGTTGGACGAGGCTTTGAACAGCCTGGTCTGGTGGGAGGTGTCCCTGCCCATGGCAGGGGGGTTGGACCTCGATGATCTTTAAGGTCCCTTCCAACCCGACTCATTGCATGATGCTATGATTCTACAGTTCTATGATTCTATGTATTCTTGAGTAGACAGGTTGCTTCTCAGTTTCAGCTATCTGCTTGGTTTTATCTTGTTTTAGTGCCTGGATGGTCATCTACCTACCAATCTGTAAGTTGGGAAACGTGTATTGCTACAGCCAGGTGTTGTCCAAGGACAAGCCTGCAGCAGGGCAAGCTTACAGTAGAAATAACTTCCCACTAATAGAAGCAGAGTACTTGAAACAGATTAGCCCTAGACCAACTATTCTGACCAGAAAGAGTCAAGTTCAAGTTTGTTTGACTTGGCTGACTTGCTCTGTGTGGGACAGCGACCTGTTTGAAGTGATCCCGGTCAGGAAATTAGGAGTTTCAGAATTGTGGTATTAGGGGTTAAGCCATAAATTGTAATGTGGGCATAAGGCAGGATTATTGAATATGAAAAAAAAAATAAAAAAGAAAAAAAAAAGTGGTAAAATCTGGGACTATTATTTTTTTCAGCATTTTTAAAAGTGCAGATATTGGGAAAGGTCTTTCCATGGATATGAATTGCCTTCCCATAGGAAGATACAGAAATATAGCACTGCCTTTGATCCTGAGTTCCTCTGCCCAGTCATTTACCTCTCCCTTTTCCAGGGCAATCCAAAGAAGAGAGATGATTATTCTGGCATCCTCAAATGAAGGTTTGAATACTCAGAGGTCAGATATAATCACTGATCACCATCAGGACCTGACCAAAGGAAGATTCTTTGCATTTCCATCTAGCTTCCATAGGAAAGACAATGACTCAGTACATTTATTATCTGAGCACTTCATCCGTTCAAACCAACACCCAGGAGACAGGAAATTTCATCACTTGTTTCGTATGTGTATAACTTGTGCCACCAGAAACTCATGGCTTGAGCTCCAAAGGTCAAAGTGCCTAGACTGAATTACAGGAATCAACAGAATATTTGTTGGACTTCAGTCAGGCCCCAGAAGCAGACATGCACAAACACAAAACTGTGAACTTAACAGAATTTATTCACTGAACCTACGTGTCAGTGGCAGAGTTTCCAAGATGCTTCTGACAGCTCACTTCTCTGCTTCAGTTTTTTCTGTGAAGAGCAAAACTGACAACTCTCCTCTCATAGCAGACACAGCGAGATGAAATTCATTGTTGAGGGTTAAAAGTTTGGAGACCCTTAGAAGGAAAGTTATTTTACCTACAAAGCATAATAATTACATTGCTTATCTGCTACATACATTATCCATAAAATTAAAATGTGTCATACTGATACTGTTAATAGTATAAATGCTTGTCTGTGATTTGTGGTCATCGGTGAAGAAAGATCTAGATGCCATAGTGCTGTAGCTAGGTGCTAATTACTGTCCTGTTGTATAATACAAGGATTGCACTTGTCATAATGATCTACTGAGACAAACAGAGAAAACCCAAGTGTGTTTTTAATTACGCCGCAGAGGGAGAGCCTTGACTGGAGAGAATACAGAGCTAAAATGTGCAGTGGGAGCCATCGTAGGAAGAAGGGCTCCCTGGGCTCTCCTGCACATAGGAGGGAAGCATCTGATTTGTACCTCCCTGGAGGGCGTATATCAGTTTCCCTGCACATGCTGGCTCAAAAGGAGAGAAGCCCTTCCTCTGGTTTGGCCCCTTTGAAATGCTGCACGGGCCAATGGAGGGGAAAGAGGGCAGAACTGTCTGAGCTCAGAGAGAAAAGGTCTCCATGCCACCTCTCTTAGCCCCCTGGCTCATGGATGGAGCAGACACACTGACTACAAAAAATTATGGGTGGGTTTTCTATTTCTTGCAATGCAAGAAAATTAATCGTTGAAGCAGAATGGTAACCAAGTAACCCCTAAATTAGTGGATTTTTTTTTGCAAATTATGAATTTGGCCAAATTCCAATCTCGGTCATACATTCTGACCTCATATCAGTTACCCCTGGATCTAGCACCATATCAGTGGGAAGAAATAGCAGCCCTCAGCTGCTGCCTCAGGAATAAGATCAATTGTAACACTGCCAAAAAGCACCACTCTGACAGTGCTATCTTCTTTCCACCTGTTCAGACCAGCCTATCATGTGCTCTGGTGCCAAAGGGAGATGCTGGACATCTTTTAATAGTGGCAGGGACCGGTATGTTTTTTAAAGGAGAACCTCAGCTTCTTTCAGAATGCAGCCAGGGTGGGCAGGAGCCCACCCTGCTAACTGCTGGGGGATGGCTGTCTGCTCCCGGGAGCATCCTCCTGCTGCTGCTGCTGCCCCAGCTCCCCACTTCTGCTGGGTGGCTGTGCCCTCTGGTGGAGCCCGCGTTTTGAACATTGCTGGGTAAGGACCAGATCCAAAACCAGGCTTAGACAGAGGTGACAATCAGTGCTGAAGTCCAGGCAAGACATCCACAGCCCACCAGTGCTTGCCCCTTGGGATTTCCTAGGCTGCTGCTTCATGGATGGGGCTGGTTTGCAATGGTGTCACTGCTGGATGTGGGATAGTCGCTGGATAAAACCCTGGCAGGCCCAGGGACAGGCACCTGAGTTCTGGTGACCTGTTCCCCAGTAAGTTTTAGGCACTGAGTGCAGAAACACCCTGTTGGTCCCTCTCTGCTCCGCTGGGGGTTTAATTAGTTCCTGTCATTTGTACAGCAATTTCCAGCCTGTCAGCCTGCTTTCTTCCCCAGGGACCACCCCATCTTTCTCCTGCTCTGAGGAGAGGGAAGGCAAGCATCAATCTTGGGACTAGGAAACCCTGATAAACAGGTCCTGCTGCTGAGCTAACTCATAGTGTTTCTTCCTGCTCGATGTGGACTGTTGCACCAGGAGTTAATTTGGAGTCTGGCTCTGTAGGATGTAGGCTGTGGGAGGCTTTTGTTAAGGCCTCGCTGGATCTTTAAGCTGTGCAAAGTTCGCCACTCAGTTCCATCTTTTGTACTGTCCTGAGTATTGTTAGGTGCTTCCAAGCTATTTCCTTTTGTAAGTTGTTAGGTACTTCCTCCTTTCCTTCCACAGCTCGTACAGAGTTAAATGAAGCAGATACAGCAAAATATGATGTTCTCCCCATGCGACTTATTATTTATAAACCCTCAGGGGAGGAACCTAGTGAAACGTATTCTACTGAAAGATGTCCTACTCTGATTAGGTAGGAAGAGGGGTACAAGGTGGATGAAGGTACTTCGTGAAACTCCCTTGCTAATAAAAGACAGATCTGTAAGGGCCAGAATTATTGGGGCAGACTGTTACTGAGGGTCAGCCGCTTTGGGTGTGTGGAAGTCAGTGGAAGTAGGGCAGTTTACACCAGCTGGTCCAAGTCTGCTGTGAACTCCACTTCTTTCCTCTGCTGGCAGCAGTGTAGGGAAGGACTCTATTTCACCTTCGCATCCAGTGCAAACATCCCAAATCATGTGTTCATTAAACGGTTTTGCAAAGACCTCCTGGAGACCAAAATCCATAATAAAACATGTGTTACTGGCTTATTCTTCCCAAGATGACCTTGTTGATGCACGTGATCTGCATTTTGGGAATAGTTTCTGCTCTCACATACAAGAAGAGGTGTGGGATCACCCTGAATTTACCTTAAAACAGTTAAGCATTTTCAAGGGAAGACTCCTCAGTAGGGAAATTGTGCTCCATGAAAGTTAATATTCATGCACACACAATTACTGTGGTCTGTACATGGTAATGGGAGAGATTTCGATCCAATTGCAAAGCAATACTGGAAAATCCTCCCATATTAATAGCATTCTGACATCTATAAATGAAAACCTCCAGACTGACTTGCCATGGACAGTCTAAAGTGTACCTTCAGGAGCTCTGAAGGTGGTGTTATATGTGCCCATGCTGTGGTTGGTGCCTGGATAAACAGACCTTGGATTCTATCAGGTCCATAGCTTATGTAGGTCACAGTCACTGTTTCACTCAGATAAACAGGAAACACAGACATATTTTTTTCCATATTTGTTCTTCAGTCCTCTGATTACAGCAGATTTTTTCCTGGTGGTTTTCTACAGACTTTCCAGCTCCATTTCTTTTCCTGATTTAGTAACCTGAAACCTGTCTCCTCTCAATTCATCCAAAACTAGTAAGCCTTTATTTTGGAATAGCTGAGGGAATAAAGATGACAAACAGCACTACACACTGCATGGGAGAAATTATTACTCAAAAATTTTCATTAAAAAAACAAACAAACAAACAAAACAAATACCAAACAGAGCAGAAAGAAATCACATCTTTCTACCCATCTGCACACACATGCCCCAGAACCTTTCGACTGCGCTTAGCATTTTGTACTTCTACACCACAAATTTTTCTAAGCACATTGGACTAAATACATCCTTGCTATAAAACTCCGGTGACATTAATGACTGGCTTTCACAAGGGCTACATTTAACCTCAAAGGCCTGATGCACTTGTTGGGAGCAGCGCTGCTCAAGGGAAATCCTCGTCATTTTCAGTCTCAGGCAAAGCAATCAGGCTGGCTGTGAGACTGCAGTTTTGAAATTTCTTGTGAAATGCTGCACCCAAGCACATTTAGAATAAAGCCCTTTCCCTAAAAGCTCCTAGACTTTGTCTGTCGGCCCTTTCTCTTATACTGTGACGGCCAGGGAGACAACCTGGAGTCAAATCCAGCCCCTTTTGACATCAGTGGTGAAACTCTTCTCATCCATGTTCTCTTTACAGGGGAGCCTACACTCTGGACTAGAAGACAAAGACCCCAGGACAAACTGCTAAGGATCCATGAAGAGAGGATAGAAAGGAAACCAAAGGAAAAGGGGAATTATTCTCGGGAGAGTGTCAAACAACTGTATTTATTCAACTTTGTCACCACTGATTTGTGTATGGAAATACCTAATACAAAACAATGTTCTATGCCTGTATTTTAAACAACCATGCCCCTTAACTTTACCATACACCTTGTTAAAGGTAAAAACATTTTAATGTGGCATATCTCTACCTATTTTGTCAAATAAAACATAACATGCAATAAAGTGGTATTTTATATCTTGTATCCTGCTTGTAACACTGAGGTGAAGCAGGACCAGAGATGGATTCAACACTGTACCTACCTACCTATATCATGACTGACACAGACATGCCTTTTATTTGTGAGAGCTGAAACTAAGGATAGTTTACCTTCTGCCTTTCAAAAGTCATTCATCTACAGTTTCAGCCTGGAAGGTCATTACACTCTTTTTTGTAACAGGACAAACTCTTTTTACAAAAAGCTGTGCAGTAGCTGAAGCAGAAGGGAAGACTGAGTCAAAGTACAGGGTGATGATGCAAATGCAGGTTTCATACTTACCCTCTCTTTAATCCCTGTTCTCCTGCTGGCCATAATAATCACCACGTTGCTCCAACGTGTTTTTTTCATTCTTTTCACATTTTCAGAGTCTGGCTGACAAACGGTAACCTCAGTCAGATGTTGAAGAATTGAAGCCATCACCTGTTGGTTTATATCTCATTTTTTCAAATCGTTCATAAATAGAAGAGGCATGAGGACCTTAACTGTGGAAGACACTTCAAAAGCAAACCCTGCTCTATAGATCACAAGCATCCTTCACCTCCCAGGTGGATATGTTTAAAAGATCTGGTAAGATTTGTCTAATTTGACCAAAGCAAGTGCTAACGCTTTTTAAACCCATCTGTCTTTATCAAAATAAAATCTTCAAATATGCAATATATCATTTTTATAAAACCTTTTCTTCAACATCTAAAAAGATTTAAGATCAGAAATAATTTTCATTTAAATAGAAAGAAATAAAAACCAAAAAGGGGTGCAAATTTATGAGAAGTAACATTAGAGCCAGTCATAGACATATGGGATCTATCTAAACTAAAGCACAAGCACAGTTGTACCATAAAATTAATTATTTAAAAAAGAAAAAGCAAGATTGGATGAAACTTTGTCATCAAACACAGCTAAGTGTAATTGAGAGTTCAGTCTCAGGTGATCCCACATGAATTCAGCCGAATTAGATTGGATACTGTGCTTCCCTGTGCCCCCGATAACATACTGTAGGACAATACAAAATTTCACCTCAACATCTTTGAAACCTAAAGGTTCAAATTTTCATTCTGAAAATGTGTTTTGTTTTGCTTTTCAGCTCAAGAGTTAATAAAAGAACAAGGAGAAAAACCGCTGTAGACCAGCTTCAGGCTCATGGCTTCTGTTCCCATCGTCAATCTGGCCCTGCACGTTTGCCCTGGGTTTTCCCCAGTGCTACTGCCACCCCTCTCCTGCCTTCCCCATCACCTCTGCACATCTCAGGCCCCTGCTCCGAGCCCGGATCTTTCAGCCTGCATTGTGGATATTTTCATGGGAAGCACTGACCAGCTATAAACATAGGTTTCCTTTCGGCTCTTCCACTCTCTCATGTTAAAAAGAGCCCTTTTACTCTTTCTTTCCATGTCAGAGTGCTTGGAATAGGTACTGCCAGAGCCAGCACTGAAATGTTTCAGCCCCCCTCTACCTGAACGTACCTAATTAAACCTGCATGCAGGTACAGCTGTAATTTGTGAGGTGTGCACTGAGGCGTGCAGGCAATGATCCCAGCATCGTATCTGACAAGCAGAACAATAAGGTGCTCTCCTGCGCAGCCTGGCTGCCGACAAGTTTCTCAACTCTGCCAGAAAAACAGCAACCCAGATTTTACAAAGCAGGGTTGTTGGTTTGGTTTTTTTGCTGCTGGAGGTGCCAGGTTTTTAAGAGCTACATGGAAGCACCTGGGAACTGCCAGAGCTGAGGTGCTATTATATTCCTACTGCATTATTACAGGGTATTCAGTCTCTAAGGGTTAGGGTTATAAGGAGTCGTAGACTTAAAAGGTCATGGGGGAAACCATGTTTTTCTCCACTGAATGTAGGAGCTAAAGCAAGGAATAGCTTTAAGGGACAACTAAACTGCTCTTAGGTGTGGAGGGAAGCAACACATTTTCCGTTTCATTTAATAATAGTTGGAGTAATAATTGGTCAGTACTTCCTGAATTTCAACTTTGAAGACAAAATGCTAGCTGGCATTTTGACATAGCAAGTGTGTTTTTTCTCATTCTGTGAAAGTCTGTGGATATTATTTTTTTATGGCCAGATTCCTTCCACACTTGCAAATGAAGTGGACTCCTTCCTGTCATCCCTATTGCAGCTGTCAATTCCCCCCCTTCAGCAAGGCAGCAACATGTCCTTTGGAAGCCTCAGACTTCAGGAGAGAAGGCAAATCATCTGTCTCCAGAAAAGAAACACCAAAAGCAATGATGTGCATGATCATACTGGGCTCCAAAAGTGGAAAGGCTGATCAGTTTCCAGCTACAACCACTTCTTGAAAGCACAAGTAAAGCCAGTCACAGTGATCTCCAGGAACTGGGCGTTCATCTCACTAGAGCCGGGCTGCCAGCCTTGGCTGTGTGTGCCAGCAGGCAGCTCTCAAACAGTGATGCATTCTGGTACCTAGCAACTGGGATTGTATTCTAAGCAATGATCTCTAATGGAAAGGTTTTCCCTTCTGCTGTTCCATGAGATGATCCGAAAAATCTGAAGTTTCACGAGAAACGTCACTGATGTTATCGAGGCTCATCGATGGTGAAGTTGAGGCAAACGCTTTGAGTCATTAGGCTTTTATTCCTTAATTGAAGCTGGTCGCTGTCGTAAGACCCTCCTCCTCCTATACTTTGCACTGATCACTAACTGTCCTGGTGACTTTGTAAAAGACAACCAGTGTGCTGCTGAAATGCTTATTTTCTTTATAATTTCATTAGGTATTCTGGGAACATCTCCAATACATTTTCTGTATCTTTTCCTAGCCTTCCCAGGTAATACAGTTAGCAACAGCAACGTCACTAAGAAGAAAAAGATCAGTATTTGATCTCAGTTTCTTTTATTAGGCTTAGAAATACATATTCTTTCTAATCTACTTCTAAGCACAAAAAGTAGCAATTAAAGACCTTGGTAGAAATCACAGTCTGTGATACCCTCTATCCCACCTCCTACCCAGTGGGAGGTCTACAGGTCACAGTTGCTAATTCAGTACAAATCATGCTATTACATGCTAGGTTTTGCAATAGCAACAAAACAAAAAGCATAGTATTACTGTGATACAAATACAGTGTTCACATAACTTCGGCAATGAAATGATCAAGACTAGCATGTACCCCTTATGCTAACTACGGCTGATTCCTGATCTGCTGCCTCATGAGTACAGGATATTATTCCTCTGAGGGAGAATTTTGTATTTTTTTAACATACCTAAGTCTCAACATTTGGATGATTGCTGCATCTGCCTGGCTGTGCAAGCAAGAAACTGCGGATGCACTCCTAGGCAAAACCAGGATTTGGCTTATTCTGGAATTCAATCTGTCCCAGGTCTAGTGAACAGCTGAATGGAAATGATTGGCAAAGGAGGGTGTCTGCCAAGAAATGTGGAGGATGGCAGCACTCTTAGGATTGTAAAAGTCTGTGTTCTAGTTTCAGCATCTCTGAATCTTGCACAATCCTCACTTATGCCTTTAATTATTATACTTCAAAAGGAAGCTAGCAAGATGCTTCTCCAGGAGCAACGGTAGCTGTAATTGTGCAGACACAATTTATGCGTTTATGCATTTGCAAAAACCTTTCAGTGACTCTGACAAGAGACAGGCACTTGGATTCTGTAACAAGGTGGAGGCTGGCGAATATTTTTTCCTTTGGTACCTGTCTTGTCTGCTTTAATTGGCTGCTTGAAAACGCACTTGGAAACCTGGCAGCAGAGCACTGACACACCATCCCAGTCACCGTGGTGCTCTGGGGCACAGCTGTATGCCGTCAAAAACATTTGATTTTTAAACTTGGGTGGCAGTAGGGGAAAGTTAGAAGATGAGCAATAAGAACCTGTAAGGCCTACGCGCGATCCTGTGCAAAAACTTCAGGTTCCCTTCCTCTCCTTTCTCTGCTTCTCTGCTTGAGATCTACCTTGTTTGAGGTAGGGGGCATTTGTTGTTAGGTGATTTTATTTTACCTAACATAGTGGGACTGCCATAGAATCAAGAAAAAAAAAATCCAAATAATAACAATAATAATATTAATAATGATGATTGATGATGATGACAACTCAAGACTGTCTTGAAAAAAAAACACACTGAGATCCCATGAATCTGAATTCTCTTGCAATAAATATAGTTACTTCCTCCAGAGCTGAATTTGGACTACTTTTGAAGATGCTGAAACAGAAAAATAACCTAATTTATTGGAGTACGAGCATACCAGTGGGAAAGTTCGCAGTCATTACCTTTTAAAAATTAGGCTATGAATTTTTCTCTTTGACATTTTCTAGTGAAAGTTCATGATCAGTAATTTTAGCCAACTTCTGGCAAGACTAAAACCACTGCGGGGAGGGCAGAACAGAGAAAACTCTTTTCACTACAAGTCGCTGAATTAACTGAAATACAAATGTGTGCCCATGCCAGCGAAGTTTAGAAATCAAGCAGGCAAGCAAGATATCTTCGGCAGGTTTCTTGACTGTCCCACTTCCCAGTCACTTGGCAGCTCTCTTCCCCAGGGAAAAGATGCCAGGGAAGCTGGTGCACCTGGCATACAGGTCCCTGGCAGCCAAAAATCTGGAGGACTTCCAGGACTGAAGTCTCTAGGAGAGTCTGCTATGAAGATGTTAGTCAAGCACCTTCAGTGCTGCCATGAGGAAGTCAAAATGTTTTGGGCTTCCACTCAATTTAGGGCAAAATCAAACTGTGAAATCTCCAGATCCTCAGAGGCATAGAATTACATTTCTCTGAATAAACTTCTAGTTTTGGACAAGTCACTAATTACATTAATATGAGATTTCTCAATGGCAGTCAGAAAGGCAACTAGAAATATCCTGCAATGGTAGAAGTTCAGCTTTCACTGTGAAAGACTGTCCTGCTTGTCAGCAAACCCTTATATTGAGCATATTATTTTTAAAAACATAGAGGCCTCGTACAGGCCTGATTTTTTCATAGAACCTTAGAATCATTTAGGTTGGAGAAGACTGTTAAGGTCATCAAGTCCAACCGTTAACCTAACACTGCCAAGTTACCACTAAATCATGTCCCTCAGCACCACGTCTACAAGTATTCTAAATACCTTCAAGGATGATGACTCAACCATCTCCCTGGGTAGCCTGTTCCAGTGCTTGACAGCCTTTTTGGTGAAGAAATTTTTCCTAATATCCAATCTAAGCATCCCCTGGTGCAACTCAAGGCTGTTTCTTCTCATCCTATCACTAGTTACCCAGGAAAAGAGATTGACCCCCACCTTGTTACAACCTTCTTCCAGACAATTGTAGAGAGCAATAAGGTCTACCCTCAGCCATGGGGAACACCACTTGTGACCAGCTGCCATCTGGATTTAACTCCATTCACCACAACTCTTTGGGCCCGGACATCCAGATAGTTTTCTACCCAGCAAAGACTATGGCAAGCCATGAGGAGCCAGTTTCTCCAGGAAAATGCTGTGGAAACAATGGCAAAGGTTTGACTAAATTCTAGGTAGACAAAATCCACAGCCTGTCCAGAGAAGGGCAGGGAAGCTGGTGAAGGGTTTAGAGAAAAAGTTTTATGAGTAGCAGCTGAGGGAACTGGGATTGTTTATCCTGGAGAGAAGGAGGCTGAGGCAATTGTACAGAGTGATAAGGTCTCCCCTCATCCACCAAGTGGGTCACTTTGTCACAGAAGGAGATCAGGCTAGACAAGCAGGACCTGCCTTTCATAAATCCATGCTGACTGGGCCTGATCTCCTGGTTGTCCTGTACATGCTGTGTGATGGCACTCATGATGATCTGCTCTATAACCTTCCCTGGCATCAAGGTCAGACTGACAGACCTGTAGTTCTCCAGATCCTCCTTCTGGCCTTTCTTGTAGATGTGCATCCCATTTGTTACTTTTCAGTCAACTGGGACATTCCTAGTTAACCAGGACTGCTGATAAATGATGGGAAGTGGCTTGCTGAGCAGTTCTGCCAGCTCCCTCAGTGCCCTTGGGCAGATCCCACACGGCCCCATAGACTTGTGTGTGTCGAAGTGGCATAGTAGCTCACTAACCATTTCCCCTTGGATGATGGGGGCTTCATTCTGCTTCCTGTCCCTGTCTCCCTCGTTGAGTGTACCCTTAGCAAATTTGCTGATGTTACAAAACTGTGAGGAGTAGCTGACATACTGGGAGGCTGTGTCACCATCCAGTGACACCCAGACAAGCCAAAGCTGGGTGGTGAGAAACCCTATGAAAGTCAACAAGGGCAAGTGTAGAGTCCTGCTTCTAGGGAGGAATAATTCCAGACACTGGTACAGGTTGGGGGCTGACCTGCTGGAATGCAGCTCTGTAGAGGGAGAGCTTGGAGTCCTGGCGGACAACAAGCTGATTGTGAGCCAGCAATGTGCCCTTGTGCCCAAGAAGGCCAATGGTCTCCTGGGGTACATCAAAAAGAACACGGCCAGCAGGTCGAGGGAGGTCATCCTCCCACTCTATTCTGCTCTAGGGAGGCCATATCTGGAGTATTGTGCCCAGTTCTGAGCTCCCCAGTCCAAGAAGGACAGGGAACTACTGGAAAGAGTCCAGTAGAGGGCTANCAGGGAACTGCTGGAAAGAGTCCAAAAGAGGGCTATGAAGATGATTGAGGGAATGGAGCAGCTCTCTTATGAGAAAAGGCTGAGAGACCTGGGTCTTTTCCCCCTCAGAAGACTGAGGGGATCTTCTCAATGCTTACAAATATCTGAACAGCAGATGTCAAGAGGATGGAGGTAGGCTATTCTCAGTAGTGCCTGGTGACAGGACAAGGGACAATGGACAAAAAGTGGAACACAGGAAGTTCTGTCTGAACATGCAGAAAAACTTTCACTTTGAGGGAGGCAGAGCACTGGAACAGGCTGCTCAGAGAGGCTGTGGACTCTCCTTCTCTGGAGATATTCAAAACCCACCTGGATGTGTTCCTGTCCAGCCTGTTCTAAGAGAACCTGCTTTGGCAGGGGGGTTGGATGAGATGATCTCCAAAGGTCCCTTCCAGTCCTTATAACTCTGTGACTCTGTGATTCCTGCTCGGGGGGCTGGGTACCCAGAGAAAAACTGGTCTTACTGTTAAACACTGAGACAAAGAAGATATGAAGTACCTCAGCCTTTTCCTAATCTTTTGTCACTATTTTCCCCCCTGCATCCAAGAAAAGATGGAGATTCTCCTTAGCCCTCCTTTTGGGGCTAATGCATTTATAGAAATTTTTTTTAATTTTCTCTTACAGCAGTTGCCAGATGAAGTTGAAGTTGGGCTTTGGCCCTTCCGATTTTCTCCCTGCGTGACTTCACAGCCTCCTTGTAGTTCTCCTGGGCTGCCTGTCCCTTCTTCCAAAGATCATAAATTCTCTTTTTTATTTGGGCGAACAGAGCATGGTGGTCTGTTTCTCAAATTTAAAGGTTAATTAACCATAGCAAAACAGAATTTCACCTCCATAAGAATGGCAAGAAGATGAGAAAATGTTTTTATTTTCCCTTATTATTTTCTCCCAGTGGCAAAACTGTTAGCACTACCTGGACAATAAAATACCAGGTTTTATTAAGCTAATACTAACAACACCTAACAGTTACAAGAAAATTGCTGAATGAGTAGTAAGACCATGCAAATATTACTTTTATTGGAATAGTCTTGCTGCTATAGAACTTGAAAATAAAGAGGCAGAATTACTTTATACCGCCTCTGGGCGACTGCTAATTGCACGCTGCAGTTATGGGCGTGCTTCATTAGCGAGTCTAGAGTGTAGGTATGTAATGAGACTGAACTGTAATGTCAAATCTGTGCAACAAGTATGTCACATCTTTTCATTTCAAGAACGCTTGCATCTTGCAGGTGTCCAGTCCATGGCTGTACAAACCATCTGGTCCAGCACCGGTGTGGATGCACCCGTCTGCTTCAGCAACCTAGGGCCAACACAGAGGCCTGTATTGTGCCGCGGCTGAATCTGTGAATAATAGACACTCTAACTATTTGTGGCAGATCCGAAAACTGATGAAATTGTGACTGATGATGCGATAGAAGTTAGAGCAGCAATTCAGCATTGTGGTCCCATGACAAGTTTGTGGCCTCATCAGCATGTAGGGCAAAGCAGCTGCTGTAATCACAAATGACGGCTTGGGGTTCCTCAGCTTCTGAGGTCTCTGAGAAGGCTTGCAATTCACAGGCTGGCCTAGTTTCCCCCTCTGCCAGAAAAGAGGAGCTCACATGCCAGTGCTTGCCTCAGCAGTGGTGCAGTGTATCAATCCCAAAACCCCTTAAGTGATGAGGAAATTCCTCACAGTCACTGCTTGCCCCAAACAGGAATTACCAGGGTGATAGATTAGTGATGTTCAAAAAGGTGAGGAAGAACCCGGGCTGTGCACTGCACTGCTAAGGGTCACATTGGTGCCAAACCAACCCAGGAAGGTTGTCTGCAGCCTCTTACAGGAGGAAACAGTGCTTCTCTATGCAACTACCATCCACCTCATATCACACACTCTCCTTCTTTTCCCTCCCAGAAATAAATTTATGTATCATATGATGTTTTTAGCTGTTAAACATTGTGAGCAGCTTAAAAATATAAACTGCTTTTTATTTAAAGCACCTGTTGCATTTTCCTACGTATATGAGGCAGGCATTAGGTGGCAGTATGAACTGGAGACTTCAGCATGGGGCAATGGGCAAGATACGCATGTTCCTGATTCCAGTTGTAACATGGCAAGATTCTCTAAACTTTCTTTTCTGTGAAAAATGGAAGTATAAATAATGATCCACGGATGTCCTGTGAGGATTAATTAGCTAATGTCTTGACAGAGCCCTGTGCATGAAAAATATGCTCCATGAGTAGAGATATAGTAAAGTAGAGAAATTTTCTTTGACATCAGTTTAATGTCACACATTTTGTCCTTGGCTCCTGCAGTGAGACATTTGATCCATAATTCAGCCCATACATTCTCAACTATTCTATTTTTAGATTTCTGAGAGACTCAGGAATTTATAGCTAAATCTAACTTCCCAAACCATAGGCTGACAGGAATGATCAGAGCTAAGTACACAGTAGTTAGTGAAGAGCTGACAAAGTGCTTTCATAAAGTCATTGCAAGTTAAAGATGGAAAAAGCCTAGTGGGTCATCTAATCCATCTCTCTGACTCTGAAAGGTTTTTCTTTATTGCACAATTTTGCTAGAGCTGTATCTAAGCTGGCAAAAAATGTCATTATAAGTTTTCTAGGGAAATTCCCTGTCTGACATCCAAGGAAGGCCATGATTTCCAGACCGCTTTCACCCTCATTTCCCCCCCATACCTTTCAGTAATGTGCCTCAATCCAACCTGCATCACTTTTCAATGTGCAAAGGGGAGTTTGGCTAAAGCCAGTAAAACATCAGAATACCCCAGCTAAATTATGATCCGAACATGTTTTGACCTACATCTGGGTCCTGCTCAACCTCATTTCAGTGACTCAAAAAAATGCCTTTTATTATTGACATTTCAGCTTGCAGAGGTGTATTTCTGTGCCCAGGAAAGAAGAACGTTAGCAGGGTAACTTCACCTGGTGCTGTGTCTGGGAACTGGCAGCAGGCCTTACTACTGGTAGAGCCTAGACTCAATGCTTGTGTTTTTACCTCTGAAATCCAGAACTAATGCCATCTTTTATGCCACTGTATCACACTGCAGACTCATTTCCCTGGCTCTGTGCTCCTGTTTTTGTATATTGCTTATCTTTCAGCATGTGTGATTTTTCCGTCCTTTGGATTATTTCCGTCTTTTCCTCTGCCTCAATGAGTAATTTTACATATTTTCACCCCAAATTTCACACTGTTATTCTATGCCTGTGTTGTTACCCTCTACAGCTTGTTTTGTCTTTTCTTTTCTATTTCCCCCAGGGCAGTTACTTATACTTTCACATCCTCTGCAGTTTCCCTTAGTTTCATATTAATGAGCACATTTGCTTTAAAAGCCAACCTATCACAAATCCCTACTTCATCCTTTTTCCTTTTAGGATTCATTTCACCTTCATGTTTGTGTGAAACCCCACTCTTCTCAGTGCTCCTTGCATGGCAGGAAGTTACTTGGCTTCTCTGCTACTGTCATTGCTCCACACCTTAGCCACATTGTATTCTTAACAAACCCTTCTCATTTCTGGTATTAGATCCCTTTTCCCCTTTAGCCTCGAAAACTAGAACCTTCTTATTTCTGTTTTTTTATGTACATGTGAGCAGTCTAGAACAATTTCCTCAACATTCAAAGCAGTGTAAAGAACTGATTTTAGGTACAACCCTGACCCTGTGCTTGTATTTATGAGAGCGTGAATGATCATGCAGTTTTAACTCACATGTTGACTAGGATACTCTCAGTCATTTTCTCTGACCCATATCTCCCAAGGCCAGCTGGGATGGCTCTTGAGCAGCACTCTTTCATGTCAACTCTCATTTAAGTGTTGCTGTAAAAAAAAGAAGAAAATAGTTTTACAAATTACTACCATAATTTTGAATGAGAACCTCACCATTAAATTCTGCATCTTATTTCTAGTCCCATTTTTCTGGCTTGAAGACTGCAGAGAGCCATCACCAAAGCTTTCCTCTCTTCTAAGCTCTTATGGACTACAAATAAGTCACCCTTCAATTTTCTTTTTATAGAACAGATGCTGGCTCCTAGATCCAGGATTTTCTGCCGATAATAAATATTTTCTGGCCTCTTAATTGTTCCCATAACTCTTCTCTGAACCCATTTCAGTTTGCCAATATCTGTCTTGAATTGCGGATGACAGAACTGGACACCGTATTCCATTAGTGCTCTCTCCAGTGCCAAACACAAATATCATCACTCCATTGATATTTGAGCTACCTCTGTTTATACATCCAAGTACTGCGTTAGACACTGCCCTGACTAGAAGAAGCTTGTTATCCAAGCAGTTCAAATTACCCACCCAATCCTTTACAGAGATGCTTCTTTCTGGGGAGTAGGAAGCTTTCCTCCCCTCCACTTTTATTCTAAATTGCACCCGGATCCATCTATCTGTGCAATAAACTTTAGGTCAAGACCCACATTGTTTAGCTTTTTCTCAGTTTATCCAGAGAACCCCATTGTTCTGCGTGACTTTCAAACTCAACATTTCTCTCCTTGTAAACCTTACTGGTTGCCGTAGTCAATGACCAAGACACAGTCACCAGCTGATCCCTCTAGAAGCACAGATGCTTGCACATATAGGTATCATCCATTTCACTTTTAATAAGTGTTATGTTAATTCTGTGGCATTCCTATTTATCATTCACAATGTTACATAAGACCTAGTCAAATACTTACCAGATGCCTAAGTACATTATATCCACAACGCTATCCCGATTTATCCTATCCAGCAACCTATTTCAAATATGAAAGTATCCATCTAAGCTCTTCAATAAATAGTAATAAGTAATAATTATAAACCAATTCATTCACCCCTCTATTTTCTTGTTGCATCCTATTTAAAATATTTTACCCAGAATGACAATCACAGTGAGAAATAGCAGGTGAAAGCATCTGGGTCATGCCAACTTCTGACTGCAAACGTTGGCACAGCGCTGGAGTTTCCTCTTTGTCTAAGGAGTTATTTAAAACCCATCCAAAATGCAGTGAGGTCCTCAGCCAGCCCATTTAAAACTCCTGGGTATCGAGAAAGCAAAACAGTTTCTTTCTGTCATTTCAATGGAGATGTTTTTGTCTAAGGTGTCTCAGATCTGCCTGGGAATAGAGTGAGACTGTCTGTCAAAGTCATCAATGATGGCTCTATGCTTCAGGTAGATGCTCCCAACATTTCTCTTGGCTGCCCAAGCTGCAATGGTACTCCAATTGCATCTGTATGTCTCTTTCTGGGACTAATGCCCTTTGAAAAATCATTCTAGTATTTTGGCTTGTGTATCATACCTGCAAAACCAGCTCTGGCAGGTGTCCTCCTAATGAACATACCTGGCATCTCCCCAAACCCCTTTAGCCTGGGCCTTGCACAAACCTCAGCAGGGGTTCTGAACCCCCCATATGCCCATTTCAGGGAGGTGATCCGTGGTGTGAAAGACAAAGACACCCACTTCTTGGGATTTTTGTTTTGATTTGGTGAGAGAGGAACTAGTTGTGGTCTTTACTTCCAGGGGACGTTCCTTCTTGTAGTGTTCCGAAGGGATTCTCACCAGGCTGGATTTAAAATGAGGTAAAGTCTTCAAACCACTCTCCTTTCACAGCATGTGAAATCCCTCCTGGGACTTCACCCCTGGGGAGGGCAAACCTCCCAACTTAAACTGTCCCATTTAGTACATGCTTCCTGGTGGGAAGTGCAACCAAAAGATGAAAGAGAAATATAAACTTTTAAGCTTATGGCTCCATATAAAAAAAAATAAATAAAAAGTTCAGCTCTCATTTCCTCCATGACCCAGCCTCTGGCTTTATCCAGTGACTTCTGTGTTAAGAAAATGTTCAGCAGGCAGGAGAAGCAGGTGAGGACCTTACAGCTGTTTTGCTGCTAGAGAAAGGGTGGGTGAGAATAAATTATATAAAAATAATCCACCTAAAAAATAAGTAGAAAAATAATGCTAATCCTATTTAGACCTGGTAATTCTCACTGTATATTTTCTTTATGGAACTGTAATCCTAGAACAATAAATAGTGCTATTCTTTATCCTCCCATGAAGATAATGTGGTACAAAAAAAGGTACGTAACATGCCAAAAAAGAACATAAAAGAAATTGATCATGTAATTAAAAGATTATTATTTTTTTTCATGGAGCTTAAGAGTGTTTTAAAACAGCCTTACATAATGGAGATCTATAAGGGATTGTTTCCACAAAATGTATAGGGCACTAAAATGAGGGGGGAAATGACCCAAACATGTTATGTTTCAACTATCTGACATTGCACAAAGAGCCCTTGTCACCTGTAAAACCAGACAGTTTCAGCTGAGACTTGTTGCTGGAACAACTACAGCTACTGCAACTGAGAACCGGCTTGTGTATGCCTGTGTGAACGTGAATCACACTAACTCCTCGTTTGCTCCTCAATTCTTCTTTATGCACTAGTTCCCAAAAATTATTTAGCACTCCTGGTTGCCCAGCAATCCCCCATGATTTCCACACTCAGCTAAATGCTGTCATGTGGGCCTAAGTCTCTGGCCATGGTGTGCTATCTGAAACTTGCCTCGAGGAAGGAAAAGAAATAAGGAGAGCCGTCGCTGGGTCAGAAGCCAAAGCTGATGTTTCCTGGCTGGCCGGAGATCTAAATGAGCTGTGTCCTGATTTTGTGTCAAGTTTTGGTTTTAAGCTGGCTCTAAGTTGAGCTGGAAAAACCCATAAATACCTACCATGGTCCTGATCTGTCACCTATCAAAAAGCACAACTGTTTTATACAAGTAAAGAACCTGTTCTTTTCTTTATTCACCCAAAGCCTGGTTGGGTGAATTCACCCTGCTGGGGCAACAATCAGCAATGGCACAGAATGAATCAGATTTTACCTCTGAATCCAGGCATTGCAACAGCCCCTGTTCGGGGTTCCCACTTTTATCTGTTTTGTAGTCACGATTTGGGTTTGACACCTCAGTCTGTGTGATATGGAATACTGTAAAAACACCTTTTCTCATGAGATACACCACGACTGTCTCCTTTGCTGTGATGCTGGTATTCTGGGTATGAGATTGTCGTGGTTTGGCCTCGGCGGCAGCACAGTCAGTCTAGCATAGGATGGGCAGCTTCTAACTGGCGCTTGAACCACTCGGAAATGCTTTTCAGCAGCTAGGTCCCTAGAACCAGACACAACTCCTTCCAGCGTAGTCCTGTGTATGCTCCTATTTTCTACATACAGCTGAGGTGAAGGTTGGGGTGTAGTATCATTATCATCATCAATGCTGAAGGTTGCACATCTCAGTGATTAGCTTCCTGACATGGATTTAAATGAGCTGGGTTTTACTCCTGGCCCTGCAACTTGGGTGGGCACCAGTGCCATGATGACAGAACAGTGCAGATGTACTTAAGTTAGAATCTCT
This sequence comes from Thinocorus orbignyianus, assembly GCA_013400375.1. NCBI lineage: Eukaryota > Metazoa > Chordata > Aves > Ciconiiformes > Thinocoridae > Thinocorus > Thinocorus orbignyianus. Next base: position 218,483 of record VXBW01000219.1, read on the forward strand.
TCATGTTAGCAGCTGCTGGAGCAGTTTTAACCACTGTGGCAGAAAACTCAGTGTTGAAGGAACTTTTCTGCTACTCATTCACCTTCTCCAGTTCGTTTTGCGACACATTCTGCGCTCCATGATGTTGTGGGTACAACACACAGATGTTATCCACTCTGTTGCAAACTAAGCCCTCCTGAGCCAGCTGGATACACCACTACCCTGCAGTGCCTGTTGGGAGTGACTGGAGAACCTCTGTAATTAACAATTCATGTCTCTATTCTGTCTCTGAACAAGAAGGATGCTGAAGATTGTTGCTTACCTTTGTAGTGCTTTGAGGATAATAACGTAAGCAGTTTTCTACAGACCAATTACGTTATGCCTTAGGAAATCAGCTGGTGCACTGAGAATCTGATTATGCAGGCCTGGAAACAGCGTCTACCCACAGATAGGAAATGAAGATCTTGACCTTATCTTCTTGCTTCTGTGAAGGCCATCTGGTGGTCAAATGGGCATTGGTTATGCAAGTGATGATGTGCACACACTACAGAGAGGCTTCCTGAAAGAGCTCAGCACTGCAGCAGAGCTCCTCCCACCCCTGCACCACAGCTTCCAAAAGGATGGAGCAGAAGTCTGCTCTCCAGACGGCAGTCAAGTGCAGGCTAGCAGTGTTTCTGAACCAGCAATATCCGCTCGGTGCTACTGCACACATACATGGGAATGTCTGCCAGACATCTTCCAAAATTATCTGTTCTATTACTTTAAAAAGCTGTACTTAACCAAGGCTAAAATGCTGCTTGCAGTCAGTAGAAGGACTGCAAGCATAAAGGGAAGGAAGGAAGGAACTGGGATTTGCTCCTAAACTGGCTCTGGCATACCTGATGCTTAGTGGGGGAGAGGTGGCTGTCCAAATTAAAAGGAGAAAACATCTTCTTCTTTTCTTTTATTTTTTTTTCTGTTTTTTTTCTTTTTTTTTTTTTTTTTTTTTAGGAACACAATTGAAATCAACTGTGTACTTGAATTCCAAGCAATCCCAGCTTCCATGCATTTTTTTCCCCTACTGCAGCCAGCCATTGATGTGCAGCATAACAATTTGCAAACAGTACTAAACCATCGGAGAAATACTGAGACTCCTGAGTCCGAAAAAAATCCAGCAAGCCACCCTACATTAGGGGAATTTGGATGGTGTGAGGCAACTTTTGAACTGCTGCATGCTTCAGTGTAGAACATTTCAGTCAGCAATTTACAGTTGGCGTGGGATGCCATGGCTCTCTCTTATATGACTATATTGCAGTCAGCTCCTCTGCTCATGGACAGTGATGATATCAGTATCACTCCCTGCTGATAAAACGTCTTCTTCCCTTTCTGCATGCTGGGCTGTAGTTCCAGGCTGGAACTCTGCACTGCAGAACAGACATTAAAAAACGTTTTGCTAGAAACTGGGTGGCTCTGGGAAATGTCAATCACCAGTAAGACTTCATCTGGTCCCTTCATCTCCTGGTCAAAGGCAAATGAAAGCAGCTACCATTACTGCTTGTAATGTTTGTCTCTGAAGACCTGGTATCACCAGTCAGTCATAAATGCCTGTGCCCATACAGGCTATGTATTTAATTTTCAGTGAGCAATTTAAGCAGCCTAAGGGGCACAAAGACCCCTGATTTGCAGTTTTAGTCTATGGATAAGTAGTGGTTTTGCCTTGGCAATAGCTGTGTGGGAAAAACATGGTGCCAGTTATACAACATAATGCTGACAGCACTCCATTTGCTGTATGAGTAAGTAGGGAGAGAAGACTGTGGTACTGCATGTACCACCAAACTGAATTTGTCTTTGCAGCTGTCCAGGTACAGGGAGAATAATGCTTTGGATCTACCAGGGACTTGTCCTATTTTTCAGGTGGAGCAAAGAAGCTGAGTCATGGAGCCCTGTCTATGCTTTGCCAAGAGCAGCATGCCAAGGGACACCCCAGCCCCTTCTTACTGCCTCCTGAGATAATATCTTGCAAGCACACTTCATTAGCTATATAGAAATTTATATGTCCAGCACTTTACACCCTCATTTACAGCAAGTTCTTAAACAGAAAACTGATTCTCGCTGTTATTGGCCCAGGTCCATTCCCATTTCCAGAAAAAAAAAAAAAAAAAGATGTAATGTAAATATCACAGGGCAGATACTCTGCTCCAACTTGTACTCAAAAATAAGGGTGTTTGTTTTTTTTTACAGTCAAAGCAGACAGTTAATTTAAGAGCCAGAACTCTGGCTGGAAAGGCTCTTGCAAGGCAGAGCCCAGAGCTTTCCCTGAGAGTGCTAGTACTGGTTATCTCTGGGTCATCCCAAATAAATTGTGGCTGGACTCAATATTGCTGCTAATTGCAGTTAGGCATTCTGGAGCTGATCCCAACATTTGTGTGTTTAAGATAGAATAGGATACTGAATGAGGATAAAGTATATGAAAAAAAATCAAGTAATGAAAGGGAAATTACTCTGCTGGAATTGTTGCCTACTTTTCTCTTCCAAAATTGCATACTGAAATTCAAAAATTCCTAGTATACAGCTGGATACTGTATACAGGATATTAGATCACTGTATACTAGATACAGCAAAGTACTGTTTCATTAAATCAGTGAGACTTTCCTTCTTTTCCCAAAGTGAATATGCTCTGCAAGACGTCTGAATGCCTTCTTTACTTTAGGTAAGTTGGATATTTACACCTTGCTTCAAGTATGCAAAGAGCCCTTTTGCCATCATAATTCCTACTCTACCATGTCCTGGCTCTTATTATATAGTCCCAGTGAGAAAGGTGGATTTTGCCCATGTGTATGGTACTGTAAATTAAAGAATAGGGTAGTGATACTTTGGAAATGATAGTATCTCCTACTTCCATTACAGAACTTGGCATCAAGGATGGTCTGAGTCAGCAGGCCCTTTCCATTCGACTATAGGTCTTATTCTTCTCTTAAAAAAAATCCTTCAGAGATGCTTATCATAACATTTTATCCATAATCAGTAAGAAGATGCATTTGCTTTTTCCAGGACAGAAAGATGTCTGTGGCTAAGTAACTTCTAAGTTTCACTACAAAGAAAAAGCCTGCAAAGTATGATGAAAATGTGAATCAGGGTGTGAGTGACAGGGAGACTGGAAGGTCAATGGCCTCAAACAATGCAAGCCCCTCACATATTCCCCTCAGTATGACTGCTTATTTCAAAAGCTTATCTGAGAAACAAACACTTCTGCAAGGATACAAGTGAATGGTATTAAAAATAAAATCAAATTAATTTTGTATTTGAAGCTCCTTGACCGACAGTCGGAGAGAGTCACTGGAAATGTACAAACTTTCTCCCACACTTTCCCATAAATATGGCTCACGACTTGACAGACGGCGAAAGTAAACGGTGGATTTGTGACCTTGGCTATCTCAGCTTTAAATCAGTACTTAGCAGTACTACCAAGCTCTTTTTATATAATCAGATAACAATAGGTGGGAAATTCTATTTGCTATCAGACAACTAAGTGCAAAAGGTATGAAGAGTTACATCTGGTCTAGTGCGTTTCCTTGAACAGGTTTATAGGACTGACTAAATGCATGGGTGATTCCAGCACCCCTACTCTGTCAAATCTACGGAGAACTATTAAAAAAGGGGAAATAGTGTGGAAAATATTTGGCTTTGTTTCCTTCTGCCTTGCTTGCGTCTCTGCTAACACAAAACTGCGGCTCTCCCTTGCAACCAAAATGGAAACACAATCTAAATTGAAAGACCGTCTTCTGATCAAAACTGCGGGGCTGTGTTTTGAATATTTAAATCGTGGGGATTACATTTCTTCACAGTGGCATCTCATGACTGCTAACTAACTGCTCTTTCAGATTGCTGAAGCTTCTTAGGAGATTGTCTCCCACTTGAAAACACAACTTGAAACAGAAAGGTACTGCTCAGCTGCTAAAAAAGACTTTCTGGTACAATCATCAGGCATGATATGCAGGAGCAGACTCGAATGTACAAATTTATTTGAGTGGAACAGGAAGGTAGCGCTAAGGGACCTGTGGAAGCATTGCCATTCCAGGTTCTGCAATCTCACTGTACATTTCAAAGCTGTCTGAGCAATTCCTTCTATTGCACTGGCCTAACAGACATGCTGCCCTTCTGCTAATTCAGTGGAAGGAGGAAAATGGCATTTACAACTAGCTCTGTCTGCCTGCAATTCTGCCATCCAGGAGACAGAGTAAAGATGGAATGACCTAGAATAAGCCATTTTCTCCAGTAAAGCAACTTAATCAAAAAAAGGGTTAGTAATATGCTGCCTCTAGCCTTTTTTGCCTGTATTTCTTTAGATTTTATCCTACAGCCTGCCTACAAATCTTTCCAGAATATCTGGACTGCTTTTTTATTTGGAGGTAGATAAGGCAGAGAGGCCCTTAGATTTAATACAGCTTAGAGATAAGAGGTGATAATGCACCTAAATGAAAGTGCTGTAGCCTAAGTTTGCTTCCCTGCCCTGACTCCCTCCAGAACTCCAGACACAGCACAGTTATGTCTCTAACAGTCCCACAGTGCTGGACACAGGGAGCATGCAATCAGGGCCAGCCAGTGCCCCAAAGCAGAGAGGACAGGAGTGGGTGGGAAGAGGAGCTGAATGATCTGCTCAAGGAATGCCCCAAATCAGGGCAGCAAGGGCAGCTTTCACCTCTGCATCCACCAGAGTCTGACACTGCTGTGCCTGCCTCTGTGGAGCCTACGAAAGACCCTGATACGTGTTTTGATTATCTGCTTTCCAGCACTTGCCTTGTATCTTTGATGCTAACACTTGAAAAGTAGCTGCAAGTCTGCTAAAAAAAGTAATGTTTTGACAGTGCTGAAATTCAAACCATACGCTGAACGTTAACTTTTACTACTCCTTTGAAAATAAGGTTATCAGAGATGAAGAAAGCTCTGACGATGACAAAGTTGATCATGTACTGCAGCGCTGGCTCTTCCCTCAGCTGCTCTTTGAAAACTATGAGAGTTTTGGTATCCAAAAATAAAGTCTCAGGAGTTGACAGAATAAGCTGTTTCCTACAATGACCTATTTTCACCGTGAGCTTCAAACAAACAAAAAAAACCCAAAAACAAAACAACAAAAAAAAACCAAAAAACCAAACAAACAAAACCTCCAAAAACAACCACCTGCATGAACCTGGTGAAACTGAGGATAAAGTAAGTTTGCAGTTCATGAAAGGGGAGTCCCTTGGTCTGGCACATGCAGGGTCACACAGTCATCACTGCACTGCTCCTGGTGCCAGCCTCGAGGGGCAGAGGCACAAAAGGCAGCACCACCTCCTTGCCACTGCCAGCTGGGCTGGCCCCAGCAGCAGCTATGAACTGGTACAGCAAGGGATGATGCATGACAGCTTTTCTGCTTCCTCCCTTGTGTCTTTAAAGGCCACTGATGATGTCAATAGCAGGCTGCCTTTCCAAGTTTGAACATATTTTTTTCAAGCTGCTGTATAGTCAGCTGAATTGGTGGAGGCCTCCTTCCCTCCTTCTACTGCTGCCTAACTCGCTTTTCTCTCTTCTCTCCTTTCATCTTTATTATTTTTCCTTCAGCTTTCTGGTCCTTTGTCACTTCCCTTTACCTTACTGAGGCCTCTTAATAATGAAAAAACAATTTAGATATTTGTAAACTGCAAAGGTAGCCCAGAATATTATGTATCCTTGTCAGAGGTGTCACTAATTTAACTTTGTGTATTACAGTTACCAATTCCTTCTCTGCTTTATTTGATTAAAGTTTAATACCCACTAGTTGTAAAAAATATTTTTTCTAACTCAACTTGTGTTTTCACACTAAACTATATTTTCAGGTACAATTTTAGAGCAACTTTTGGAAATAGCAAATTTCCCTATGTTTGTTGAAAGAATCCCGCTAAGAATGCAGCTTAAGTTCCTTTTGCAAATATGCACCATACTATCATATTTTAAGAGAAAGGGAACTGTTCTTTATGGACAAAAGCACAGTCAATATCTTTGGGGTACTTCAATGAGAGCTGGTCCCAGCTGAATAAATTAGGATTCAAGCAATTAAACTAAATTAAGATTCATAATACCAAGCTGAGCGGAGCAGTTGACACGCCTGAGGGACAGGATGCCATCCAGAGGGACCTGGACAAACTGAAAAAGTGGGCCTGTGCGAACTTCATGAGCTTCAGTGAGGCCAAGAGCAGGGTCCTACACCTGGGTCAGGGCAACCCCTGGAATCAATAGAGGCTGAGGCATGAAGGGGTTGAGAGGAGCCCTGCCAAAAAGAACTCAGGAGTACTGGTGGATGAAAAACTGGACATAAACCAGCTATGGGCGCTCGCAGCCCAGAAAACCAACCACATCCTCGACTGCACCAAAAGAAGCGTGGCCAGCAGGTTGAGGGAGGTGATTCTACCCTTCTGCCCTGTTCTGCTGAGACTCCACCTGGAGTACTGTGTCCAGCTCTGGGGCCCCCAACATAAGAAGGACATGGATCAGTTGGAGCAAGTCCAGAGGAGGGCCACAAAAATGATTAAAGGAATGAGACATTTTTCCTGCGTAAGGAAAGGCTGAGAGTTGGAATTGTTCAGCCTGGAGAAGAGAAGGCTCCAGGCGGAACTCATTACAGTCTTCCAGTACCTAAAGGCAGCTTGATAAAGAAGATGGGGACAGGGGACGGACTTTCTAGTAGGGCCCATAGTGACAGGACAAGTAGTCATGGTTTTAAACTAAAAGAATAGATTCAGACTAGAAATAAGGAAGAAAATTTTACAGTGAGGGTGTTCACATTGGCACAGATTTCCCAGACAGGTGGTAGATGTCCCATCCCTAGAAATATATTCTGAACAACCTGATCCAGATGAAGACGCCCCTGCTCATTGCAGGGGGGTTGAACTAGATGGCTTTTAAAGGTCCCTTCCAACCCAAATTCTTCTATGATTTTAAGAGTGTGTGGAATGGAATATTTTTTTTTCTTTCTTGAAAGTTAGAAATTTGAGAAATTAATTTAAATGTCCAAGTGTTAAAATAATCCTTTTCTACCTACTATCAATTTAAGAAAAAAAAAACAACAAATAATCTTGGGTTTTCCCATTCGGTGGTGCCAACAAGAATAAATCTCAAGGAAGTTGTAGAAAAGAGACTCAACTGAATAAGCACAATAGCTGCAGCAGAAGTCATGTAGCCACATTTTTGATCACTCATAAAATAAACCATAAGGTTTAATAGCTTAATTTATCAAGTTCTAACAGAGAACAATGGTCCTTGTAGATCCAGATACAGAATCAAAGCCACCATCAAGGTCTTGGCTTAGAAAGACCGCTTGTCTTCAATGATCCCTTCCCAGGTATGGGCAGGATCTTGTCCAGCAATGGTGCTGAAGGAGTCCTTCTTATTGGAAGAAACCCAAGACTCTTGTCGGAGGGAGTTGCAGCATGTTTTATAAAGTCTTGAGTTCAGACTCCAGGATGGTTTGCAGGACCTGCCTACCCCATAATACTATCTCAACTAACACATCCCAAAGAAGGAAACACAGATAGGATCTGCAGGATAGGCAACTACAGCCTTGAACAGTGACATCTTTTGGCTGACTTGTACTCTATTTAGAGAGATTTTGAGGGTTTTCTGAGGTCTTAGCTGGTCTTTGGCATGGGGACAACTGAGAAAAGGAGGAGGTCACCACTCCTGTGCAGAAAGACATGGCAGAGGTAGCCCCCTCTAATTTTTTGGGAACCCCTGTCTCTGCTTCTGAGCTTCACTCAGAGCATCTTTACCTCCTCAACAGATGTAGTGAGATAAACTAATGAAACGTTTTCTTTCTGGGGTCTTGTTTTGGCCTCCTAATACATCGCACTATGGGCCCCAAAGGAAATAAGTAGGTAAAGAGTGCCAAACTTCCCTGCAAAAGCAAGCTTCCCTCTACAGAGGGAAAACGACACAGGAAATCCTTAAAGCTCAAGATGTGCTTGATGTTTGTTGCCTTTGGGACAATATAACTTGGCTCTGTTAAGGGGCATTGACAGAGCTTAGCTGGCTGCACCAAGTACTTAGACCACGTTCACCAACAGGCAGCTGGGTGCGAAGGAGCAGAAAGCTCAGGTCCATGCAGGTTCATTTCCTGCTCCAGGCAAATACAAAGAGATGAATTTTGCCGTATTTGTTTTTAAAGGAAAATGGTTTGAATTGGTCTCCCACGTGGCATGGTTTTCTCTCAGCTTACTTTTCCTTGGAATTCATGTTTTTTTGCTGCTCCAGACAGATGACTAGAGCCACAGAAGCGATCACACCATGCAGATACTACAGAAAACACAGAATAAGTAATACTTATCCCACACACACAGGTTTTATCTGCAACACACTTTGTGAAGTCTGACCTTTTGCTCCACAACGAGCCACCTGTAGGCAGATCCCCACAAAACTGAAGGGAAGTTAAGGTAAAAAAAGCAACTATCAACAAAATATAAGCAATCTCGTTGCGTTAGTCATTCCCAGAAAACAAGAGGAACAAGAGAAACGCACAAGGCTCAACGAAGTAGCTTGAAATCCTGCCCCAATATTGCACATAAAAAATGCCTATGAGGTTGTAGTAATGATGGCAGCACCGTTTATCTGGTTGGATGATACTGTTTTAGCAAACAAGTATTACTGCTGAAAGAAAGAGATCTGTATCCCAAGATCCTACAGTGGAAGTGGCAATTAAAAGTAGATAGCACATTGCCCTCTTTATGATAAACACAATTATATAAGATGGTATGCAGTGATATTTTTTCACAGCCTGCTTTTGCATATATGCCATTTTAGAAACACAATAAATAACTGGAGGTGTTCTTCCCGGTAGACCAGCCTGCCTGAGGTTATTCTCATCCTAGAGATTTAATACCCAGAAAGCTTTAAACAAACTGAGCTGAACTAAAGGAAAAGAAATCAAATGCATCAATAGAGTAATGGAAGAGGATTTATTTTCACAAGACAGTACTCTGTAGGAGTTGTGCATCCATTGCAAGTGTAAGTGCAAAATGAAAACGGTGGCTTTCAGGCTAAAGGGTGTTGCTAAATGGGATCTGCTAACAGTGGGCTAGATGCACATTGCTTCCCACCTGCTTCTTTTTCCTTCACCAAGCAAAAAGGGACAGCTCTCCTCAGCTCTTCTGAGAAGAACCCTTTTTCTTTTTAATGCTAAGGACAGGAACAAGAAAGACATAATAATCACCTGCACCGAGTTTCTTTCCCTCAGCTCAGTTGTGTTACCTGGCAGCAGAAAAACAAAGGATGGAGGATAGATTGATAAAGGATATTGATTAGTTTTGGTGTGAAAATTGGAAGAAAATTGCTCCAACTATTAATGAAAGTTTGCTGCTTGATTTGTAAATGAGGAAAGGGATGAAAAGTCATGAAAGCTTGCAAAAGAAGTCACAGTGTGTTAGCCTAGTCAACTGTACTAAATCAAAATAAGTGTAGATCTACATAGAGAAAGGGAATATATATGAGCAGTGCCTTCAAAATAGACATTTACAATCAGGATATTTCAGATAGATCCAAAGGATTTATTTTTCAGCTTTCTTCAATAAATTCACAGTTAACATCGGATTCTTCATCTGTATGAGTCTGTTCTGAGACTTCCAAGTTTAGACTGGGAACAAATCACCAGTTTTCAGGAAACTGAAAAAGGAGAGCCATTTCCTATACAAACTCCAAAGCGGTATTCCTTAAACCTTATTTTTGCAGATGCATCTCCTTTTGCAGTGCCTTCCTTTCTAAGTGTTTACACTGGCTGGGAGAAACTTGAAATGCTGACAGGATACCCGTCACACCAAGGTGGATATTAAACTCAATTGTAAAAATCCCAAACTCCTCCTCTTTGATCCCCAGTGATCAAAACTCACTAAGACACACTGGCTTGTAGTATAAGAAATAAGAGGGTTATTAGTGCAGCTGCTGTTGCTTTCTGCCATCCATAGAAAAATACTGTCCACATGAAATCCATCATTTCAAGGTAGCTATAAAGAAGATATAAATCATAACTATAAACCCCTAGAAAGTCAAATATTCCAGGGAGTACTATGAACAAAGCTCAACTCCCAGGCAGTCCTGTTATTTGAAGAATTCTACAAGAATTTGTGGCACCTCGTTAGCAGGCAGTGATTATCTTGGGTACCGATGTTAGCCCAGACGTGGTTCTGTTTAGCAGGAAAGCGGGAGAGAGATTCTGTGACCTTGTGAAAAGTGTTAGAGAAAACAGTCCCGGCACCTGCAGAAGCTCACTCAAGAGAACTCATCCTGAGCAGCAGTACTTAGAGGGAAGACACTGCAGTGTTTAAAGGGTGTTATTGTGCAGTTCACCCTAGACTGTAGATTATATTTACAATTGGATACATTATAAATGGGAATTTTTAAAGTGAGAAGCAAATGTTTACAAATGGGAAAAAAAGTGTTACTAAGCTCCTTCTCAGTATGGAGGCTGTTTAATGACCCGGGTGAAGGGATTTTCAGTTTTGTACTGGACGTTTTTATAGTTCAGCTGTGTTTGTTAAACTTGCATTAAATTAATCACTGGTGTAATCCCAATGACATTAGGCACAGAAAAATAACCATTGGTTGGGGCTATCAAGTTACTACAACTTCAGTCAGACTAATTTCTTCACTCTGAACGTAATCAGGAAGCACACAGACCTGGGTCTCAAAATGGGAAAAATGGCACTTTGAAATTTCACTCAACTTTGTTGGATTTTTTCCCGTTTTGAGACCCAGGTCTGTGTGCTTCCCTGATTAGGTTCAAGGCTTTAATTTTGACTGCACCCAAAATTAAAGCCTTGATTTTGCAGTTAGGTACTAAAGCTGGAGGCACCATAGATATTTCACTTTCCCCCCAGTCTTGACACAACTGAGCAACACAGCTCTAGACAGTGCCCAAGCAAAATCGGGGTCTAGATATAAGTAGATTTCTTGCTAAAATTCTCTGCAGACCTCAGTGCAGTAGATATTTCTAGATGGCTGCAGAAATCCTGAAAACAGCCTCCACAACAGAATTTGACTGAAGAATACCTGTATATCCCATACCATTAAAACAGCAAGAAAAAAGCAGCTGTGGGTTAATCATGTAGATGAATTATAGAGTTTGAACGCCTATGGTCAACCCTTAGAATATTTATGGAGGAAAGCAAATGCTGCTGTACAGCGATATTTTTGGGAGTCACACCAACATGTAAGTGTATGCTATATAGAATCCAAATAATGGATACCATATAAATACTTTATACAAAATGAGGATGAAATCCAAAGATCAATTTACTGCTCTCCTTTCGCGTTTGTATATTTCCCTTGATTTCACTTCTGCTCAATCTATCGATTGAATCTATATTTCTTCTAGTGGGTTGTTACATTAAATGCATCATGGCATTCATTTATACTTTATTTAAAAACAAGCTTTTCAATTAAAAATAAATGCTTTATGACAAAAACACTGACCATACGAAGGTCACCTGAGGTTAATGGGTACTCATCTGGGAGAAAAGAGACAGGTGGGGTTTTTTTCCGGCTTAGGTAGCTAGGGAAAATCCATTCCCACACCAAATATTAAAAATTAAATTTGCATGTATGAACAAAACCTTTGTTTAAACTACGTGCAATGATGTTAAGAGATCTGTTCTTATGTCTTTTCTGTATTACAGAAAAGAAATCCACAGCCTAACAGTTAGGATTCTAAATTTAACGTAAAATCCCCATCCTGGCATCAAATTCTGATTTCATCACTTTAATAGAGCTCCAGTAACTTAAATGACTTCAACAGAACCTTAAATTGCCTTCACAAGTCTCGCTTAGTTTCTTAATAATTTTTCAGTCATTTATAATATTGTGAGAACTGCTGAACTATGTTCCATGTAAATTCAGCCTTGGCCTTTCGTACAGATTTATAATTGGAGATGAACATTCAGGAGTGATATAAATAGCCATCACAACCTAATTGAGGACAGCCTCAGTGTAAAGAACTGAGAGATAAGAATGAGACTACAGAGAGATCCTTAAACTTCTGATGTAAAAACTAATTAATACAATTTATTTCAAAAGACATAAGGTGCTGATAAGAAAAAGCTCTTCTGAAACAATTTCAAGGATTGCAACTGAGAGAATGCTGTGACCCAAACAAAACAAATGGGATTTTACACTCAGGAGAGGAATTCAGTAAACATGAGAAGGGTGTCACTTGGCCAATTAGATCAGCCAAAACTGTAAAATCTCAAAGGTCATGCCAAGTATAATGACAGTGCTAGGAAAATTAATTAAAATTTTGAAAATTGATTTCCTCAAAGAAGCAAAAAGTGAAGACAAGACAAGAGAGAAGTTACCATCAGCAGACAAATATGTACAAAGTTTTAGGGAAGAGAAAAAATGAGCACACGTTAAATGTAGGATGCACACATTCATTGTAGAAATTAACAATAGCTCAAAGTGTTCTGAAAATGCACATGGAGTTTGCAAGACAGACTCATGACTTACTGCTTTGACATCAAAGCCTTATCTGTCCTGAAGATGATATGCTTGAGAAGTTAATCTTAGGATAAATGAAAACTTAGTTATTTTAATAGACAGAACACTTAGTGGACGAGAATTTCATTTCAGCTCCTTGAAAGTCAAGTTCAGACTCAGAAAGGGAGAAATTTTTCGTAAGCATTAAGGATTATACACTTGGTGGTTGCTACTGATGTGGAAATTGATAAGACACTAAGGTGAAATGTTGCACTGCAGAAGCATGAGATTGATGGATTTGCTCCAACAGATTTGCAAAGGGAATTTTTTTTAAAGAATATTATTTTGAAATTGAAAAGTAGGTTCATTAATTCTCTGTATCCCTAATGGCTTTTAGAATATAGTTTATAGTTCTAAGCTATTTGTACCTGTAAGGAAGAAGAAAAGACGCAGTGCAATTCTTTTATTGTGCTGGCACTATAAAAGTTCATTAGTTCTATCTACAAATATCAATTAGGTACAGTTAATCAGAATATTTGGATGTTGAACTTTGGCAGCAACCAGTGGATGAACTCTGAAGATCTACATCACAGCTTGCCTTTTAAGAGTCTGGCAAGCAGGCTTTTAGGTATTTGAATGAGATTTTTATGACAATCAAAGTGACTTCAGAAAGAAGCCATATGCTTCAGGGAGCACTCTGAGGTTACGGGCCAAATTCATCCCTGGAAAGCCTAGCAGAAGCCAGCACTTTTATTGCCAGGAGAGAACTCCGGTTAAGCCTTAGAAGGTGACACAAAGAGGGCTAAACACAACAATGAGGAGATATGAAACCAGAGTAATGATAAGATGACTGTACCATTTCCTTCATGTCTCCATGGGAAAACTCTCACCAGTTTCAGTAGGACAAGGTTTGCAAGCAGTAAGAGAAGACCTTGACTGTGGGTATAAAAGGAAATACTACTATTATTTACTACACCTCGTCTTAGATCTCATAGAATCTCCTAGAATTTCCTGTTCAAAATAAATCGTACGTAGTGTTGGTTGAAGCAATTGCTACAAAAGGTATTGTACATTTGTAAAGACATGTAACTCCAACATGAGACTGTTTGTGAGGTGAAGCAAAGACCTGAGTGGTATGACAGCTTGAAGGCAATTTCAGATTCTTAACTACATCAATTCAGCTGAGCAAATACAATTGTAATGGGCCTAGAAGGGACACAGCAACCTGGCAAATGAGACAACATTTTTCTGAGTTTCATGATTTTCACTGTTTCTATCAGAACAAACTAACCAGACAGAAATGCAAGGGAATCTCTTCTCATATTTGTCTATACCTGACCTACATACTGTGTTACATCTTTCTAAAGTTAAGCAGCAAACGTGGGTGACTCAGAGCTTTTCTTACAGAGAGAACAGCCCCAACGACCAGCAAATGCACCATACTGGTATTACTGGGAGGTAGCCTCTTCTAATACGATCTTCCATTAAAACTTATTAGCGAGGTAAAAGCCTGAGCTTCCCTGAGCGCTTATATGTCGATGAAGTTAAAAAATACCTATTTCTTGTAGAAAACCAGCTAAACTTAAAGGACAGCAACGAGTTGTGACGTTCCATAAATGCACTGGTGTGACATCTGGGGTAAACTGAAGGTGCAGAAATCCAAGATTTTGCACGTATTTTCACTAAAAAGATAAGAGGGGATTATTTTTTTCAAGAACAGTAGTTGCTCCTGGAATATTTTTTCTCCCCTAATAAACCTTACAGAGGAAGAAGGAAAGGTTAGGAACGTTCATGTAGAAGACACTACTGCAACAGTCTGAAAAAAGAGCACTGAGGGATCGGCATGAGAGTAGCCTCTGACTATGTAAGTGATCTTCATCTGCTCCCAATTCCACAGCGGCTGCACAAACACACTGGGCTCACACTGATTTAGGAGGATAGACCAGATAACCTCTCAACCCTCAGCCCTATTATTTTCTACGAATCAGCAGAAAGAGAAACTCCCTTCTCGTACAAATCTCAGTTCTTGAAGCTCCAAAATCCCATTTTTCTTTTCAGGTGTCCAGATTATATAAACATGGGAACCTTATCATCAGACATAAACCAGACCCAACATAATTACAACACAGATCAGTAATCAGTAGATTCTTGGTCCTGCCCCTATTGACTTTCTTTGAAGAGACGTGCAAATGTCTCAAATACATGACGCAAACCTTGTCACACACACACAAAAGCACAAAAGCAATAATAACTGTGGTGATTTTGCTTGTTGGATTTGTTCATGGGTAATTTTTCTTTTTTTTTTTTCTTTTTTTTTTTTTTTTTTTTTTTTTTTTTTTTTTTGTCAAGGGAAATCCATTTTGTTCGTACATTATCAATGTGAGCTAGGAAGATTTCAAGGTACTTAACAGTTACTGCAGCCCCAAAGTGTCTAAAAGACCATTTCTTTCATGCCTAGCTTCATCTTTATTCATCACAGAGTACCCTATAATTACACACACTCAGAGATTTTAATAAACAGATTTTTACTGCCATAGCCATCCTCACCATATGAAAGATGCCTAGTCAGGCTGGCAAGCTTCCCTTTCCTCAGAACTGTTTTCACTGAGTATTGAAAAATGAGATTGCATGATAGCAAAACCAGGTCAAACGAGCTCTTGTTGAACAGATATTGAACATAAAGGTTTGCTCCGTCTTTCCTGACGTTACCAGCTTTCCTAAGGCTGCATCATGTGATCATTTATGAAAGTCACTTTGTGACTATTTCTGGTAGTCCCAAATTAGGCTCTGCTGTTTTCTGCTGGAAGAAAACCTGCCAGTGCCTTGAAGAAGCAGCACAGCACCATAAACGATAAGCTTTCCAAAGTTAGACATACAGACGTTTCTTGTTTCAGCCTTGTCAGACAAGTTACAGAGATCTTTAACTTCAATTATTTGTAACTGCCTGGAAATCAGCATGAGCTGTCCATATGGGAAACTTGACAAAGCTGTCAATAATGCCTGTTTCACTGTAGATCTTTGCCAAAGAACCTTCTGCTTGTACAAAATTAGACAATGATTTTAATTTTTCATTTCAGTTCTCTTGTAAGTATTTTAGGAAGAAAGAAATGAGTCTACAGTTAGGTAAAAATATAAGTCAAGGCTGCATGGATGGGGACAGTACAGACATCCATAAACTAGCAAGCACAAGATTGTATTCATGGCTGAGCCCCTGGGCACATATTTGACTGCAGATACTTTTGGCAGCTTGCACATTTTGCACACAATTTATAAATGAATTGTGTGTCACTAGGTTTGGAGTTTAGGCAAATCAAGTTTGGTGTCTGATTTTCAGTAATATACAGGAAACACTGGAATAATTTCCACTCCCATAGCACTCCTAGAAACCCAGAGCACTACCGTAAACCCAATTTGAACCGTAAAAGGTATGACTTTGCACCTGGGATCTTGAATTCATGTATTGCATAGCCCTGCAGTTTATTTCTGCAAAAGTAAAACCCAGGCTGTGGTGAAGTCAATGGGCATTCACCACCTGCTTCAGCCTGGCCTAGATTTTAGCCCTTCCCTCTGCTTGCATAGCAGAGGGAAGCACACGAAAAAAGAGATCAATAGGGTATTTTTTTATATATATACTCTTGAGGTTTTTTTAACACTCAAGAGTTTTATACTCTTGGCTGAAATGGTCAGAGATTGGAGAATCTAGAATTTAAGACACTGTTAATTTTAAAATTTGGTCAGGAGGTCTAATTCAGGATGCTGGGGCTGTAGCTGTGGAGGGAGATCTTCTGCAGCATGGGGAAGCCTCAGCAGCCCAGGAAAAGTGTCTCCCTCCTGGCAGCAGCAGCTGAAACAGCTCTTTCAGGCTGGGAGGGCTCAGTAAAAAAAACAGAGAGAGAAAGGAGACATTGCCAGCTTGGACCATTCACCCCGAGCATCTGCAGGCCAGAAGGTGGCAGGCTGTGGTGCTTTCCAAGCAGACTGAGGCTTGTTTCTCCTAGCCCAGATTTGGCACCAACCAAGTGTTCCTTGTGTCCATACTGATGAAGATCACCGAAGCAAACAGGGAGAAGAAGCTGTCCTCTCCTCCCTGAAAATAGCTAGGGTCGAGCAATGCAGAGAATCTGGATCCCATGTGCTTCCTTCTGGGAATTGCCCAGCACAGCTAAGTCTCATGCCTATTTGTGACTTCTCACCAGCACGCAGACAGTGTAAATGTTGTGGAAATACTCCTCCCCGTGCAATTGCAGCTCTTTTAATTGCTGTGACACAACTACTTCTACGCAGAAAGCACGAAAAAAGTTGATATTACCCAGAACAGTCCCCACAAAAAGACAGCCATGAAAGCTGAGCCATTTGCAAGTTTCGTCCAGAATTGGATGTCTTTTCCTCCTGGGACCTCTCACATCCACTTAGGAGTGTAGAACATGTGTAATTGTCCTAATTAGACTGTAGGACATCATGGAGCTTGTGATCCATGCACTGGTTGCCCTGAGTAGGCACAGGCATGTGCTGTGCCACACTGTGCTGAATGTATGGCTTGGCCTTCAGGACCATACTGTGCTGCACAGATCCCTTAAACCTAAACTTAACTGCTTAATCGTAATGGAAAATCCTGGAGGTCACACCTGGCACCAGTGAAGATGCCACCAGCATATCCTTGTCATGATCTTAAAAGGAAGCAGTACATTTTACTTCTAAGAAAGTCCTATAAAAACTTTTGAAGACCACAATGCTGGCGAATCTGATGGGAAGTTTGGGCAGCATGCCATGTCCTGGCCATCGATCAGTCTGATGTTGCATCAATCTTGGTGTTCCCAGTGTCAGAAGGGGCACAAGATTTCATAATTTGCTGCCACCTTCAATGCTCAACCAGTACCTCCTGGTGCAAAACAACACACAGGAGTGATTTTGACGTCCTCATTTTCTCCAAATACTACTGGGGGTACATCAGAGAAGCTAATTAGTGCTATTCAGCAGAAGCAAGGGTAGGAAGATTTGACCCTAAACACTGCAAAACAGACGGGTTTCCAAACTGTTTTTCCCCTTTACATCACATTTGCATCTGACTCTTTGAAAACTCACATGCTTATATCCAACCAACCAATAATCCCACCCTGCTCTTGGACAGCCAAAGCCGCTGGGTTAGGCACTCAGGCTCTTCATAGTTCACTGCGATGAGGTTTGACACCAAGACTTTTTGTGGAGTCAGATTGCACACTGCAGCTGGGAGAGCCATCTCTTCTGAAAAACAGCCCGCAGGATTTCAGAATGACACAGAAATTCCAGTAGGTCTTTGCTTGCTGAGGAGCACAGACAGGATCCACTCCGTTTGTTTGTCACTTGCAATGTGGGGCAGAAATGGCTGTGAGCTCATAAGAAAGGAAAAGTCTGAGAAAAAATACATCAGCATATGCAACACTGACAGCAGATACGTGCACACAGCAAACTCACATCTTCCTTTGACTTCCTGGAAATCTGGTATCACCCCCAGCTACAGATCACTTTGGTCTGCTGTATTTAAAACTCCTCCTTTGTGTTTGGAAAAATCCTCCACGTCCCCAGTTCAGAAAAGACCCTGAAATATCTCGGGATGAGAAATTCTTGATTCCTTAGCTGGGTAGCCGAAACATGGAAATTCAGGCACTTGTAAATGAGTCTGTGTTGCTCCCCGCAGGCTGTGATTTGGGGAGCTGGCAGAGCTCCTGAGCAAGGCACACACTGTCAGCTTCAGCACTTGCTAACTGGGACCAGGGCTCACCACAATATCCATCCCGTCACGTGCAAAAACGCTCTCATATATATCCACGATAAAGTTGATGTCCTGGGGTTTTCTTTCAGTTGATTTTCTGATGGCAGCTAACGCTGCTTATTGTCCCTGTGCATCTCATGACCTAAAAGTTCTCCAAACAGCAGTGGACGTGAACTGCAAATTCTGTGTTGCAAATACCACACTGAAGACTTTATTAAAGAATATTTTCTGTGGTGGGAGAGGTACCAGTTTGGAGAAACCTGCTTTGCCATAACAAGAAGAATCTAAGACTATTTCTTTTAAACATATAGAGTTTGTTTGTTACTGCCTGGGTTTTGTTTGTGCTTTTTGCATGGAAGTGCTATGTCACAAACTGTAAGGAACATATTTTTGTTAAAAAAGATCCTGAGCAACAGTTAAGGCTTCACAGCAAATAGGCCCATACACCACTCCTGGCTATAAAACCAGCCAGCAGTTGGCCTTAGTTTATTGTTCTTCAACAGCGTGTGTCTTGGAACAAACTACATTTCATAAAGCAGGATTTTCAGGAAGCTTGTAAGTCTTTAAAGCAGGCTTTTATGTTTTCCATGTGAAACACAGCGCTGTATTCCTGTCCAAAAAGCTTGTTAGCACAGCTGAGAAAAAATTCTTGATGGAAAGTCGTAAGACATCAGCTCTAAAAATGGGATAAACTCTTAGCATTTGGAACTGAATTAAGAGAAAAAACTTCCAAAAACACATGGGAGACACTAACTTTCTGTTCCTGCTCTTCTTTAAGGGCTTATCATTAATCTTTTCTTTCTTGTTTGTTTGTATGTCTTTCTATCAGTAATTACTTTTTTCCATCATTTAATTGCCTGCTAAGGTCCATATTATTTGACATATTTTCCCCTTTTTATTCACTTAGTTTTTCTCTTTTAATTTCCATTTTCTCCTTGTACTTTTTAATGTCCTTAAGGTTCCTTGAGGCTTGATTCTTCCAGGTTGCTCACACTCTGAAAGGGTAGACCTGACAGTTCAGTGCGCCTGCAATCATTTTTCTCTAGGAGAAGATAGCTTTTCTTTTCCCATCCTCCCAACTTCCCCATGGATGCAGACTGCAGTGGGTCTCTTCTTACGGCCCTGCAGAAGAGGAGCAAGACAGGGTGCTTTTTTGAGAGAGAGAGAATGAGCTAAAAGCTATTACTGTGTTTCTTCAGATATCACAGCTTCTCCTCCAGTGGTGAGCATCCCAGCAGCCCCAAGTCCTTCAGTCATTTCTCTTGCGGTCTCCACTCCCTGGTAAATCTTCCCTTAATTCAGCACCGAGGGAAGAGACACTTCTGTTCACAGATGGTCAGAGAAATAAACCAAACCACAATGGGATTACAACTACTGCTTCTTACTTAATTATTTTAAGATTTGAGCAGTCGGTGCTGCAAAAAAAACAGCCCATGAGCCCTTGCCTGTTGCTTTCCAAAAGGATTTCAGCTTGTGTGCTAAGCACAGCCACCCCATCCTCAAGCAGGAGTTCGAATTGTCAGATTTCAGTGGAAAACAAGTACTTTCAAAAACCTGCCTTTCACCCTCCTAGACTGTCCCTGTGCAAAGGGAGGTGTAGAAACAAGCAGACACTGAGTGGCTTTGTACTGCTCTGATGCAGAACAGCAACAGATGGCTTTTTTAGACTTTCTCAGCTATCAGTCTCTCTCGCCACACACAGACACACATGAGAGATACCTGTAGGCCAGCAGCACTCCAACTAACACAAGGCAAACGCCTTTATGCATCGGCTGCTGAACAGCGTGTGTTATTGCAATGTGACACCACAGAAATGCCTGAGAGAAGAGGTCAGAGCAAGAAACGTTTTGCAACTGAGACTTGTTTCAGTTGAAGTGGCAGAGTGGTGAGATCGGCAGAGCAGTGCTGTGGGATGCAGCTGCACACAGGTTGCTTGGGATCCCTGTGGCTGGCCAGCGTGGCAAATTCCTTACAGCAATTTTCACTGAGGGACAGGCACCGCATCCCACGCACACACAGCAGGAAGCATTTTGGGATTGCAGCAATGCAACCCTGGTTCATAGAATCATAGGATGGGTAGAGTTGGAAGGAAACTTAAAGATCATCCAGTTCCAAACGCCCTGCCCTGGGCAGGGACACATCTCACCAGAGCAGGTTGCTCCAAGCCACATCCATCCTGACCTTGAACCCCTCCAGGGATGGGGGAGCCACAGCACAGAAGGGTCTGGGGAGACCTTAGAGCAGCCTTCCAGTAAGTGAAGGGAGCTCCAGGAGAGCTGGAGAGGGACTCTTTGTCAGGAAGTGCAGTGATAGAACAAGGGGTAACATTTTTAAATTGGAAGAGGGGAGATTTAGATTAGATACTATTAAAAAATTCTTCACTGTGAGGTTATGGTGTTCTTTCCCTGTTCCGCCTCCGATCACAGACATCATTGGTCGCGTTACACAGGTATACTTGTTCCCTCTCCCCTTGCCTGCTACTTAATTTCCCTACTAATAGCACCCTGGAGTCTTCCTGTTCCTAAAGACATATATTCTGGGTCCAAAAGAAGTCTTAAAGCTGAAACATTGTCATGTCCAAGATTAAGACACTAAAGAGATGAGGCTGAGATAAAAGTAACCCATCCAAAAATCCCACGTAGTATCTTAAACCAAACTTTCAGGTTAGTAGGAAACTGTGCAAAGGACCAGGATTTAATACCGTTATTGTGGTGGGAAATGGATGGGAAAAGTTAAAAATGGAAGAAAAAGCTCAGGGCACAGGTTAGCAAAACTAGATTCTTATTTTAAAGCCACCCACATCTTAGACATACCAAGCGATATGTTACTTCATATAGTGTCCTGCAGCTGGAGGCACACTAACTCCAGGCTGCGCTGGCATCCTGTTGCTAGCTGGTTACTTATGGTTAAAGACCCAAAAAATACACAAAAAAATACACACAAAAAATTACTGTTGTCACAGTGTTACCCCTGACACGTCACTGTGCCTTTCCTAACATCCTCCCTGTCCCCGTGAGCATGTCTGGTTGTAGTCACTGAGCACTAAGGAAAAGGATGCTCCAGGACTTCGTCTCACATCAGCTGTTTTCTATTTAGCACAATGTGGGCCTTCTCTTACTTGAGAACTCCTGGTGCTACAGGAGAAAATTGAACCAGAAATATTTATAGTTTTAAAAGTCTCAAGGCTTCAGGGGTGTCCCTGCTAGATTCAGAGCACTGGCATTTAGGCAGACTTAGCATGGGAATGAAATGGGCAGCATACGGACTGAAGAATATGGTTTTGATCATCTCTGAAACCAAGGATCATAAAACTGACAAAGATGGAGATCCGTGGTGCTAAAAATAGGATAGTCATAGGTACTTTGAAGAGTTTAGATGTACGTTTGAAAAGCCAAAAAAACCCCCAAACCCTAAACTCATTATTTCCCTCTTCATCTGTAATTCCCATTGTTTATGGAATATTTTGTTTGAGTTTTAAAATCTTGCTACCTTATGAACGTAGCTGAATCCAAAGTTAAACTCTAGAAACTCTACTAGCATCTCATTGCTTCCAAAACTCAGCAATTTCCAAATGAAGAAATTCGTCTTTGTGACTATGTTTTTATTTTCCTGAAAGTGGGGCTGGTTGTCCTTTCCCTGTGTGAGAGAGACCCAAAATTACCTCTGAAAGAAAGATTCGTTTGTGGTTGGTTAAAAGTGGGACCCAGGACCATGGAAATCTGCATTTCTATTCTGCTCAACTACAGGTGATCTTTATGATATTGAGTAATTCATTTCCTTTCTCCTTGGCCGATTTTCACTTCTCTAAACTGAAGAAAATAATATTCCCATACTTCATAGAAGAGTTATGAGCATAAATTAATTCATATTTATGAGGTACTAAAGGAATTCTGATAAGTACCATAAAAAGGCTGACTTACAAATAAAACCCTCTCTGTGTTCTGTTTTTCTACTGATATAGCTGTTTTTCTCTACTTCTTTTTCAGAGGACTTTTTTTTTTTTTCAGAGTAATATTTTTTACTTGTGACACTTCCTGATTTAACCTCAGAAAAATAAGTACTTGTACATTGCAGTTGCAGCGATTATTTTTATGCATGATATGCTATATGTGAAATTTCGGTGTCCTTTATAGCCAAACAAAACAGAATAGTTTTTTTTTTTAAGATTTATTTTTAAAGCCTATGAAAGAGCATCAGACTTGCAGCTGACAAGGCTGAAGCACAGCACCTTTACACATAAAGCAGAAGGAGGATGGGAAGCAGAGAGAAGAGCATCACTTATAATTGCCATTTAGTCCTAGAGAGGGCTGACTCATGGGTGAGACAGCAAAGTAACATCCAGTATTTATATAAACTCTGCCTCCTTACTCCATCTGTAAAACAGAGGCTTGCGGGGTGTCACCCTAGCTATTTTCAAACTTTGGGTGACAACCAACAAATAAACAAACCAGGCTGAATTCTCAAGGAAGAAAGCTGAGAAGGCTAATCTGCTCTTGACCTTTCATGGATGAACTTGAACCACTTAATTGGCATAAAAAATAGGAAATCTTTCGCACAATCTATCATGCAAATATTATTTCCCTGGTGGTAACTTGGGCAATGTTCTACTTCTGCCCTATCTGAGGATGGGGCTGCCCCTACAGGGAATAAGTAATCTTGATGCCCCTTCCTTCTCCAACATGACAAAACCTGTGCAGGATGTGGATCAATGCCATTTTCTCTGTGCCTCATCTCAAGGGTACGAGATGTCAGTCTCACCCAGGAGCTACTTCAGCAATTCCTTATGGAGAAGTGGCAACAGATTATGGTCAGACAGATTTAAAAAATACGGAGCAATGTCATCTGTTTACACTCAGTGCATTGCTGTGGGATCTGACTATCACTGCCACACTGGGTCAGCAGAAAGGCTTGCGAACTGTTGCAGGAATGCAAAAAGTTTGTTCTGCTACCCCCGAAAAAAAAAAAACCCAAAGAGAATTTTAACACCAGCTTTGCAAAGGAAATCATGTGCATGAGTTAAGTTTCTTTTGTTGACAGAGTGTACTTATGTCTCTGTGTATATTTATGATGACATCCAAGTAGAAAAAAATCTATGCAGTATTATTTCAAAATTCACGCAGGAAATGAAAGACTTCAAAATGTGCAGGGAAAGACATCTTTTGACTACTATATAAAGCAGCTTTAAAACAACTTGAGAAAAGAAAGCAATTCATTTTTTTTTTCCTATGCTTGAGCAGCATTAGGAATAATAGGGAGCTATGTGACACCATTCAGACAAGAAGATTGTTTAAGTAAGCCCTAGCCAGGGGGATTCAGTCAGCCCTCCGATTACCCTTCCCTCCAAATTTCATCGAGCTGGATGAGAAAGAGCCAAGAAGGAAGCATTTTAAGCCATATACTGCCACTTGCAGGCCTAACTAAGCCCATGTCAGCCACATACAGAAAGGAATGGAACCACATAAATCTGTAGGCATGTAATGTAGGCTTTCAGTGAGAGATTTGGTAAGATGCGCTCTGGAATAATTTATTTGACATAATAAATGTCAAATCTCTCTCACTCTCTCTCAAGGGACAGAGAGAGTGAGTTTGCACGAAGCTAGCTTTGCCACCAAGAAGGAATAGCTTAGCAGCAAACACATCTCTTAAAGTAACTGAGGTTGCATATTCAGCTGACTGGCAGCATAGCAGGATCACAGAATCATAGAATGGTCAGAGCTGGGAGGGACCTTCAAGATCATCAAGTTCCACCCCCCCTGCCATGGGCAGGGACACCTCTCCCTAGAGCAGGTTGCCCAAAGCCCCATCCAGCCTGGCCTTAAACAAAACAGACATGAGTACACAGAAATAACAGCATGTTGAGAAAATGCTCTTGGACCACAGCATATGATCAGCTTGGTACTGCACCTAGATGAGTCCTGGGGGAAAGCCATATGTACTTTTAAGTCATCTTGATCTCTCCTCGGGGCCTCTCAGGGCTCTTGGTGCCAGTCCATGCTGCTTCAGGACAGGCCCGGGTTCATTCCTCATTCCTCCCCTGCCTTCCCAGGTTTGTGCTCTGAGCTACTTTTCTGTAAAACAAGCAGCTGTGAGGCTACTAGTGCTGAGGCCTTGCCCCTCATCCAGAGTTCCTGCTGTGGAAATCTCCTCCAGGCACCACAAACAGAGAACTAGCAAGGGAGGACCCGTAGTCAGGAGGGAGAAGATGCCAGCAGACCTCCCTATCCCTAGCCCACCATAATGCCTGGAGCCTCAGAAGAAGGCAGAAGGGCCAGGAGGTGGCAGAGCCAGGGTGACACTAGTTCAGCACGTCCTACTTGGCACACTACTCAAGCTGAGGTCCAGCAGAGTTTTGTCTCCAGGGGCACTTTGAAGCTACCGTCTGCATTTGAGCAGCCCCACAGGGCTCCTGTGCTCTCCTGGGCTTCAGGAAAAAAAAAAAAAAAACCAAACCAACACAAAAAACACAAAGCACAGCCATGTTTGCCTCCAGGTTTCCATCACAATGTATATTTAAAGGGTATTTGCAGACTCTGCTGTATTTGGTTTAACACACATGTAAGAATTGGCCCTCATCTTGCAGCAGGGATGCATTCCTGCTGACATTTCAAATTAATAACTCATCAATGGAGCCTGAATTACACTGTAAATGCACAATTTCACCACAATAACATCCCAGCCGTAATTTGGGGTGATGTAAAAATAGGAACAGTAATAAGTGCGAGACTATGAAAATATTAATTGCTTTCCAGTTGGCAGGGTGACCACACACTGTACCCCTTCAGTGAAGGAAGAGAGCCCAGGAGCTCTGCTCTGGCTCATACCCTGCTCTACTCTGACCCACTCAGACAAAATGGGAAAGATAATCTTTTGATCCTATTGAAAGGGTGACTGAACTTTCTTGTCTGTGGGTTTTGGGTGCAAGGCAAGCTTATTGCACTCTAGGGAAGAAATAGTTGTGCCCACTGTTTCCGTGAAGTATTTGGAATAGCTGAGAAGTCAGGAAGCTTAAATAATGGTACTCACTGAATTAAGCAGAAGTAAGAAAAATACTATGGGATTAATTAGTGTTGGTAACTCAACATACTCCTTGATGTAAAACTTAATTGCTCCATTTTAGTAGTAGATTATACACATTTTACCCTTTGACAGAGAGATAGTAATCATTGAATTATTACTCAAAGTCACTACCCTTTTCAGATCCTTTAATTCTTGCATTTTTTTTAATTAGGGAATTTGTCTTAAACATCCCAGAACAATTATAACTTGTTTAGATCTGTATAGGATTCTCCCTAACAATTTTTTTAGAATTTTACTGATTTGTACAACGAGCTAGAATTCTGCTGTAAAGGACTGAAATTAAAGTATTTTTAACAAACAAATGTGCTACATGTATATGCATATAACATAAATTTGGGAATGAACTCAAAGCATTGCTTATCTCCAATATTTTGCTTGTTTATTATGACCATAGTATAGTATTATATTGCTCAGTATTTTGGCAAGCCAATATTTGCACAAGCACAACAGCATCTTAGGTAAAATAACACTGTATTTATTCTAAATTTGGGCTTTCCATAATTTTCTACTGTTAAACTTTGTACACACAAAAAAAAAAAACCAAAAAAACAAAACAAAAAAAACCCCACACTTCATCTCCACTGGAATGAACATTTAAATTGCTTATAAAATTTATTTCAAGACCAGATGAAGAGGATATTTGAATTTAAAATTGTGCATGTTTTCAAGCTGGACCTTCCTTATACTTCTATATCAGTCAACTCCTCAAAGGTATAGACACCTGCCACTTCAGGAACTAATAGAGACAGGACCATCCTTACCATCTTTCCCAAAAAGTGCTGTAAGTAGCCTGGTGTTTCTAACCAGAAAGGTTAAGAGGGATACAAGCAATATAAACAAACGCATTTGTTCTGCACACCTCAAGGTTCTCTTAATAAGCTTTGGTTGCTCAGATACCTCAAACCATGCCTGCTTTGATGCCACAGACATCAGAGCTACATCTCCTTTTTGTGACCAAAGAGTGTGGGAAAATCACAACATGGTAAACCAAACCTTGCTCTGTAACCTGGGAATAAATTTGCTTCCTGGAGCATGGCTGAGCAATTTAAGTCTCTAGAACCAGGACTTGCTGAAATTTCTTTTTACTTTCCTCGTCTTATAATTTAGCTTCTTCCCTTATCTTCTGTTTTGGGGTCTACATATCAGACAGCATTAATATTGACCCTACTAATAAGCCAAAAGAAAAACCTTCCAAGTTAAAAAAAAGAAAAAGATCAAAGATTTTGACAAGCTACAGTGAAAAGCTCTTGAGGAAACTTTAGGATAATAAGAAAAACCACGGTAACCTGGAATTCTTTTGTCAGGTCCTTCAGGTTGCTAATATACATCAAGCACAATCAGATCAGAGGAGCCTTGCTTCTAAGGTTTCAGGCAGCAGTTGCCACATGTTTTTTAAAGATGTTCTATGTGCATCTAAGTCTGGGCCCTGTCCCATTTCATATGTGCACAGGTCATACTTTCAGCTCCCCACCCCAACAGAATCAATCGTTAACCTTCACAGACACATCAGGGTCCATGGGCAGAGATGATCATCATGTTTTTCTACTCCTTTCATGCCATTCACCCTTCATCTCTAGCTTTCTTTTCTGCACAGAAAAATTGTATTTGTAGATATTCTGCTTCAGTGGCTTAATATCCTGTGAACCAGAGAAGTGAGATTTTCTTTTTGTGATGTTAAATTTCATAGGATTTCTGTGCTATCAGAGGAGAGCCTGCTACCGCTCTAGAGTCTCTGAAGTAAATGTGCTCAAAACAAAGTACTTTTCTTGGCAGATTTTGGCAGAAGCCTTCTCTGAAGCCATAAGGCCCACTGCTCTAAAAGTCAGTGGAACCCCTAGAAATATATTTTGATATTTCTTCATCCATGTTCAAATCACAGCTGTCACGTAGCCTCCTTTGGAGGGTTATGGAAATATTTACCTAAAGCCCCAGGTGATCCAGGTACTTGTCTGAGATGTGAAAGAGACAAGGATGTGGACCCAGGATTCCTCCATTGCAGAGAAAGCTTGGAGCTGTCAATCACATCTGAGGAGGAGAAGGTTTTCTAAAAGAAATTCCAAAGGGCTTACAGCAAAGTAGGAAATTAAAGTTGAAAGTTGGACAATTTGCAGAAGAAAACAGAAAAAAAAAAAAAAATCCCACCCTATTGCAGGAGGCACTCCTCATGATTTTGGGTGCCCAGTTTCTACTATTGTATCTTTTCCTCCCCGCCCAGAGATTGTCTCTGGCCTCAGCCCATGACCATGACAACATTCCAGTTTATTACACAAATGAGTGAAAGTTGAAATTATTTTTTAAAATGGAGAAAGTGCAGAGGAGACCTAACACCAAGAAGTTTGAGTTTGAACTACGGAGAATACAAACCAAAACACTATATCCCTCTTCAAAACTGTTTTGAACCCAGGCTGAGATTTTAAAGATTATGCCAATTTTCCAGCCTAAACATGCATCCAAATGACCTACATCCTTGGCCACTGTCAGATACAGATGCAAACAGCACCTGTATTAAGAAAACAAATTCAGTTCCAAAAGAAGATTTAAAAACATCAATAAAACAGGCTCCCAGTGTGAATATGCCCACAAATGAGAAATGCCTTAACCCTAGAGAAATGTTTCAGAGGCAATTCTTGTCAATTATATGCAATTTTATGGGCACCATTTAAAGATAAAAATATAGTGGTGTAGTGTGCAAGTGACAAGAGCACTTAAGAGCCCTATTACTCAAGACAGGAAGAAATAAATTTGGGGATTTTACACAGGTAACAAAAAGAACATTTTAAGACAAATATAATATATTTTTGTACAGTAAAGAGCTAATGATTCACTTAGACTTTTAATGGTTATAGTTAGAATGAGATAACTACACTTATTAAAGGAAAGAGTCATGGGAGGAAGGAACTCAGAAAGTGTTTGGGGCCAAGAAGCAGCTTAATGTCTTTTTATTAAATGCATGAAGAGATTATTCGCAGTTCAGTTATTCACCTCTTGGACATTTTGACTGAATTGCTACTTTGAAGGGCACTGTTATAGACGGGGAGAAATACTTAAGAGTATAATTTTAAATGATAGAGAGTTAAAGTGAAACGATCAAGCATCTTGGTTTAGCATAGACATTGGTACAAAATAAAATCCTAAATCTAAACAAGAATGCTTTTCTTCAGTAGCTTAATGCCAAAGAAGTATTTCTGATTCTACCACACTTCCTGTATTAATAGAGGCAACTGTATTTGACCCATTCAGTTAAAGTTCTCATATAAATGTTTCAAGGCAATCAGTAGAGCAAGAAGTCTGGGACTATACAGAGTCATCAGTTCAGAAGGATGCAGTGTTGGTTTTATTTCAAGTCTAATAGATACTGATGCATTACTTAGCACCGCAACTCCTGCTAACGGGAATGTGAAGTTCAGTTGTGTGACAAGAAAATCTGTAGCCTTTCTAATTCAAGGGACAAGTATGGAATTTTATCAAGTACAACTGGAAGTTGACAAAGACTAAGAGAACCTAAAATATTTCGAAACATTAGTCTTTTCTAAGCCAGAGTCATGTTGGCTGTAATCTGATCTCTGATATTTGAAAGTTTGCCTCTTCAGGCTAATTTTTGTAATTCAATTTCTTTTTACAATGCAGAAGACTGTTACAGAGTGTGTCATTTTCATTTTCATCCAGCAGAACAAGAAGACCGAGTTGCAGCCAGTGCTTCACTCTTTGGACTGACAGGGATACAAGCCCTCTGATTTCTTCACCTGTGCAGTTAACACAAGAGCACAGAGGCTGAACAGCTCAGCACAAAACCAGCTAAGAATTAGCATGGCCAGCTCCAACCCAGACACACCAAATCCATCTGGACTTCTGACTTCTGAATAGACCTTTGGGTCTAACTCCATCGTATTTCCCCAGTTCTGAAGTTATGGTCCCTCAAAGCCAGCTTTGGATCTGTGCTGCTTCATTTGATGTCTATTAAGTCTAAGCTAATAAACATAACTGGACCTGAGCTGTTTTGCACAGTCTCACATCAGGTTTGCATCCAGTTTATCAATCAGGGGTTTAACAACTGCAATGGAGAGCTGAGTGTCCTATGCTAAGTCCTGTCAGGTACTCAGCACCTCCTCTCTCAGACACTGTTTTTAAGGCCCTTTAAAGAGCAGGACAATGTCCCATTTATTTTTGTTCTTCTAGTTTTAAATCCTGCATTAATGCTTTACTTGTTACTTGCCCAGCCAAATGAGACTATTATAAGTCAACAGCTAAGAAGCCTGGGATTTAATGCTTCATATAAATTTTGGCACCACTCAATTTCCTCAACAACATGTTCTCACAGTTGGCTGATATTCCAGGGGGAGAGTGGGGGTGGGGGGAACAGTGTATCCATATATTAATTGGATATGGGGAATGCCAGCTCTGCCTCTGTCAGTTTCTTTAACCAGATGCATAATTTTTCTCATTAGGATACTGAAGAGGTATGCATTTTCTGTTGCAGATGCAAATGTAACATTTGTATGGATCAGTAAATACTTTTCCACTGCAATGTAAACAGACTTGACAGTTTGAGTCTGCCACAAATTTCAGTGATAATTTTATGCAAATGCCATACAATACCAAAGGAAAGCAGTATCTAAAACGTTCACGTGGGAACACTTATGTTACAATTATTACAGCAAGATACATAAAATTCAAAGCATGCTGACCGTAAAGTATCTACGACATCTCTATTCTGCACGAGCAGTAAGGGAAAACTCAGTGCCATCCTTTATAGTTGTGGCCACAATAATTATTACAAATCACTCTTACTAATCTGCCTCTGGGGTATGGCTGTGCAGTTCATCCACAAGAGCTCCAACAGCTAGGTACGTGGAGACTGCCAGCATATGTCACTATGTTGTCACCACTGTATGCCATAGAAGGTTGCTTGAGGACATGCTTTCTGTCATAATATGAAGGATAACATATCATCTGTGATAACAGCATGTTGCTTTTTTCTGGGCCTTTCAGAGTTCTCAAGAAAACTCTCATTTCTATGGCACAGATTAACAGCATTCGTTGCCTTCAAGGAAATTTCCTATCTAAAGGCCAGTTCACTATGGAGGGTGACAAACTCCAGTCCAAGTATTAGATATGTAACATTTCTTTTATTGTAATAGTAGACCTTTTAGACTAACCAGTTGTAGATTGGTATTGGGCACAGCATGAACCATTTTTGGGCTCTGCACTGTTGGGAAACCCCAGTGTTAGACCATCTTCAACTGGCAATATCTGGGGATACACACGAACTCCACTCAGCCCCTTATGACAAGGGACTCTTGGCCCCATTAAGGATTCCTGACATTTCAACAATAAATAAATAAATAAAGCTTCTGGATTGGTCACATTTTGTGTTTTGAAGATGGCCTGTCTCCACATAACAGAGTATTCCCCATGTGACAACAAGAGATCAGACACATGAACAGAGCCATCTCCACTGTCCTGAGATTGTGCTCTGAGGTAAGGACGAACCCCTTTCTTCTCAAATAACTGAACTGGGTTATTATTATTAGCGAGAATGAGAAAAATATGGATCCTGCCCCCAGCCTGAAGGCTAAGAGAACTTGTTAGGAATAGGTCTAAATTAGCTGGCCTGTGACTAACGCCCACTGAAGTTTTCATATTAGGAATGTTTTAGAAAAGGGCTGTTTGTAAGATTTGTTGCAAGAATGCAATGTTTGAATCTTTTAAAAACCTCATTAGATTTTAATAAAATCTTCTCATTTATGGGCCAGAGGTTAAGCAATATAATAAGTGAAAGATGTCACTAAGATAAAATTCATTGGAACCACAGAAGAAGATGAAACAAAGTGAAAAACGAGGGATGAGATTAAAACAGTCCCTTCATCCCAGTTTGGGGAGAGTTTACAGAGACTTAAAGATAAAACACCATGTGTTTTCCAGATACATCTTTGTTCCAGTCCTGTGAGGATGTTAAGGCAATATTAGATCTTGCTTCCCAGCAAGATCTTTCCACATACATGACAAGAAGAAAATTTCTTACATTGCATCTCAATTTAAGACTTGCAGACATGAGGAAAAGTAAGTCTTTAAGTGCCATTAAATCTCCTCTTTGTAGGAGAAACATGCAAGTTTCAGACATTCAAAGCTCTCCCACTGAAGTAGCTTTCATACTTGTGATACAGACCTCTCTGAATAAGGGTCTCTTGACTCCCCCTTAAGGTGAATGTGACTGTTGTCACTGAATTTTTGGCAACCTCAGGAGAAAAAAAATACAAGTCAGTAATTCTATGCCATTAGTTGTTGGTTCTTCTTCAACATCTATAGGATCTGGTTCTTTCCTAGCAAGGTCACAGTGCTGCTTGCTTCAATGAGATCCCACTATGAGTCCATTACACCTGGGATATCTAAAGATACGGAAGCTGAGCAACCTCTAATAAGCCTTTTGAAGATAAGAATGTTTTTCACTGATATCCCTAGAAACACAAACAGAAATATTTACCTATAATTTGATCTTTGACCCCCTCATACCAGCATGATTAGGATTTCAGCTTTTTAAATTAACCCACAGCTGGTAGCAAGAAGCCTTGCCTCTGTGCCAGGCCATTACCACAAGGAGGTGACTGTATACCACGAGTCACGTGAACCCAGCTTGTGCAAGACCTTAGACTGCAAACTGAGAGATCAGGAAGAAGAAAGTGGATTGACAAAGAAATAGACCCTTGCCACGAAATAATTCCCGCAAACCTCCATTTTTATCTAAATTGGTCTTCGCCAGGGAAATCTGGTTAATAGTTGTCACACTAGGGGAAGAGTAAAAATCATATCACATAGATGGTATAATCTTTACTACACTAATCCTGTTAATTATTATCTCCCTGTAAAATGATGTCAGCAACAAATTACAGAACAGATTAAATCTCTGACAATACTGATGAATTTCTGATCGGATCTCACTATTCCCTCTATATTTCTCAGTGTTGCAATGGAAGAGGCTATTCCTGAACCGATCTCCCTGAAGTTATGTTGAAATTTTTACGGCCATCCTTAAGTTTTGTAAGACTAACCTGTATTAACAATAATACTGATATTTAACACAAAGATATCTGAGGAGCAGGACATACTCTGACTAAATTAAACATTATGCATCCTTTAAGCCTAGATCATATTTCTTTCAAGTATCAAAGAAGTAAATGGAATTTTTAACATAGATATATATTACATAGTACAGAAAAATTTATTTGATGCTGTGAGTATATATCTCACTGCAACATGTAGGAAATATCCTTCTGCATCTGCAGATATCTCTGTATTCATTTTTCTGGAAGACCTAAAGAATCTAAAAATAAGCATCAGAGCTTTAGTGTGGCAAGAACTGTGCAAACTCAAACCTCTGCCTTCAGATTTTCTAGCTACCTTTGCATTTGGATTCAGAGTCCAAGTACCTCTCAGCTAGCCGACAGCATAGGAGAGAGGGCAGTGTTCAAGAGGAACAGACAATGGGTGCTCTGATCCTCGAGGGACCCTCCTATCACCTTTGCAAAGGAGGACATCCAAACCACACTAGCAAACCATACTTGGTGCGCATCTTCTGCCCCAAACTCAGATTGTCAGCTGCAGCACATGAAACCATATTATCCCACCACAGTCAAGTCCTTCTCCAGCCAAAGGAGAGCTAACCACTGAAAGAAAAGGGAGGATTTCTTGCCACTCGTCTGCGTCACACTGTGACACTTTGGAAATGAGAAGAAGGTGGCACTGCAGTTAAATGAGTAATTGAGAATGTGAATAATAGAGAACATTGTATCAAAATGGATGTAAATTCACAGATACCCACCTATGAACTTCCTATTTAAAAATCTAAGAATTAAAAGGTGAGGGTTATGTAAAGCTAAGATAATATTACCTTTAGATATGGATCAGGAAGTACAGTGCTGCAATAATTTTTCCTAGAACTGAGGTACAATTTTAATATCCCAGCACAATTCTGAGGTAGCTGAGCACTAATAGCAGTTATCAAATCTTTGCTGTCAAACATATTTCAAAGAGAGGACCTGGTAATAACTTAGCAGAAAGTTTAAAAGAAGATAAATGCTCTTATGGACACAAAAACTCATGTGTGCAACTGTGAAATAATAGCATTTTTCTTGCTCAAACTAGCTTGTAGAATCATAGAATGGTTAGAGTTGGAAGGGACCTTAAAAATCATTGAGTTCTAAGCCCCCTGCTATGGGCAGGGACACCTCCCACTGGACCACATTGCTCAAAGCCCCATCCAGCCTGGCCTTAAACACTTCCAGGGATGGAGCAGCCACAGTTTCTCTGGGCAACCTGTTCCAGTGCCTCACCACCCTCACAGTAAAGAATTACTTCCTAATATCTAATCTAAATCTCCCTTCTTCTAATTTAAAACCATTACCCTTTGTCCTTCGACAGATTGTAATGGAAACTTTAGATATTGTTGAAGCCCTCAAAGGTTGAGATGTTCTGCAGCTTGTCCAAGCTCAGGGGATATCAACAACTGAGCAGCTCACATAACTAAAATCTTTTGTGGGTTCATCCATCACTTTAGCCTTAGGAATGGACAATACTTCCTGTAACTGTCTGATTTTCCCAGCTGCTGACTTTCTGTAAGTTCAGCAACATAGGTTATCAACTAAATGTTAAGGTGCATAGGGATGATAGTGTAAACTTTGAAGCCATCAAGACATCATTTATTAGCTAAAGATAAAGCTTAATTGTTATTTTGAATATAGATATACATAACGTAGTGGTGCTGTAAAAGTTTTGTCACTGCAGTATTTAACAGACTAAGATGGCAGTCATTAAGTTTGCATGGTCATATATTACAACATTGAACTCGGGAACCTATAACATGCTTTGAAGGAGAATGGATCAAACTTATGGTATATTAGGGTGTAAGAGCTGCTGCTTCCAGAGGGGACATGGTAAACAGAACTTTCCGTTGGAGGCAGATGAGAGTTCAATTTATCCCTAGCGTTAAATCAGACCTATATCTCTTCTTTTGAAATCAAATATTTAAGTTAACTTCTGTTCTCTGTGACAGTTCTGTACTTCAAGAGGAACTTCAGGCTTAGTGTTCACAACAGTCTTCCACTTACTTGGTATCTCAAGTGGCATAAAAGTGAGAGGACCTGACCCACCTTTACTGCAGTCATGAGACTGAGAAAATGCTCACATATAAATGTCTTTGAAGTAATCATGGGCACATCATGTGCTTTTTGATCAAAAATAGTTGGCATTGGTAGATTTTATGACATATAATGTCATAAAATTTATCTATTTTGCAGGGCTGCTGGGCTTTAGAAGAAAGGGATTTAGTCTTGGAAAAGATGATTAAAATCTTGCAATCAGATAACTAATGAAACAGAAACCTAATTTTCTTTCCTTCAAACACCTTCAAGGCTAGAATGAGAAGATGGCACAGGTAGACTCTTCCCTCCCTTGCTGCTTCTGTTTCAACAGCCATTTAGCTAATCCCAGCACTCTGAACCCTAAGAACAACCAGTCCTTCTTCCAAGATGGAAACAAAGCACCCAATTCAATTCTTAGGCAGACAGCGGAGGCCAAATAAGCACCCTTTGGAACACGCAGGGTCTGTTCTCCTCCTCCAGCAGCTGTTACACTTGGGTTTCAGAAGTACGGCCCCTACGAATCTCCTTTGAAAGGAATGATCCACGCAGTCCTTGCTTCCCGCAGGTACCAAGAGCTGAACAATTCCCTTCTCTCCAGGTCATGTTGCTAAAGCAGTGTGTGCCATATAGGTCCCCTGTGTGTCCCATACATGGAATTTAACAGGTATATGGTCTTTCTGCATCTGTACACAGTTTCTTTCTGTGGCCCTGAATTCTTAACATGCCCTAGAGCTTAAAAAGTTTTTATTCCCTAGAACAGACGCCTTAAGTCACTACATATGTGGTACGCTCACAGAAGCTCTGTGGTACCTGTGTCTTCTAAATGCTTTCAACATCCTCACAACCTCCAAGGCTCCCTGATAAGGCATATCCTGTGAGCAGCTATTCTTTCAACTGATCTAACAACTTCTGCAGCCCGAGGGAAACTGCAATGTGCATACACACACTCTTTGAGCTCCAGCAACAGCCCTGATTTCTCACCTGTTGTGCCCAACTCTTTCTACTTATCCTGCTGTACCAAAGCAAAAGCACGCTTGGTGGTGAATTCTAGACCTTCAGAGATTGCAAGGCTACAAAGAAGGAATCCCCAATTCTTATTCCCGCTGTGACACATCCCTCCTGGCTACATTGCTGTGCCACACAGGTGGATAATCAAGGTAGTTCATTTGGAACAGGAACAATACAGCATATTAGGTAGGTGACTGCCCATCAGGTCATTCAGAACCGGCTTGTGTGTCCCTGTGTAGCTATGTGCAGTGCTATACAGTCCAATTCACCATAAAGTATCACTAAAGTGGGAATGTTAAGCTCCTGATTCACTGTGTCATTACAGAGTTGAATACTTTTGTAATACTGTTCCACGTATACAGTAACTGTGCAGAAATTGCTATAACTATCATACAATTTCCAAATAGGTATCAACATAACTTGTTCGTGACTTTCACTAACCTTGCTTTTTCTTATCTCTGGTGCACGTTTCATCTGTAATTTAGATGTTGGCAGGCACTGCCTGGCTAAAGGTTCTCTGAATCTCTTAAGGAGTGTCCTCCTAACCATTTTCCTATTTGCTGCTAAACAAGCAACTTCACTTTTTCCTTCCCTGTTTTGAGGACATTGCTGCTGATCACGCTAACCAACACTTTGACAAAGCTTTCCTCTCTATTCTTTATCAAAAAGATTCCTCTGCAAAGCGATTGTTCAAGATCTACTGGCACTGCTAGTAATGTTGAATCTTACCCCCACCTCCCTGCCCTGACACACACTAACCATGGCCCTGGGACTGACTTCCCAACCTGGCCCCCAACCCTGCCTCATCACTGTAGGCAACTATGTGGTGCCTTGTCAGAAATCTCACTTTTAGGGGTAGGAACTTTCCTCAAGGGATGATGAGTTTTTGGTGCTGTGATCAGGAAGTCAGTGGCTTTCCTTCTGAGGAAAGACAGTTTCTTCCTTGACACCAGAGTGGCTTACTCTAAAGTCCAAAATTGAAGCCAAGGAAATAATTAGGGTTTGAGGATAGACTACCAATTATGAAACATGCCAAATATCTGTTCTGCAGCCATGCAAAGTTTTGCAAACCTTCTATTACAGATAGACCAGGGAGGGAGGATTTCAATCTTAAATCTGAGGCGCTTCCAGATTGAAGAAATACTTTCAGCAGTCAAATTCCAAGGCTATGATCTTATGTTCTGTTTTATTGTACAGTATAATATTTTATTGTTGTCTTCAGTTAACACCACTTAAGCAAAGCAATGACAACTGAAAATTCTGAAGTACCTTGCATAAAAATATCTCAACTCAGCAGAAGCCTTCACGTACATAGCTGTAAGCTACCAGTAATGGGTGCAACAGTGAGTTGTCTTGTAAGTCAACCCTGTGTAGGTCAGCAGTTTGAGCATTTTAATAAAGTACATTTCTTTTTCATTCCAGAGAAGTAAATTGCAGCTATCAGGCACAAGCAATGGTGCAGTTTAAGTTATGTAGTAATGAAATGTTGGAGTCTGGCTCAAAAAACAGCTAGATTGTAAAAAGAAGTAACACAGTAACTTCATGAAGACCTAGTGCAGCTTAAATATTGACAATATTAAACAATTTACCTCAGAATGGGATGGCAGAGAAACATTATCATTCTGCTGTTTACATGAGTAGAAGGAGGTTATATAGATGCAGTGAGATCCTGCCTTTTTAACATGTTGGCTTCTTTTAACAAAAACAATCCTTGAAGGATGCACCTAAAGCACAAAAGTGAAGTCACACGCTGGGTAATTCTGCAAACAAAATAGCATTTGAAACTTGGGGCCTTGTTCACACAACTTGGAGATTACTTAGCTAAAAGTCACTTCTAAAAAATATTTCTTTGGTAATAAACATTCATATTCATCTATTTTTTATACTTGTTCCACTTTCCATATATGAGCACACTAATTATATTTCTGTGTAATCTGACAACCATTAAAATCACTCCTGATGAAAGAATAAAGTTCAGCAACATGTGATATGATAGAACTATTTCTAGCATTTCATAATATACCAGCGAATCCTGAGCTAACCATTCCCCTGTTTAACTAGAAGATGAATTGCAGTACTATAGAACAGGAATCCCTCTGAAAATGAATATCCAGCTTCCATTTGAGCAACTTGCTGCTCTTAGAGCCAACAGCTGTGACGACCTGTGCTCAAAATACTGGAAACCTATCAGCACAAGTCTAAAACAGAACAGTACCTCAATGCCATTTGCCTAATCAGGCATACCAGTTCAGGTTCACCCACTGCCAACTTCACACAGCAGCAAAGAGTCCTCTGTTCTGTACTTCCAGGCACTGAAGAGAAGAAAAGTGTTAAATTCTGATGTTATCAGGGCAGCATGCACAGGAAGGAGCACAGCCCAGCTCTTCCACTCTGTCCTGAGCAACCAACCACCAGAGAAGTAAATTACCTTCACAGAGAAATCAATGTGAAGAAAGGAAAACAATTCTAAATCAGAAGGAAATAATTTTATTCTCCACACCTGTTCCTCATTGGTATGTGAGTGAAACATCTGTTTCTATTTTATAAATGAGTGATGAAGTTGCCACACAGTAAGACAATGGAAGCTTGTTCTCGTGAGAATAGCAAAAGTACCTTTTCAAGATAGGCAGCTCAGGAAAGCAACATGGGTTTCCGCTTGCTAGAACTGGAAAGTAAATCATAATCTGATACAAAAATCCTCCAGAGCCACATTTCTATGGCTGCCAAGTCACTTAGCACACAACTTTTGGAATTTGGTTATCTAAAGTACGTAAATAATCACACACCTTTGAGGGTAGGCATAAACACAGGTCAGGTCCTGGCTGCTCTTTTGTTGATGGGAGATGGACACGAGAGGCTGCACTTTAGCACAAGGGAATTGAATCTGAAGTGTTAAATATCTCTCATTGAGTCACACAGGTGCCAAACATAAAACAACCAGAACCAGGTTGTCTCATCAACTTCCTATCCAGAGAAATAGTTTTCCATATATCCATCTTCCATAGCAGATATACAGATAACTGTCATCACCTTAGAAAGCAAGGTCCTTTAGCCACCACCTTCTTTGACCACTCTCTTCTCAGCCCTTTTATTCAGAGCAGTTGAAGCCCTTTCCTCTGCTCCCTGGTCATTGCCTGGCTTCACCCCTTGCTTTCTGGGCGAGGTCGTAAATCCCAGCAGATCAAGGGATTTGGAACTGTATTTAAGAGACTAGTTCATGCTGTTCTCAGGGGGGAGGCGGCTTTAGTGATTTACTGCATAAAAGCACTTTCTTTCCCTTGTTACAATGATTTCTGACACTCCTAAAGTGCTGGAAAACACCCAAGGAACTGAACCTTAGAATTTTCCCCTGGCAGAAGGCATTGATAGGTAATGATCTTTACTGACCCAAAAAGAGGAATGCAAAGGCTTTGAGGAGACACTGTATTTAGTGATGCAGAAATGAATTAGAGACGGTAGAAATGATGGTCTGTCTGAACTGAGGTAGTTCCCAAGGATTTGGTTAGCAGACAGTATGGACATTCTCTTGTTGGGACAGACAGTATCCCCTCAGAGGGGTACAGGGCTGAGTGTGGGCTAAGCAGTGCTCAGGAGAATCACTCTAAACCCTGCTACACTGGGTGTCCTGGCCTGGGTGAGGCTGTGGGATTTAGTGCTGAATTTCATTTCCCAGTGGAATGACACAGCTGGATATCAGGGTCCACCTCCCAGCCCTGCACTAACAGTCATCAGATAAAAGGCACTAATAGGCCATAGAGAATTTCCTTGGGCAACGCTGCTGGTCACATGCAGAACGTGAAGCAACATAACAAGTTCCTCTCTGCAGGGCTTTTTTCAATATATTGCAGGAGATAAAGTGTCCTGACTCGTTGTACCTAGGCACCCAGCTGGTGGCGATGGCAATAATCCAGGTGGTCAGAGAAGCAGAATCAGAACTCATCTTTTTGTTAAAATGGGGCTGTATTTCTGCCTACAAGTCCGGATATAGTCTGGGTTATAATACAATAATATAATATAATGTTTTTGATAGGATTCTAGGAGTGCAGAGCTGCAGCATGTGATTCATATAAGCTTTCAGGGTAACCTTGGAAAGCAAGTGCTGAGTTGTTGGGTCTTTTTACTAATTACCTTGTTTCTTGCTTTTTTCTTTTTTTTTTTTTTCACAAAACATGTTAAGTTAAATCACAATTTTGGTAATTTTTTTATTTACTTAATTTTTCTGAAGGTTCAGAGTTAAAACAGATGCTTAAGTTCACTAGGAAACACTTGAAAAACTAGGATACTTGCTTAAATGCTTCATGTGAATCTGGGAGTCTCAGCAGAGTGTGTGCCAAAATATTGCCACAGGATAATAAGGAACTGCTTATGCAGTGTGTTAAACTGTGGTGAGTTTCCACGAAGGCAGGGCTATGAACTTCACTTTCTCTACAGCACTGAATGTGCAGCTACCTATTAGAGGAACATAAAGGTGAAGAAAACTAAATCCCACCTTGGTTAAGCAGAAAAAGCCCTTTCTGTTTCTCTCATTTAGAGTATTTTACCTGGCATTGTTAAAACATTGTTAAAACAGCACTCTTAAAATGTTCCACGTAGTCAGAAGCATTCCTTTGCAATCTAGGCAAATTATCCCCAGAATATCAGCAATTCAGGTAGCTGTCCTGGTCTGGGATAATGGACAATTAAGAATATCAAGCAGGAAGGACTGGGGAGTGGAAATATGTTTCAGTGTCCTTTTACACTAACAACTTTGTAGTTGACTACAAAGCAGCTTGGAGTCTTCCTATAACTATTCCTGTTCTTATAACTTGTGATTAGTTTTAGCTCCTTTTCAATTTTTTCCATCCTGCTGGCCACGTCTGAAGATTTCAACATCTCTGTCAATAATAGGAATATTACGGATGAAAGGAAGAGGGTGGTTAGCTTCTGGAAAAAAATTGCTGGCACTCCAGCTGGAGTAGGCAGATTCAGATCTTGTACAGAGATGCCCTTAGGTCACAATCAACTTGATGCACACATTTTTATATAAAATTAAGACAATTATTAAAGCTCTGCCTCTGAGAGAGCTTTTTGTTGCTTTGTATCTTCCCCCCAAAAAGTTATTTCTATTCTAAAAATCACATGGAACTTAGAGGTGTGAGGGGAAGTTAAATAGATTGCATCTTGCTTTAACCAGAAATGTATATTCAGAAACAACTTTATTTTCTTGGAAAAGTAAGGTACGATCATGGTAAAATTATGCTGAACAGTTTGTCCTTTGACTTTTTAATCCTTAGACCGACTCAGTTGAAAAACACTGCTGATTGCACCATAGATATGAGTTCTGATAATTCAGTTCTGTTCATTTATGCTCTTGGCAACCTGTGCTGTCTGCATACAAGCTCCTAATAACGTGTTAAATGCCTGAAGAATAAAGATGTCCTCATCCTTGTGTAGAAACACAACTATTTCAGTTCCTGCTGCTCATAATGACAATTTACAGGTGAGGACTTAACTGTTGGCCAATAAAATTGCACTCAGCTTAGGTTTGCTAAAATAGAGCCAAATATTTTATAGTATTCTTTCTGTGTGAAAACATTTAACTGGCTGTTGCTCTGAAGAACGTGACTCCTAGATAACATTGAGATAAACATAACTTGTGTCAGAGCCCTCCTCCTAATGTGCAGGGGACAACTAGCAGGGGAGGAAGGACACTAAACCTATGACTGTCTACTTACCTTCATCCCATAATTTCTGGATTCATTTTCAAATGCCTAAATATAACTGCAATCCTGTTTACAAAGGAAGCAAAAAAGGATCTTTTATGTAATAGTGAATGAAACAGTTTATGCTACTGCAACTGTGCTCTCTATTATCAGCTTCATCACCCCGGCCAGGGAAATGAAAACAAGGGCAAATGCAGAGGTAACAGACTTGGAAGTAACCTAAATACAGGTTGACAGATAATTCCCCTGAGACCACGTGTGCAACTGAGCAAAAATGTTTAACTGTCTTCTCCTCTTCCATTAACTTGGTTTCATTTATGGAGCTTTTCTAGTTTTGAAAATCATGCGAGCAATTATTTTTTGTGACTTGGCATGATTTCTGATGCACCTTCAGCAGTAAGGGACCACATGCATTTATATAGCAGAATGGATCAGAAATCTTCTCATTCCACTGTTCTGCTTCTCGGTGGCTTGCATTAGGTGTTTCACAAACAACATCTCATTATGAATGCCACTGGTGAGATATCTGTGAGATTAAAATAGAATCATAATTG
Organism: Thinocorus orbignyianus; assembly: GCA_013400375.1. NCBI lineage: Eukaryota > Metazoa > Chordata > Aves > Ciconiiformes > Thinocoridae > Thinocorus > Thinocorus orbignyianus. Next base: position 260,136 of record VXBW01000219.1, read on the forward strand.
TCTAGATTGGAAGGGACCTTGAAAGATTTCCTTTTAGTCTGTGTTAAACTTACTGCCTTTGAAAGCTCTTTAGGTTTCCTTGCTATTATATTAGAGGACAAGTAAACTACCTTAATCAAAGCTACCCAGTACTTTACACTGTTATTATATCCTGTTGCTCTTTCTTCAGATTCTCAAACACTTTGGTATTGACTATAATGGAATTGCTCCCAGTGCACACGGTTATAAGAGAGCAAGATTCAGTGTCTTAATCTCGTTTAGTGATTAAAAGGATGATTGATGCTTCCATTCTGTTTGTCTTGCCAGTTAGTTCAATGCTTTCCTTTTTCCACTACATCTTTTCCAGTAAGATGAGAAACCCACAATTTCCTGTACTTGAAAACATGCCTTAACTGAAAATACTATTTTCTAGTCTCCATCACCTGCTCCATGAAGCTTGTCTAATACTTGGATTTTTAGTACTATCACTACATGCTGAACAGACATCATTACTGGGCTGACTAATGCTTCATTTTCATTTATTTGGCCTCTGAACTTCCCCCCTGCTTCTAAAGGAGAAAACAGTACAAATAAGCCCACCCTGAAAGTTAACAGTCTCAGGCCGGGGCCAGTCAAGCTAGAAAGGAAACTTTACACCTCTCCTTCATCAAAATGCTTTTATTCTCATGCCCTGCTATCTAGACATAAAAATGGATCAATATAGATCAGAGGTAGCACCTAAAGGAACCGCAACTCATGTCAGACAGATTAAAAGTAGTGCCCTGAATTGCAAGTAGAGAGAGAAGGTCTTCTTAGGTATCACGTTCTAAGAAGATAAAATGCCTCCAGAAGTTCATTGAGGAATTTCCCACTGAATTTCTAAACTCCAATATTTGTTTTTCCACTGGGCCAGCTGGTGCCCCAGCATATCCTAAAGGTTACACTGGAAAAGATTGTTGCTTTTCTCACTTCTGTTTCGGATGTTGTTGAACAGAATGCAGGTTGAGTGAGTTTGAAAAAATGTCCATGTTAAATTGTACTTCATTGATGCTGTAGAACTCTCCTGAGGCAAGTATTTAAAGACAAAAAGGAAATTTCCTATTGGAAACTAGACTTTGAAGTGCAGAGCCATAAACTGTAACTACTTTAACGACCAGTGCTGACAAGAAGTAGGGTATTAAAATGTAAAAATAATAAAAACATATTAGAATTGGAAAGCTGGAACTGTATTGACCAGGATTCAGACTATTCTGGCTTTGTATTAAAGGTTAATGATTAGAATAAAAGAACACAAGCATGCTTGCCTTGGTAGCAAGGCAGTGGAAGATTAAATGGTGCGATGTGATAGATGATATAGCAAAGCAAACTAATACCACTTGACTTGCTTTGTTCATACAATAGTATAAGAGATGAGATTCATATTTTGAGGCACAGAATCCTCATCCAGGAATTTGAAAAAAAGAGAGGAAAAAAAGAAAGAAAGGAAATAAAATCTCTACTAAACATAACTAGCAGTAGTTTCTTGTGAAGAGCATTTGAGTCTTCAGCCTTGACCCTAGTGATAAATAAAACACCTGGCACTGACCTGCTGGGGAGACACAGCAGGATCCAGAACAGGTGGTGGGACGGCACTGTGCATCAACTGCTGTGTTATACACAGAACTTGTCAGTCTGCAGGAGGAAATAACGCAGTCCTCCTGAGGCACTGCAGTCCACAGTACCCAACAGCTGGGGTATTTCAAAGACCTAAATGGGGGGAACAATTACGACTGAAGAAATCCTGGATGTCTTTCTCAAATCAGTTCAAAACATTTGCATTTTCAAACAACAAAAACACCGAAGGACTTATTTTGTTGTTAAAAACCGTCATAGGAAAGATTGAGAGGAGAACAAGAACTACTGCAAAACAGTAATTAATAAGACTTACAAACTTTAGGGGATAAGTGATTGCTAGAGGGTGTCCAAAGCCAAAGATGGAGACAAAATCAGTCATTACAGTCACAGGAAAATACTGGCCATGGAATAATTTTTGACACTGTTAATTTGTGACCTGGTAGAACACCACAACCAGTTTCACATTTCTCAGATTAGGTCTGCAAGCGCAGCTCTGCCAGAAAGCAGTTACTACAGCAGATTGCTTCATGCTTGCTTTTTTTTTTGCAAAGAGAGCCAAATTAGTCCTGACGGAAGCAGAGAGGCTCCATTTATTATGGTATCCCTAAATCTTGCAGTAGGGGAGCTCAGAACTCAGAGGTCCTTAGGCTCTGTTGCCCTCATATTCCCTTAATGTCCCTGAACACAGGGAACCAAAGATGTCCTTGGCACAGGCCCAGTAAGTGTTTCATGTTATTTCAACGATGGACTTGGCTCAGAGGAGTTTCATTCGTTGTCAGTTGAAGTGGAGGTTTCTTCTTTTTTTTTTTTTTTAATATCCTTCATTTATTTCCATGTCTTTGATGCTTCCCAGAGCAGCTGTTTTCCCATTGTCAGTTTGAATTAAGGATTTCCTGGTGCTATGTGACTTCTCCCTGAATGCCTACAGCAGGCCTGTGCTGGTGCTGGATCGTGTCTGTCAGTTGTGGAAATTTTATTCTGTTTTCTGAATTTAAAATTGGAAACTATATTGGAAATTAATGGCATACAATTTGGGATAAAAAAAAATAGGATTCAAAAATAGGCCTGCAGTTGTCTGAGAAGATATTGGGATATTGCTCCTACAGGTACATACATGTCCCCATCCATCAAAGCAGGGTGACTTCATATCTCCCCCCACTTTAGGTAGCCAAAGGGGCAGGGTTAAACTAGTGTGGCAGTTCTGGTGCAGGTTAAGAACTGAATTTTAACTTAAGGTGAAATTGCTTCAATTCAAAATAAACACTTAAAAAATGGTAGCAGATATTGGCATTGTCCAGGCGACTGATAAGATTGTTTTGACCTCTTGTTAGTTTTCGAAAAATTGAACTAAAACAATTTAAACCCCTCCAAGCCTGGACAGCACTTGCCATGCTTGTGGTTTATGCTGGAGCAGCTTAGGGCATTCTCCCATTTTTCATATGGGGATTTATCATTTTATGCCCATTGGGAGAGGGTAGAGAAGGTATCTGCACCTTGTTGATGAAGGCCATGGCTCTCTGTCGTCTGGGGAGGCAAATTCTGTTCCTTGTCCCTTTCTGCCTAGAGGCAGACAAGCAAGGAGACCACTGGCATTGCCTTTGGGAGCTCTGTCTTCCTTTATTGACCCTGTGTAGAGGAATTAATAGTTTGAGTCTTGTCTTATTGTTGGACATGTATATTTGGTCATGGGTCCCTAGCTGCCTCAGGAGCTAGGCAGCTTCTTAACACAGCTAGCAAACCCCAGTGCTGCCAGATGACACCCAGCTAGGAACAAAGCATATTTCTCACCTGGCAGGCACAAGTCTGCTCATATTTACCACCATCAGAAAAATATTATACTCATTTTTGGCTGCAACTAGGCTTGAACCCCAGTTTTTGTAAAGTGAAGATGAATGCTAGAGCTTGCATATAAGTGTACTACTGCTCTTGACTGGCAGAAGATACTAAAATTCTCTGCTAGTTGTTGAGCTAATTCATTTGTCACTCCTCATTAGCCTCTAATGGCTTTTACTGCTAGTATTATTTTTAAGGCTTAGAATAAGAAATACATATATTTTTGCTATTTAGGAGCAGCTCATCCACATATGTTTTCTAGCTCTTTCTGAACGAGGTAATTGTTACCAGTGAAGAAATCTGCAAGTATCTTTATAATTATAGTAAATAACCTGCTCTGCATTCTATCATCTCAAACAGCATTTTTCATCTCAGATTAAAATTGTAACAGAAAACCTCATGGTTAAGGAGAATGAAAATTGGAGTGACATAAAAAGCATGCCTGAAATCAAGACGTATTTACTATCTCATCACTTATGGCCTGCTCTTAAGATGTTTTGTTTAAAATCTATTCTCACTCTTTTTTCCTTGTCCTCTCCAATCTCAGAACAAAAGAAAAGCTGAAATGGTTTTAAATGTTAAGACCATGATCTTCAATGTCGGCTCTGTTGTTAAGTTAATTCTTACCCAATCCATTAAAGGGCACTGGTTTCCCATGTCATATCTAGTTTTGATCACAGTAGAGAAATGAGAAACAATAAAAACAGACATAATGTGAAACAGATTTTTAGCTTTCTGCTCAATTTTTTTTTTTTTTTTGCATTTGTTTTCACTTTTGAAAATATCTGAGTAAGAGTTAACTTCATGCTCTGTGAAAAAGACCTATTCTTTTCTCAGTTCCTGTTGGAAAATGTTGCCTTTAAAACAAGATGCTATATAAATAGTAGTGTGCTGTAAGAGCGCTGATGTGGATTTGGTGGCTAAAGTTCCCCATGGTGGCTGGCGATATTCCAAAAGGAGACTTATAAAACTTGCAAGCAGATCCATTTCCAAAAAGACTGGATGAAGTCTGTCCTGGAAAAGCTCCTTCCCTGCTTCAGTGCATCCCACTTGGAATACGCGTTGACTATTTCTAGGGCCTAAGTCAACTCATCCAGGTGAAACTTCATCCATCTCAAAAATAATTAAAGACAGAGGTTAACTAATCAGAGTTGTAATTTACATGAAGAGTGATAATCTGTAAACAGAAGGCATGACAGGAGGTATGAAGCCAAATTGATGTGCCTGATTAAAAATCTACTTAAATGGGCTCCATAAGTGGAGAGAGAGGGTTAAGAAATCTGGGGACTGAGGTTTCTTTTCCACATTGTTTTCCTTTAGTTAAGCATCAAACAAGGTCAACTACTCAGTTTCATACTGCATTAGTAGCATCTTGGTTGGAGGTTTTAGCATGGTGTTCCTTACAATAAATTCCCCCAAGCAGAATCAGGCTCTGTTCAATTAATTTGTTTTGATGAAGCCCCACATTGTGTTGATGTGCAGTAAATGCTGAATTAGATCATTAATACGTAAATCATATAACTGCATATTTAGAAGGGTCCTTCACAGCAAAGGTTCAAAGCCAGCACTGCGGTTGCTCTGACCATCAAGGTCAAGATATCCCAGGCTACCAGCCTGGTTATGAGCAATCTCCTGGAAAACTGGCCCAATGAGAGGGGGAAAGGAATTGGACGTGTTTTAAAGTTTGAAATCAGTGATCAAAATTTATTGTTCCTCTGTGAATTCTTCTGTTTGTGATGGCCTCAAATTACTCAACAAAGGTAAATGAACTAGAAAAGAGGGGAAACGGTCGAAAGGGCCTTGAAAGATGTATGGGATTTTTGCTGGATTTTTTGAGACTTTGGACATGTCATTTCATAAACGATAGGGTGGAAGTTCAAGGAAATTTTTGCTAGTAAGTGGAAAAAGTAAAAAAGAACAAAAAGAAAAAACAAAAAGCCAAACCTAAAAAACCCAAACAAGATACAGCAGGGGGAAAAAGAGGAAGAGGTAGTGGCAAAGGTTGAGGGTTTGGAGCAGTTACACCTCTGTAAATTCTTTCTGAAAGCTGCTGACATAGCTTTGGCATTTGGTCATCTCCTAACTGCTGATTAACATAGCACTGTTTTATATTTAACTCGGGCCAGAGCAGGAGGGACCAGGGGTGGGGTTGTGCTGTTTATAAGGGGAGTAGGGTAGAAACAATGTTCTTCTCTGTCAGTTCCCTCCGTCTCCCAGCGCAGCTGCACTCCTTTTGAGAAGTTCACATTTCCTCCAAGCGCCTGTTGTCTTTAATTAATTGAGTGCCTTTTGGAAAGCGAAGTGGGGGAGACGGGCAGAGAACAGCTCTAGCTGCACAATTAAAATACAAACCAAGTCTGCTGAGTTTACCGAATGCAAGTGCTGAAGTGACTAACAAGCTTTTTTATGGTTAAAGTTTTGCTCTCAGAACAGACCCAGGAGCAGAGATGGAGGGCATGGATTTTGAGGATAAGAAGTCTAAGAGGTACTGCATTAAGACAAAGCATGTGGCTATCATCTGTGGCGTCGTAGTCGCTGTAGGTCTTGCCGTGGGGCTTGGCGTGGGATTGAGCAGATCTAACTCTCAGCAGAAGGATCCCCCCACTTCAGGAGGAACAACAGATCAGCCAACAGGTCAGCCAACAAACCCTCCTCCCCCAGGGAATTTGGGTCCTTGTCCTTCTAAAAATGATGAGTCTGGAGAATGGAGACATTTCAGGCTCCCAACTTATGTCAACCCTCTCCACTATGATCTGGAAATTAAGCCTGAGATGGAGAAAGACATTTACACTGGGTCAGTCAGTATTTCTATTGCTTTGGAAAAATCTACCAGCTACCTGTGGCTCCACCTGCGAGACACCAAGATTACAGAAATGCCCACACTCCAGAAAAGCTCAGGACAGCAGGTTGCTCTGAATGACTGTTTCGAATACAAGCCGCAAGAGTACATAGTTATGAAGGCAGCAGAAGAACTCTCTGTCACTGGTCAAAACGATCCCTATATACTTACCCTGAAGTTTGAAGGCTGGCTGAATGGTTCCCTGGTTGGATTTTACAGGACCACTTACACTGAAAATGGAGAAATCAAGTAAAGAAGTTTTGATTATTTTTTTATCTATTAAACTTTCTTCTCTATTTCTGTGTGCTCAGGCATGCTCTATTCCATGCTCTGTTTGTTTCCGATTCTCAGTCTGGTCTCTCACCAACTTGCTGACATTTCTGGGCTGTTCTTTAATTTTCTCATTCCTGTGAGGAAAGATGCTGTATTCAAAACCCTTTTGCTGTTGACAAGCAAATGCGGGCTGGAGAGATGAGGGGTTTGCTGTTATTATTATTGTGAAAAACTTTATCAAACTCTACTGGTCCCAGGTTGCCCTTGAGCTTTATGAATGGCTCCCTCAGGGAGCTGAAGGGACCGAGGTCTGTTTTTATCTCTGTAGAATAATAAATAGCATACAGCTCTCAACGCTCTCTCCTAGCCCTCCCTAAGGTAACAGGTTCGGTGTGAAATGTTCTTGTGACAGTTTTCCTAACTTACCGCCTCCTTGATGTTGTAGCCCTGAGGGGGTTACAAACTAGTTCCAAGCCAGAACTTTCTTGTCCCTTATACAGTTGATTTAGATTATGGGTGGGAAAGTCTAGATGATGAAAGTTATCTTTGACTTGTTTTTTATTTTTTGTGCTCCAGCTCTTCCTTTTTAGTGTATCAACAGTTATTGAAAGATTACAAAGCCTCAGACAGTTCAGTTAACTCATTCCACTTCCCAGGTTTGCACTACTTCGAGGTGGAAGCTTGAAAAAGCCATTGACCACTGCTCAGAGACGTTTCTTCACAGTGAACATATAAATGCTCATCTGTTTTCCAATATTTATGTTTCTGAAGTGACTCATTCTAGAAGATAAACTTGGCTAGACTTTTTCAAGGTCCTAGAGCAAAAAACACAGAGACAAACACTGATGTGTTTTCGTGGTCCTTTCTTGCCCTCCTGGGGCAATGGCAAGTCTCACATCAGTTCCATTCAGCTGCTAAAAGACAATGCCAGGAGTAGCAGCAGTTACAGCACCAGCAGCAGCAGATCCAAGAGGTAGAGCTAAAACCAAGCTTTGATCTATCATACTTTAACATAGTTATCTGATCTGGGAAGAAGCCATGTAGAGAGCAGCTCAGACCTCAGCCAGCTCTTTCCCTCTTCTTTTTCTCTATTTACCACCTCAGTACTGCTCTGACTCAGAACGTGCTTTGATTTTATACTTCGAGCATCTAACATCCTCACAGCAGTTTTAAAGAGTAACATCTTAGCATCTTTCTCAGTTGAGGTGTGTTACTTACTTCATATTGGTGAAAGATACCTAAATATTAAATGAATTGGCCTGGACATGTCACACCAGAAGAGCTGGAACAGAACACAGATCTTCTGTGTCACACAGAGCAGGAGAAGTGAGTGCACATCCCTCAGATCCAGACAGTGTAGGAAGACAAGGACCAAGCATCTGATGTCAGGAAGAAACAACAACTTCATAAGCTAAAGAAAACATAAATGTGAGCTTAGCTCAAGAGGGTTCCTACTTCTTGATTTGGTTGCTGGAAGTTACAGTTGCAAGGATGATCCTAGCTCCTAGCCAGCAGTCTGCAAACACTCAATACAGAAAAGCACCTGAGCATGTGAGTTTGTTTATTTGGCTTTAATAAGAATGAGTCAATGGTGATTTCTGAAATGCTTTTCATTTCAGATTGTTTTGGGGGGTGGAAGAGGCAATGTACATGTAATAAGTACAGCTTTGAAATGAAAGCAAGCACCAGCCAAGTTGTTATGCAGTAGGTGACAGGATGGGGTGAGGAAGGATGGCAAGAGAAGAGTTTTATTGCACTTTCCCCTGGCTCTCTACTTAAAAACAATGCTAACCAGAATTACCTTTTGTATTTCACCTTTGCCAGAGGCAGACATCACCCTTGGACAATTTAAATCCAAATGGTTCCTTTTCATCATGTTTTAAGTAAATACAAATCAGCTAATAGCAAAAATCAGGTGAGTCTAGAAACATCAGATGTTTGACAGAAGAGGGATGAGGTGAAAATGAGAGCCGACATGTAATTAACCTGGTTTCCCACTCTGGGCAGTGTTAGAAGCAGCGGGACCTCTTGAGAGAATTAATAACACTGTAAAGTCAGCTCCGAGGGCTGAGCTACTCCCCACTTGTCTATTTGTGAGGGCAAAGGTTTGCCAAAGCATTGCTTTAATGCTCTTTGTTTACCAATGGGGCACAAGTCCAGGCACTGCTGTTGCTTATATTCAAATCTCCCACCGTATTTTACAGAAAACAAGTAGACATGCTGGACATGCCTGTGAGTCTGAGATCCTTGGGAGGCTTAGGTAGAAGAACGCCTCATTTGGGAATCCTGTTCAGACAGATCACATAATCCCTGCCAGGAAAAGGTGCTTTTGGACATGCCTAGAAGTGGATCTTGAGATATCTTGGGGACACAGTTACTTAAATTGATGTGAGCAGGAATCAGGAAAGCAGAAACTTAAATGCAGATTTTAGACATAGACCTGCCTAGAACCTCCCGTGGGTGTCTAAATCCAGCTGTAAACACTGAAATCCTTTGGTAAAGCTATTACTCTTCTCATTTCATTTCCCAAATGATGAGAATAACAGTCCTTCCCTACTTTGCATGATGCAGTAAGCTTAAATAAGTTACAATTGTGTAATTTCCAAATATTAGGGAAAGGTGCACAAGAGTCCCTGCCTCATGCAATGGGTTCCTTTAAGTCACTAGTTCCTATCAAAGAATGTGCTAAAAAACCCTTTTATTTTCTCATTAGTATTGCAGATAATATAAACATGTCCCAACAGCTGGTTTTGATTTTGCATTACTACTAGTGGCAAGGTATGACTTCCATTTTATAGGAATTCTCTCTGTCCTCAGTAAAAGTAGAACAAGAGGTTTATAAAAGATACTCAGCTGGGCCCGTCTCTGACAGGGAGACTTGCATTTAGGATTTTATTGATTAGGGAAAGGCTAAATATTCTTTAGTGTTCAGAAATACACGAGTAGCACTCCTGCATTTCTTCTTCAAGGAGAAAATGTTCCCAAACAAAGAATTGAATCTGAATTTAGGGAAAGATTAGGAGAAAAAAATCTTTCATTAGCTCAATGGGAGGGGTTTTTGCACTAACCCTCTATGCTCTGGGAAAAAAAAAAAAAAGGAAATTCATCATGGTTCTAAATGCAGCACTGTTTCATTTTGGGAACAACTGGATGCAGTCTCTGCCAGATCTTCATTTCTTATTGCTATGATATTTACAACTAACTCGAGGTCACACTTAAAGGTCTGGAACATCAGCAGCAACTAGAAGGGCAGAAGCCACCATGTAGTAAAGAAAATCCTATATAAAAACTACTTTATCCAGTTTGAAAGGTAATTAAGGAAAATACAACATTTCATGTTCCTTGTGCCACTTCTGTGCATGCCCTATCTGGGAGTTCTCATCATCTACCCCATAGCTAAGGTTTTGCACTGCTGATGTCTGTCTGCCTCCACAAATATATGAGGATATAAGGATTATCACCTTATAAATCAGCAGAGATAACACGGTGTTATCAGTCTGTAGGAACAAGATATAAATGCATCAAAATATGTAGCCAAATTTTTAAGCAATAGCTGTGAAGCGTTGCCCTGGGGACTTGAAGTTAATTTAGTTGTGAAACAGCTTTCGAACCCTACAAAAAGTTGAGACTGAGATCAAACAATTCACCAAGCAAAAGAAGTTCTGTTGAGCCAGAATTTATATTAAGGTGAATGTTCATTATGCTTTGTTCCCATGAACTTTTGAGTTACTGTTCCAATGAACATGAAAAGTAAGAATGCAGAGATATTACCTCCATCAGGCTTGAAAATGACCCTTGCTACTACAAGTTCCTAATGACCAACTTAGTATTTAACCGTCACAGGGAAATGCCAAGGGCAACAGAAACACTGAAAAATTGGTTGTCAGCTGAGCTTGTAGGATTGCTGCAGATCTGTAATTTACGATGTACACTTTTAATTACTTTTTGGAAAGAAAAACTACCTTAATATAGTTGGAGCAGCTGTAGAACTGCCGTCAGAAAATGCCCAACATTCCAGATTAATTGAAGAAGCATCTGTGTGATCCCTCTCACCATCAATCACTGGAGAGTATGCTTTGCCATTGTATGGTTCATTAATGGGGGAGCCCGATATCACTGTGAGAGGCAAGCACACGATATGTTCATAACCTTCACCTTATTTTTTACTTGACCCTTATTGTCTAGGTCCTCCACTTGTTTTTGCACAACTGAGATGACTTTCTAGAGCCCCCCAGCACAGCTAGCACAGCATCAGTCGTGTGCTAGGATGTTTACCTGGACTGTCCATGCTTTCTCCATCAGTTTCATTAATGGATTCAGGGAGGTGCAACAGCAGCAGCAGCAAACTGTACTTAGTAACTGCAGAAAAAGAAACACATAAGCAGAGTGAGATTTTAGGGACACTTACACAATTCCAAGGTGTCTTGTCAGTTCAAGACTCCAATCCCAAGATGTGCTCCAGTGGGTAAACAGCACAGGGAGTGACTTAATTAAACATCCCTATATCAGGACCTTCATTTCCTTTCAGATTATACCATCAGTAGTTTATTTTAGGCACAAAAATCAATCAGAAAGCTCACAGGGAAGGTGAGCTAAATCTTTACCATCTATGAGGGATTATTTGTATTTCATTGCCTGACTCCTAAAATTATTTGATGACAAGCAATTGGCTTTAGCATTTGCTGTGAAACCAAGAGGATGTTACTGACAGACAAATATAGGTGTTACACATGCCTATATGATGTCAGCTTGTGCATTTCTGATGTCACCTACTTTTATGAATGGACAAGTACACAGAAACGTTTGTGGTTGACTTTAGTTTGTGAAATTGCTAAAACATTGTGCTTAGAAGTTGCAGGTGAGATTTAAAAGGTATATGATGAAGGCTTGCCAATGTGTTGTTTGTTTAAGGAGCATTGCAGCTACTGATCATGAGCCAACAGATGCGCGGAAATCATTTCCTTGCTTTGACGAGCCCAACAAAAAGGCAACTTACAACATATCTATCATCCATCAAGACACGTACCAAGCGCTTTCAAACATGCCCGTGAAGGTATGTATTTCCCAAGTCTGCTGCCCAAAGTGGAATGGTTCTCTAAAACCACTGGAATGGTAGCGTGGATTGGAAGGTCCTTGCACATTCACAAACTCTACTGCCCAGACACTGTAAATTTAATGTTTAATAAATATACCATAAAAAAACCACAACTGGTTGGTTGGTTAGAACTTCCAGTGGTCTGCCAGCATAAGACATGGCAATACGGGGCCAAATCCAAAGCAGAAATGAAACGTCTCTTCCAACTTTAGCTAGACTGGCTCCCTATTCAGATCTTCTAGATGGAACATCCCCTAGTAACTATATATAGGTAATAGCATATTCTTCAGTCAGACCAGGTAGATTCTGAGAAGGAATAGTCTGGAAGACAGCTGCTTCCCAGATGGGAAGTCTAAAATAATCACTGAAACTACATAAAGCTCCAAAGCAAGTGTCTGCTGATCACAATCCAATGGGCAAAGGATCCTGCTAGCAAGAAAGTCTAGGATTATTTTTTGAATAATACAGGATCTGAAATCACATCTGTCACCTCATAGGTATAGACACTTGTCAGTTCACTATGACTGTAATTTCCTAAATAATCTATTTCTGGACCTGGTGGGTCCTATTCCAAGTTTTGCATGAAATTCAGTGGCATCTGTTATCTACTTCTGGGCCCTCTGGAAGAAGATTGAATGGCTTTCAGCTGCAAGAGAGTTTCTAATGAGTAATTTAACTGAATGTGTAGTGCAATATATAATTTCTAATGAATATGTTCTGAAGTGGGAGATAAAGTGCCAAGTTTAAAAAAAAATTTAAAAAATAGAAAAAAATAAAAAGAGTTTCCAGCCTCCAGGCTGTTGACATTTGCATCTTTCCAGTCACTCCCCCAACCCAGAAAACAACAGTCTGCTTTACTGTGTACTCTTTTATTTAAAGTTCTCCAAACATTAACTATTCCCTGGCAATGCAGCTGAGCGAACCGTTACCAATCTGATACAGCTGCCTCCCAGAACCTTGGCAAATTTAAAGCTCTGACCTGTTGTTATTAAAAAGATTTCCATGATACTTCTATGATAAAAGAACACCAAACACTTTGATAGACAACAAACAACATGCGAAAAGAGTGTTTGCTGCACCTTTCCTCACAGACTTCAGATGAATGAGGGTACCAGCATGGAAGTTGAGGGTATGAGACCAGATGGTATCAAGATTTAGTTGGGTTTTGAGATTTACTTTACACCTTTACACACGGACCTTGCCTGTGTTATAGACATACAAAAATGAGTTTTCAAAGGACTAGCTACTGTTTGCTAATTAATTTGCTAAAATCCAAGTAAAGGCACCAATATGTAGACTATGCTGAATTCATGCTCAGGTTTGACTAACAGATGATAACAGCCCTTTGTCATCTGGTGCGCTCACAAGGTCAGTGGCTCTATTCTTAGCAGTGAAAGATCTTTGGGAAATCTTTTCAACAAATGGAAATGTAATCATTTGTAAATGCAAGGCACGTTGTGTGTTACACGTCCTGTAGTAGCTTTGGTGGTGTGGAGCTTTATAATCAACACAGCAAAATCAGCTCAGCAAAATCAGAAACTTGTACATTTCATTTGCATTTTTCACTGGAGTGAATTATATTTTTTTCACTCTTTGTTCACTGAAGTTCTGACTTTGTCGAAAGAACAAAATATATCAAAATAGAGTCCAAATGAGTCAAATAATGGAAAACAGATACCTCCGTGAAAATGAGTTTGTGAACATATCTATGAAAAGGGTGATGTGATATGGAATCATATCACCTGTAACATTTGCTATCTGTGCTTTATTTATGTTGTATTTATAACAAACAAACCTCATTAAGTATTGTATCTCTGGTAGAAGGTTAGTGTCTTCTATGTGCTGTTTGCTTTTGTCCTATTTAAGTTAGTCATCCAGTCAGAATCATAAAAAATTTTCAGTCAATAGCAGATAATGAATAGCAGAAATAAATATACAGAGCATAAATCACATACAACAGGTTGCAGGTTTGGTCATATAGTTCACTTGAGAGTTAAGGACATTTGAGAGTATCAGGAATGGTTGTTAATAGATTTACAGAACAAAAACTATGATCAGCACTGAACTTTGCATACATTTAAACAATCTACCAATATACAGTGCTAATTTGTATCTGAATGAGTTCAGGGTAGATTAATTAGACTGATCTTCATTCTAAGTAGCATCTCTGCAGTCCCTGACTCCTACATGATGCATGTATTTAAGACAGAAGAGAATCCAGTCTCTTCTCTGATCTGTCCAAAGCAGTGTTATGCAACTATTTCAAGAACAAAACACGCTAGCATACACTGGAAAACTCCTGTTGGCAAAATTCCTGTGCATGTGAATAATTTCAAATCCTTGATGCAAAATTAGAACCAGCTAAACTTACGTAGTGCGTAAAAACAAAGTCCTGATTCATGCATTGCTGTATTGCAGGAAAAATACTTTGTTCTCATACCATCAGCAATGGTATTGCCAGGAGAGGTGAGGATGGAGAGGTGATTTATCATTCCTATGTGGTTGCAGCCTTCACAGAAATATTGTACCAACTTCTGCATGTGTTTGCAATTCTGAAAACCAAATTAATTGTTTTTCTATTTCCACAGCAATCTGTACAGCTGGGAAATGGCTGGAATCGGACAACTTTTGAGAAGTCAGTTCCCATGAGCACCTACTTGGTATGCTTTGCAGTGCACCAGTTTCAGTGGGTAGAGAGGAAATCCGCTAGTGGAAAACCTGTAAGTCCTATTGCAGCCTGAACATGGTTCGGATGACAGATGAAATGTGATTTGTATTTAAAAAAAAAAAAAAAGGAAACATCTCTTTTTATAATACAAACAAGAACATATTTTTTACTTTCTTATAGCAGCTTATTTTATCAGAATAGGTGTTTGCAGTGGTCCTTCTGGGTTTTACATACAATGCTTTACAGTTCTTCCCTGTCTCCCATCTTGGTGATATCCCAGTCAGCACCTCGCATACATGCACGTGGGTGAGGCACACTATTTCTCCAACTTCATCCTTATCTTGAAGCCCAGAGTCTGAAGGAATGTACAGGTCCAAGGATACAAGAGATTTACAGGCCATGGATACAAATACTTTATAGCTTTCCATGGGTTGAAAGGTATGAATCTGCACTTAATGCCTTCCTATTTACAGTCATGGAGACTTAAGACTACAGTGCTATGTGCCATTATGCGTTGGCTCTAATATTCTTTATTTTACAACAGTGACTAAAGGCAACTAGTGACAAAGAAGTATAGAAGTGATTGTGCATGCCTAAACAGCTGGATATTTGGTGGGTGCCCCAATGAAGTGATTATGTTTGAACCTATATCCATAAAATTAAAATTGTTTCTTTGTTTAGCTGCAATAGGCAGTCCAATCCAATTCTTGCTTAGGTTCAAATCTCCTGAAGGTGCCGCTCATCAGGATAAGGAGCTCACAAGATACTACGCTGAATCACAACCTGAAAGCCTAGAAATTATTTTCCCCTCAACATAAGCTCCTCATTTAGCTGAGACCTAGCCTAGGATGCTCAACCCGCTCCTTCCCCTTCCTTTCCTGTTAGGGGTGTAACACATGGTCTTGTAGTTCAGCTGAGCTGTCACTGCTGTCCTCTTCTGGAGTTCATGACACCAATGGACAGGGAATCTAGAGCAAAGCCCCTGCCAGACCACCATTCCCCTAGCAAGTGAGGTCTTCCTGAGTTATTCTATCTGAAAAAGCTCAGCAAATCCTTCCTTACTGTTCACTGATGTGAAAATCTGCCTCGTATAAATCTCCAAAGTGCTGATCCAGTTCATAGCAAAGGCTTCGTGGCATAGCACTGTGCTGAGGCCTTCCTTCTCTACGCCCCTGCCAGCATCATGCTGTACATTTACACTTTTTGACGAATAACTACAGCTAAATTACACTTAGCCAAGCAAACAGAGCCTGGTTTGAGATAGCGATGCAATATTCTTAGATCCCTGCTGTTCGGCTGAGTAATTTGCAAAACAGGAGAAGATTCAGGCCACTTAGCCATGTGATTTTGTTAACCAGCTGCTCTTCAACACACCTGCTCCATTCACAATCAAGGACAGGACTTTGGTTATTTGGCCTCAATAGATATTCTCTAGAGTTTTGTTATTTGAAGAATCAGAATTCCTGCAGCTTTTGTAGAACATAGTGTAGCAGGAAAACAATAAGTGCTGAGGACATATGTAAAACTCTTTATTTTCTAGATGCAAAAGTTAACATTCTCTACCTGACCATGTCACACTCCAGAATATGGCTCTGAATTCAAGTTTTGTTTTCCCCAAGCAAAACAGTCAAACCTGACAAATCAGTTCCTGACTGTAGTTTTTTGTAAATAGAAGGGAGTGTTCACTCAAACACAGTAATTAAAGTGTGTGTGTGTAAAAGTAGAGGTATTCATGTCAGCACAGAGGTTGCCTGAAGAGACATCCTCTATTTCAGTCCTCGGTTACTACATATTTTAATCAATGCTATTCACTAAACAATGTCTGAGGACTTACCTGCACTAGAATACTTCATTTTTAAGTGAGGTTAAAATCACAACCGTTTCCTTTCTCTTAGCATGGACATAATTTTACCAATATAAACTAGATGTGTCAGATTGTTTTTAATTAAGGGAGCCACGTGAACTCCATCACTAAAAATTACCGTTTCCCCAAGAAAGCCAGGCTATCTTTAGAGTTTTTAATCAGATATTTAGAAAGTCTTCTCTTAACCAAACAGTTCCTTTCCAAAAATTTTGAAGCCCATCTGCGCAACGAGGTATTTAGATTTACTGACTGCTGAAAAGCACATTCCATAGTTTGCTATGTAAGTTGCTAGTAATAAATCCCTCACCCAATAGAAAGTATCCACATGATCCATATATTGCTTTCATAAACAACAGCAACAGCATACAGCTCACATAACATGGTAAATTATTTAAAAACTCTGCTGTTCCCTCTGAAAGCCTTTTCCCTAACAAAGATATTAATGGAATCAATGGTGGTAAATGTGCCTACAGCTGGAAACGATGCTCCTGAGCTGGTTACTTGTCAGGTACCACATGTCTGGTTTGGAAAATCACAGAGGAGATTACACAAATGAAACTCAAAGTCAGTTCTAGTGCATGCTGAAGGTTTTGGAAACCATTAATATGGATCAGCTAGGGGACCAAAGACTGCTAAATTGGGTAAAGAGCTTTCTGAAGTGGAAATTTCAGATTGTAATTGCAAACTGACCCTGAGCAAAATCCCCTGGCTGGATTGGATTCCCAATTGAATTTCATAAGCTTTTTTTGGTTTTGTTTTTTCATTCCAGCTTTATTTCTGACCACTTTCCCATCCTCCTCTCTTGTTAGAGGAAGAGGAATTTCATGGTATTGAAATCAACGTGTTGTCAGACTACAAGAGGGCTCCTAAAGTAGGCTGGCTCCTTTGCTCGGTTTGAACCCTAAACTCCTGGCTGTAAGACAGCATTGAGTGGTAAACAAGCCACACTAACACAGCCAGAAGAATGTGGCCCATTCATAAGAGGCACAGAGCCTGTGGAATTATATGGATTGGTTTTCCTAAAGTAAAAAACTTCACTCCATATAAAGATCTCTTCCTTTCCACACAAGATTTTGGGCAGCAGTGAAGGCAGTGGACACTCTAGTGCTCTGGCTCTGCTCTGCGGCAGAGATCTGTGTGAGCTTTGGGACAAAGAGATTGAGGGAATGACCTCCAAAAGACTCCATAAATTCTGAAGTCAGACTTTGTCTTCCTGAAGTGAAGATAGCATCCCAAAAGGTTTTTTCAAGCTGTAGGTATCCTCATCATTGTCATGGGTGGCATAAGGACTCCAGTCCTCCGGGGCCTGAGGTTTCCTGTTGCTTGACAGTAATAGCCAAAGCAGTCCAAGGTACCAAGCATCAGGGGTGTAAAGGCCAGCACTCAAGATACCATTTTTGCATTCAAGAAGAAAAAAGCCATGCTCAGATATGCAAGAAGAGCACAGAAATGGTGGCTCATCGCACACAGAGCTAATGTGCCAGTTTTCCTGGACCTGGAAGAGAGTGAGCTGATTTTTGTCTGGGATTTCCAGGGTTGCCCAGTAGGCACCATAGCTCTAACTGGGTGGCTGTATGGCCTGAGGTCCTGGGCAAACAGCCACTCAATCTGCATGGGCCAGCATGCCTGGGAAGAGTTACAGAACTAGTAAACTCACAGTCCTCAAAGGTTCTGAGACATTGAAACATACAAGGACAAGAGGAAATTGTGATGATGGTAAGTTAGAAAGGCAGGAAGAAATTGAAGAAAGAAAGGGGTTATGGGCTTCAGACATATTTCAGGACGGATGTGCTCCTAAAGATTGGTGTGATGGGATCTGTCCAGATCAATGAACTGCTCAGAACAAGTGAATTCCCTTTGATTGCACTTGCCCAGGGTTCCTTCTTGACCAAACCAGACGCTGGGGAAAGAGGTGCTGGTATGCACCCAGGCCCTTCTCCAAGCCTGGCCACTGTGCACCTTGGGACATGGGGCTTGCCATTTTTATAAATTAAGCATATTCTGGAAAGCGTGCATGGATTATGTTACCTCTTGTACAACATCTGAAAAACTTTATTGAATAAATGTGTTAGGGAGCAGGATTCAGTTTTAAGGCCAGTCTCTTAGAGAAAACCTGCAGTGTTTTAGACATGTACATTAAATGACTTTTCAGTGCTTGCCACCCTCTAATTTCTTTTAACTGAAAAGGCTGCTGTAATTCTCTCTTTGTATTTTACAGCTGAGAGTTTATGCTCAGCCACTGCAACTACACACGGCAGAATATGCAGCAAATATAACAAAAATTGTATTTGACTTCTTTGAAGAGTACTTTAATGTGAACTATTCTCTTCCAAAACTAGGTAATTATTAATACTTTTATTGTTAATTTTGTTAAATCACTATCATGGCTATGTTTCTTCTACAGGTCTCTCTGCTTTGGTGGAAAATGGCATGAAAGCATTTGGTTGCTAACTGCTGATATTATTTCAGGATATTTTAAAACTGTACCCGTGTAGTTCAAGATGTTCTTAAATTTCATGATGGGAGGGTTGATCTGAGTAACAGTTTAGTTACGAGTTCTCACAGTTCAGTTTGATGAACTGAAGCACTGGTTGTGATATGGTTATTTTAAAGTGAGCTAAAATAGAGCCAGAAGAACTTTGAGAAAAGTATGTGCCACTTCCACAGGAACTTCTGGACAAAAGTCAGCAGTGAGATAAGTGGAGATGTAAGCTGCCAGAAAGTATGTCTTACTATTTACTAACCTTAGTGCAAAGTGGGTTTATATCCACTTCTTAGAAAGATGAATGTGGTCCAGTAGTTTGTAGTTTGTAGTCTCTACTGACAAGCTAAATAAAGACCTGGAGCTAGACAAGTGTGGGCACATTATCAGGTTTTGCCCATGGTTGCAAAACAAGCAAAAAAAAAGTAATGCAGTTGCGCATCCTTTAGCTTGAGCTGTCTGGACTCTGGATTGAATTTGGGGAATTCGAACTAATAACGTTGGGAATGTAATCAGAGTTTTGGAAATGTCCCCTCCAAAGAGGTAATTCATTTAGATTCATGAACTTAAAAGACTAAATCAAAGCAATCCAATTGAGGGGGGACAGTGAACAATGCCATCCAACTTTGTATTGGCTATTCAAATGTACCTATCAGGCCAACCTGTGGGTTTTTTTTCCTCTTTTCAAAACATCATCTGAGTTTACTGTAAATATCTGTTTACATTTCAACAACTTAATTAGGACAACTAATACAATTTATTGTTCTTTCACACACTGGTCCCCAGTAATATACATCACCTGTGTTTTATATTCAAACTTTCATTTCCATAAAAGCCAGATGACTTTGCCATATCAGCATATGGATATCTGCACTACTGGGTGGACTGGTAACTCCGGGTCAGCAGTATCAGAGGACAGATGCTCTTTTATACTGGTTTTCTTAGAATGTCTGTTCGTTGGATCACAAATCTTGACTTACTGTGTTGTTCCCCTAGTATTAGAGGTCATCTAGATCAAACCTGATGAATCAAATATGTTTCTACATGATGATTTATTTAAATATTGTAATCCACATCGATTTATGTCTTCCGGCATTTTCATTCTCTCTATGATACTCATTCTGACTGTCAATGAAGCCCTTGCCAGGCTATCAGCTTTGATTCTGTAATCAAGTTGTTTAAGTTAAAATAAGGAACCCCTGTCTTCTATTATAGTAGATTGAGGGGGTTTTCTTCAATTCTGTTTTAAATTCATCTGTACTTTTCCACCAACCCACATAGAAAGGCTGCTGTCGTTGTTTGCAGAAGAAAATGCCAGTCCAATTGAGTCTGCAATTGTCATTTAAACCTGTATTGATTACTCACCATAAATGAGTGACCCGCACAAATTGCCAGGAGTAGAAGCAGATGTTGTTCATTGCATGGGGAATTTACTTCAGTTAACATGTCAATAAATAATTTTTAATAAAACGGTGTGACAAATAATGACATGCCTCATTATGCTACAGATAGTTTTTGGAGGTTTACTGCATGCAGCTTATCCCCAGACAGCACTATTAATTTCTGGAGCCAAAATTAAGTAATATATGATAGACATCCTCCCAGGAGGTGGCATAACTCACCTCACAGGACAGATCCTCAGCTAATGCAACTGATACTAACTCTGTTAATCTCACAGAGCCAGGGTGCTTGCTGTAGGCCAGTCCTCTGCTTCTCAAACACAGGTTAGAGACTGCAGTCCACAGCAGGAAGCCAGAACCACAAATGGTTAGCAAAACAGGCTTGGAATACTCAGAAAGGGGAGAAGTTAATTGGCTTAAAGGATCCAGTGGTAATCATGTTCTCCTTCTTTCAATGCAGATAAAATAGCTATTCCAGATTTTGGGACAGGTGCCATGGAGAACTGGGGGCTGATCACATACAGAGAAACGAACCTGCTGTATGATCCCAACGAGTCAGCCACTTCCAACAAACAGAGAGTAGCTGCTGTGGTAGCCCATGAGCTCGTTCATCAGGTACATTTTAGGACACTGTTCATTTTTACTGTGCTTCAGATGTGTAGTTGCAAATTTTAATCTTGAAAATACAGTCATTAACTCTGCCTCAGGGTCTTCTCCGTGTGCTCACAGTTTACTTGCAAAATACAACGTTAAAACAGTTTCCCATTAGTACCACAAGTGCTGCCTCTGCATTTTTCTCAGAAAAATTCAAAATGTCGGGGTCCAGACTGTGAGCCAGCTTATGAAAATCTGTCTGAAATGTCTTATAGGAGGTAATTTGCATGTGCAGATGTCTCTTTTGGGCAAGCAAATAGGGACAACTATATGCTGTGGAGGCTGTATGAAAACATATCCTTAGAAGCACAAATCATCAAATCAAGAGGAAGAAACTAAAAATATTTTCAGTGGCACGTGAATCATTAGCAATCTCCCCAGCACTATGTAATTTTATAATAAATGTGGATTTTAACACAAGGCAAGGCCTGAATTCCGATTTAAACCCCAGAATTATGGTAATTTTAATCTAGCAACAGGAAGAAATGTGAACGTATGAATGCTCTGTGTGGAGATGTGAGACACTGAAATGTACATTTACCATGTAACTAACGTTACATCTTTCAACATTTATAATTTTAGTGGTTTGGAAATATTGTGACCATGGACTGGTGGGATGACTTGTGGTTAAATGAAGGATTTGCCAGTTATTTTGAGTTCCTGGGAGTAGATGCTGCAGAACCAGAATGGAAAATGGTAATTATTTCTGTCTTGTGGAGGGTTGGCAGAGCTGGGGGGAGCGTTCTGGAAGGGAGTGAAAATTGAACAAGGAAGATGAAGACTTAACGTACATTTATAGAAAAATAACATAGTGCAGTGCAACATAAAGATTTATGGTTTAAGCTTTTCCACATACCTATGTTATGGTCTGAAGATAGTAAAAATAAACTTAGTAAAGTTTTAGGTAGCAGGGAAGAGTCATTCTGTCTTATTGAGTGAGTCAAGTATTTGGTTGTTATTATGGCAAATAATATCTAGGTGGATTCTGGACAGAAGCCTTAGCAATTTTGCAAGGATTTTTAAAGGTCTGACATTGTAAGATGGAGATTCCCCTTTATTTAATTGGGCTGTAGTGTCTCTTCCCCTGCCTCTCTCTCTGCTCCCCATAAATATCTCTTCTCATCCATGTTGTGTGAGGCTGAGAACAAAATCATTCCTGGATCACTTCTTCTACATTTTTAAGTAGAAAATCTGTTGTGCTGCCTACATAAGCAAAATTTTAATCACTGAGACTAAAATTTAAAAGGCCTTTTTTTATCAAGACACCACGTACATTACAATCTAGAGCCATTTCAGTGTTACCATCCTAGAAGAGCAAAGCTAAATAGAAATTTAGGTTTCTTTGGTCAATATTGTTAAGAAAGTAAAGGAATTCTGACTGCAGATCACTTCATCTTTTTAAAAATTTATAATCTTCTTTTAGAAGTTATAAACCTTGGGATGGGGAGCTCTGCCTTCTTCATCCCTCCTTCCCTTCCTCCCGAGCTCCATTTTTGCAAAAGGAGCCCATAATGCTTTGCAGATCTTGTCACACTGCTGAAATTGGTAATACAAGCTCCGTTTTTTGCCTACTAAGGGGTTTTTTGTGTTATGATACACATGGGAAAACAGGATTTGCAAAAGATAATTTATCTCAGTTCAGGAAAAAGTATATCCCTCCCCTCTCAGATGTAAAGCAAGAGTTCGCAAGTCCTTCTTCAGAGGAAGTGAAATTCCATTCCTTTTCCAACTGCCTCCCCCTGGAGAAGCTGCAGTTAAAGCGACTTCTTTTGTGAAGTTAGGCATATAGTCCTGCCTTTGTTTCTATTCTAACATCTTCTCTTTTTCAGCTTGAACAGGTTTTAATTGATGATGTGCTTCCTGTGATGGAGGATGACTCTTTGCTCTCTTCCCACCCGATTGTGGTCGACGTGTCATCTCCAGCTGAAATCACCTCTGTGTTTGACGGGATATCCTACAGTAAGGTGGGGTATCCTCTTCTTGTGATTTTGAGTACAAAGGAAGTGGAGGCTTGGGAGAGAAGATAAAAGTCAAAGGGGAGCTCATAATCATAAGTCCTAACCCCCTCGGGCTGTGTCTATGCAGATCTTTGTGTCTGGGACATTCCCAACTGTTTTTCGTGATGATTCAGTCAAAAGTCACTACAAGAGGACCCATGCAGCCAAAGTCCACGTCAGCCGCTGTGTGCCAAGCAAACCTGCTCACAGCATGCAGAGGAGCTGGGAAATTACAGTGTCAGCAGATTCTACCACTAGAGTTGTCAGTTTTTAAATTATCCTAAGACAGCTACTAAGCACAATCCACTCCCATCACTTTATGCTGATGCAGCCCAGTTGTATCAAGCCTCATAATCTAATGCAAGGGCAGATGATGCAACGACAGAGGTCCAGGTGTCCTATCTCTCATTTCCCCATCGTACCTTTGGGGCAGTATGACTTTGAGTTTGAGGAAGCAAGGCAGGGAACCAAGCAGTGAAAACAGGAAAATAACTTTCTATCTAATGTTGCTCGCAGTATCTCAGCCACCCAAGAAGCCTTAGCAAGGATGGTCTACCACTATTGTCTACTGGCATTGTCCCTAAATTAGGAGATAAATTAGCTCCACGTTTTGCTGTGAGTTGTGGGGCACAGGATTGACTTGAAGTATAGTAGTCTATAGCCCAGAAGGTGGTAGAAGACATTCCATTAGGTATCTGACAAGATTTTTGCTCATTCTTGGGTTGTCCATCTCAGTTGTGGTGAGGACCCGTGCTATAAAGTCTCTCTCAGGAGACACCTGGAACCAACTGGAAGAATCCCTTGGGTTTCCAGGGACCATCTACCAGACTGCACTGCTTCTGACCCTGATACACCTCTTTTGACAGCTTCTTGTGAAACCCTCTCACTGCTTCCAGTCTGATGCCATAACAAGGTTCCACTGAACCCACAAAATCTAGCATTATTAAAACCTACTTGTTGCTTTCCTTCCAAGCTCCCATTATCAGCTAAACATAAAATATGTACTGCATTGCCTTTAGCTTAAGCTATGCTGGAGTCTGTAGTCGTAGATATTACTTTTATTAGCTGGAATTGATCCATCCATTTCCACCAAGTTTTCTGTTTTCAATTGTTAAATCCTTTATCAAACAATACAACCAGTATTTATTCCATCATAAATGCCTCACAGTCAAATCATAAACTATGTGAAAACCTGCATTTTGTAACACTGTTCTTAAATCAAACTAACAAAAGTCAAGAAATTTACAGAGCTAAATCAAGTACTCTGGACAAAAATGTATTTTAGTGTGGAGCTAAGCAAGAGACACGCTTTTCTATGGTCTGAAAAAACAATGGAGAAAAAAAAAATCTTAGCTTTTACTCATCTCTTTGTGCCTAGATAATTGCTACATGAACCTTTTTTTTTTAGGCAAAATATTTGAGGACTCATGCATTGTTTGGAAACAGTTTGCTTGGGATATAATTTGGCTTGGGATATAATTTGGCTTGAATGAGAAAGTCCTCATATAGATTTAGCTCAAATTACTGTTGGTATTTATATATAAATGTGTGACAAAATTAACTTGGGGGGGGGGCGTTGCTTTATTTGGCTTCTCTTTTGCATGTTTCTTATAAAAAAGTAATCTCCTCGTGATATTATTTATCACTGAACAAATAAAGCATAATTTGTAATGCTTTCTGCTAGTTTTACCAGAGCAATTACAGGGTTTATATAATCTGAAAACTCTAATGAATTGCCAGTGGAGTCAGAGTATTGCAGTATATTCTGTAGGGGAACCTCCGGCTGCTGTATGATTGGTAGGGGATTGTGTGCCTAGGAAAGATGTACCGGGGTAGATCTGGTGACGACACAATTAATGTATCTATGGTTTTTAATCTGCTTTTCAAAAGTGATTGTATTCTTTTCCAGTTTAATCCTCTCTCTTAGAGTGAAAGATTCCATTAAAGTAGCAACGAGATGTTTTGTCTTTGGGGTTCAAACACTGATTACCTTTTCAGAAGACAGGTCCTTTACTTAAACATCTAGATGCCAGATGCTAGAAATTTGTTCTTGGACCCCCACATTTTTGGAACTTTCCAGCTAAAGAAACAGGATTAAACGTTCCACATTTCTCCCACATACAATCTTGTCATATACTTGGCAGCTACTACAACCTACTAGAAGTTATGTGGGTGTTGATAAAAGACTCCTCCCATATGTTCATCAGACAAGGTCAGCTATTCAAATCAAAGTCACTCTCTTGAATCTCCCCAAATAATTAAGGAACACTATGAAAACACTAGAGTTCTTATAACCAGTGATTTTGTTAGCATGAATTTTTCTCAACCACATTCCATCATGGATTACAGAGGAGGGACAGGAGTAGGGGGAAAGCAGTAGTAGAAGAAGAAAGGGCTAAATGCCCATTGCAAATTAAAGCACAGGAAATATCCACTGCCCCCAAATGCATACATGTGTATTTCTCCCATTTATATTAATTTCTATATGAATATAAAAGGGAGACAATGGTCTATGAGAAGTGATATCAGATAAGAAATGGCTGATAGACAAAGCTGAGGAACTGAGATACCCTAATGCAAATACATGGCCTTATGATCACCATTAACCATAAGCAACCTTATGATTACCACTAGTGGACAGCTGTTATAAATTTCATTGAATCCTGCTGGATGGGGCTAGTTCCCCAGCTGCCCTCAACCTCATCCTGTTCAAAGGGAAACAGGGAGCCCCACTTACACAAACTGGTAGAGTGGCAGGACAGTAACCCCCAGCAGCAGGGCTTGGAAGTCCTTCCAGCGACACAGCTGAACTCAGAAGTGGGCATCCAGTCACAGCTAAAGATCAATTCTCACATCCAGAACTAAGCTTTGGCAGGCCAGCATGCCATGCCACGGAGGAATTAGAAAAACCACTTCCTTAGTCAGATGGATGGTTTCCATTTTTGCCCTATAAAATATTCATTCACATGTTGCTTTTAGGTAAACAGGAACCCAGTGTTAGAGCAGCATGGAATGACCTTCTCCCTTTCCCTTTGTCCTCAGGGTGCATCAATCCTCAGAATGCTTCAAGACTGGATTACACCAGACCTCTTCCAGAAAGGCTGTCAGGTAAGGGTGGCACCAAAACATGCCAGAAATGCAGCTCATCCTCATGTGACAGTAGCAAAGCCATTATTCAGAAAGTTAATATTGGAGATCCTGGTATTAGTAGCAAAAGTATTTAATACATTTCAGTACTCAGTGGACAATGTCAAGGGGAACAAGTTCCATGCTCCCACAGAAACAGGAATGTGAACTGCATTAAGATTTGGTAGCTTGTCAGAGAAGACCTAAATTCATGGCAGCTTTTAGTGGAGAAACCTTCTCCACTACATTGTTTCCCAGTTGTCAGCTAGGATCCCCTTGTTCAGCTCTAAAGTATGTCTGCAGCTGCATATGGCTACGATCCTCCAACCTACCCAAGCCTACTATGCAAGTCTTACAAGTTCATCCATGCTCTGATGCAGGATCACCCGGACCTAGAGAGCTGAGATAATAATAAGAAAAGGGAGATACTGCACAGTTCATAGTCACTTCTTGTGGAGGAAAAAACATGATGCTATAAATTATGAAAAGAAAAAATAGGAGAGAGGAGCCCTCCCAGAAAGAGGAAAGTTGTCTGCCCTTTCCTCTGGACCAACATCTATTGGCTCTGAGAAGTTGCAGTGCAGAACTACCATGTTTGCTCTTACCTCCCTCCCATCCTCCTGGAGAACACATTTATGGGCTGCTACAAGACAGTTGTATTTCCCTTTATTTTTCTTGTGCTGTAGTCAATCAGGACAGCCCCACAAGATGGGAAAATAAGCCACCTTGTCTACAAGAAATTAGTATTTCTCTTCTACTCAGAGCTTTCAAGAACATTAAGGTAGCCGAGGCTAACAGTGAAACAAACAGCACCATCTACTGACTAAACATCTCCAGGATCAGACAACAGGGTACGAAAGCACTTGTTAAGCAGCCAGGTAAGACACAGGACAGGAATAGTGTTTAGGAGGTGCAAACACTTTGCTGAATACTATTATTCCTTGTAATAGCAATTTTGATCACAACTTAGAGGTGACTAGACTTTCCTACTTCTGCTCTGGGTCCACAGCTAGTGAAATCTCCTGAAGCAGCTTCCTCCTTCTGAACAACCTCTTATGTTAGACAGAAATTTGCAATGGGGTATGCTGCTGTGCATTCAAACAGAATATAAAGAACTCTCCAAGTAAAAATTGATTTCATGCTCATGAGTCATACTGGAAAATACTGACTTTTAGTGTTACAGGATGCATTGAAAAGCAAAGGAACTTCATCAGCTGGATACTGATCCTTTTAACCTCCTACTCACAGTACTACCTCCCAGGGATAGGTACTCTGTACAACTGATCTGTACTCTCTGTATCTTTCTACAAATGAATATATGTATTGTTTGCATGGGCAAAGAAGAAAGACCTGATAGCATTTTCACAGTCTTCTACCTCTCTCTAGGTATATTTGAATAAATACCATTTCCAGAATGCCAAGACACAGCAATTTTGGGAAGCTCTGGAAGAGGTATGTGTTGCAGCAACCCAAACCCTTGCTAATAAATATTTTATATCTCACCCACTGATTTCAGCTTCCCAAACTTTTTATATTCTTTAGCTCTTCTATCAATGAGATATCACAAGCTAGGCAGCCTCCCGGCATATCCCAACACATCTTATACCTGGCAAACGTATATTATTTCCTTGGGGGGGTTGGCACAAGACTGTGGGATTGGAATAAGAAACCAGAAAGGAGGCCTTGCTGACCAATAGCCTGCTACTGAGACATTGCCCCCACAACTCAAACTCATTTCTTGGGTGGTTTCACCCCTCATCCACCACACATAAGCACCCCATACTCTCCCTTCCCTCTAACCAGATTCAGGTGTTTGAAATTTCTCATCAGTATCCATTCCCAAGTAATTTTGGTGCTTATCTTCATCTCTAGCTCCTGAGTCCCAGTTGAGTAATTTTCTGTGCATCCATTTTTTAATCTTTCCTTTTCCTTGAGGCTGGGCTGTTTCTTTCCATCTACCTTGTTACCCTCAAAAGTCCACCTATGTTCTACCAGGTTCTTCACCTGATGGTATTTCCTTTCCTTCCAGTTGCACTTTTGTGTTTCCTTTCAGGTTCTGGTCTTTGCTTGGTGCTAGTGCAGGAGGCAGTGGCAGCTTTCACAAGCTCCAGCCTCTAGGGCAGAAGTTCAAGGTCCACAGAATGGATCAAATTTTAGATTATCAGAGCTGCTACTGGTTAATACTGACTCCTCCACACTCAAAACAGGTGTCTTCTGGCTTTGAAAAGTCTCTTTATGTCCTTTCTGACCTGTTTGGTCATTTCTTCAGAAAAAATGGAGATACCTTAGAGCATGCAAGGGGCCTCAGAGGTTCATCAGTATATCTTGTCCATGTTACTGGCCAGTCTCCCCCCAACTTTTTTTTCATTTCTTCTATCTGTGTTCAAGTTTCCAGCTCATTACTTGTTTCAATGACAGGCACCATTAGAGGATTTGATGGAAAATCTTTTGAACTGAACCTGCTTTTTCCTCTTTCCCTGGTTGCTCTTCTTCCTCTCAACATCAGAATTTTGGGGTCTTTTTCCACTTTGATCTGAATTTGCATTTTCACAGCAACCTTCTCCCATTGTTCTTAGGCAAGCAATAAATCTGTGAAGGAAGTCATGGACACATGGACTAGGCAGATGGGCTACCCTGTTTTGCAGATGGGAAGTAACTCAGTATTCACACAGAAACGTTTTCTCTCGGATCCCAGTGCAAATGCTTCTCATCCTCCTTCTGATCTTGGGTAAGATCCTGCTGTAAATGTCTACTTGAAACAGGTAGAAATGCTGTACAAATACTCTCTCCAGCTGATATTCATGAAGATGCTGTTATATTCTTACTAAACTTCCTTACTATATTCTTATTAAACTTACTTCTAGCATTTGTTTTTTTAAAAGAAACGAGCAGGAGGTTAGATACAAATATTTCAAATTTAGGACAGCATCAGCCCTTTGTCTCAGGGTTTCTTTCTCAAAAACAGCAGAATAAAATTGGACAGGGCTTCACAGATCTCGTTCCCATGCAAAGGCAGCTCAGATGATTAAAAGTCACTTGTTGAACCACTGCAAATTATAGTCTGCCAGACTAAGGAAAATTGTCACAAAATTATCTCTGTCCAGAAATAAGATACCACAATCCAGGTATTTTATACCACAACAATGTGTTCCTTTTCCTGTATGGTATAGGATCTATAATGCCTCACAGTGATCTGCACATACAATACAGGGTCTTCTCTATATGTCTTATAAATTACTGTGAAATAGCTAATCTTGTATAAATGTTATTAATCCTCATCAGGAGCTACTTTTTTCTTATTTAGTTTAGGAAGGTATTGCATAATTTTAGGGATCTAGAAGATAGTTATCTAGGGAAAGTTAGAGATCTTGGGCTCCTATGTAGCCATACAGCCAGCTATAGGCATTCATCTACCCTACTCAGGACAGGTGGGATACTGTACAGGAGCCTATTTGTTAATTAACAGCTGGCTGATGTGAGGGGAGATGAACCCTACCTGTGAGTTGGCTGCACCGTGGCATTAAGCAGCGGTACAGCTGTTCAGAGCTGGCATTGTGTATATCTGCAGCTGGCCCCAATTTTGAGGCAATACAACTTTGCTGACATTTCAGTGAAAGAGATTCAAATTAACCCATTTTTGGAAGGTTTCGCTCCTTGAATCAGAGAATCATAGAATCATAGAATGGTTAGAGTTGGAAGGGACCTTAAAGATCCTCAAGTTCCAACCCCCCTGCCATGGGCAGGGACACCTCCCACTAGAGCAGGTTGCTCCAAGCCCCATCCAGCCTGGCCTTAAACACTTCCAGGGAACTAGCCCAATACAACTAAACCAGTAAAACTTGTCTGTTTCACAAACCAGAACTAGATCTACTTAAATGCAGTTTGCAGTTTACCATTAGCTTCTACTAGTTATTTTGATACAGAGAGCACGAACAAGGAGGAAATCAACAAACAGTTGTGGCCACTTCATTTCATTCTGATTAAAGAGAAAAACACTTGAGCAATGAGAAGGCCCGTGGTATCAGCAGTTTTGGGCAGGTATCAAAAGAGTTGGGGTGAATAATTACCCGTGTGATTGCAACATATATTTCATACGTTAACCAGAAAAGTTTGCAGGCTTTTGAAGCAACTCCAGATGCAAACTACAGCACTGTGCCATGTGAAGGCTGGTGTTACAGACTATTTAGGCAAAAATACTTCTGTTAAAAATTTTGACACATTGCACTACGCTCTGAGGTCACAGACTCAGGAATCTTATCTTTGCCTGACTTCAGGACTAACAGTACATTTCCATTTGAGCAGAAATCCCAGCACTGTTCCTACCTTAACATGTCAAGAAGCTGCACACTGCCCCTCCTATTCCCAAAGTGAGAGGGGAAATTGTTTGTGCATGTATAGTTTTTATAAATTGCTTAGAAATAAAATGCAGTAATATATATTACAATGTTGAAATTATCTATTCTGGGATAGACTTACTCCCTTGCCTAAAAGTCACTACACTGAAAATCAATACCTCTTCCTTCCACCCTCACAGATGGGGATAAGGAAGCTCCTGAAGAGATCCTACCGCAGATAGGACCGGCCCATTTCACATCTGGATAAGGGGTTTTGATTTAAGCAGTAAAAACTGCAGACCTTGTGTATACTTTATTCTCTGAACCCTGCAGGGATAGTCACTTGAGCTGCTTTCTTGTTTCTGTCTTGTCTGGCTTGAGAGAGTCCTCTCCTGCATGATAACACTCAAAAGAAATGGAAGTTCAGTCATTTGTACTCTTAAAATAGTGTTCTGGGCAAATACACAGCTACAGCATAGCATGTGAGGAACACATCCTCAATATGCACAGTTAACAGGTCATAGCTATTGTATCTTAAGCTCAGGAAAATATAAAGAAAACTAAATGAAATCTCCCTCATTAAATCCATTTGCAAAATCACTGTGGTTTTTTTTTAAAAGAAAAAATAATGCATGTGCTTTCTCTTGGACAAACACAATACTGGGGCTTCTGGCCAAACAATAACCTCTCTAAATTCCATGGCAGTAAGTTGCATAAGAAGACTAGTAAAAACTAGAAGTGTATAAAACTGTTAAGATATTTTTGTTTAGAAGATACAAAACAACAGCTGATCTTTCTTCCCGGAGGCAGCAGGAGATAGCATAGCCTTCATTTTGTATTTCCTGTAAGTTAATGACCATTTACTTAATTCAGAGTTGTAAAGAGAACTCAAGTTTTCCTGTAGTGCTGGTCACCAGGGCATTTAAGATGGAACAAAAATCTTCCTGGGGTGGACTGCAATATGCTAATATGGAACAGCATTTGACTACTCAGAAGGGCTCAATAATTTTAGCAGCCCTATGCAGGTGCACAAGGCATGCTCTGCCATCCTACTGCCCTGATGCCTGGTCGTGGTCTTGGTCAGGCTATGCCGTGGCTCCCTTCCAGCCCAAATATCTCAACTTCATCCTGGGCACATCCCAGACTGAGAAGCCTGCACCTAACCACTGAAGGTACTCAAGGAATCAAAAAGCAAGAAGTAAGATCACATTTGGCTCCCAGTGCTTCAGAATGAAGGAATTAGGGTTGTCTTGGAGAAGGAAAATAAGCTGGAAAAGGCAAGAGGTCCTATTGACTGGATGGCAGTGGTTGCTTCATTTCTTTCAGTTTTCCCATCTGTAAAAAAGGTTTCATGATACTTAACCAGTTATTTCAGTCAGTTGCAAAGGTTAACTGGTGTCTGCACAAAGCTGTGGACACATCCACATTAACACTGACACCAACTATCCAGATATAATAATCTTTTACTAAGTTAATTGCTTTGTAGCCTGTACTATGCTGTCATCTGACGTGACATGAAGATATTCCTTAGAGCGGCTGCATGTTCCAGGGCTGTGTTAATAAGCTACACAGTATAGCACAATGGAAATTCATTCATGTGGTCTTTGATTATGGGTAATTATTACCCTCTCCAACCTATGAAGTCACTAAAAGGTGAAGATTGCATTCAGAAGGACATAGCCCTAGAAGTTCCATTGGTTTTCAGAAGAAGAGTCAGATAAATTGTGCAGCTTTTGGGCACATAATTAACACATTACCATGTTAACTTGATGAATACATGAACATTGGACACTGAACAAAATCTTACTCTACTCCCTTGCTCAGTCTACTAGATGCATTTTGAGAGCTACTGATAAAGTAGTATTAAGACAAGCTACTGCTGTTCCTCAGCTCTAATGAACGTGCTCAGACACATCATGCTTTTTACTTTGCCTTTCAGGGAATATGACTGCCCAAATCATACCACACCAATATATAACATTTTGTTGCCTGAATAGACTATCATAGCACAGAAACATCTTTAAAACATAAACAACAGCTATTCATAAATTGCTATGTTTTGTTACATGGGATATTTGGTAAATGTATATGTACATAAGCACACAGTTGGCTTCAGAAAATTAGATGTAAACATTAAGCCAAATAAAAAGATATATTGGAGTTTTATTTTTAGCATTTGATTTCAAATGTCATTTGATTCTCTTTCCCTTTAAATAATTTCAGTTACAAATGGAATATACCAGTGAAATGGAAACTTGAGGGTTCAACAAATTATACTTTGTACAACACATCGGATTCTGCAGGTAAACTTCCCCTTCTCTTTTAAGAGTAATGAATGGATAGAGCTTTTCAATGTCCTTAACAAGAAATAAAATACACAATTAACTTGCATACTTTTCAGTTTTTGGATCCATGAACCAGCATACAGCTTAGTTGTGCTGAAATAAGTAGTCATTTCTGTAACAGATGATTTTTTCCTCTATATATACATTATGTCAATCTAGACAAATTTCAGTAAGTTGCTTTAGCATGTTTAAATCCAGTCCTATTCAAGGAAACATCTAAGTATACTCTTAATTATGATGTACTAAAATCAATGGGACTTAGATATGTCAAACTGAGAAAAGAGGTGAAGCGGGAGGCTGATGAATGCATCTGTGGCAGGGTAACTAGCAATCTGAGTTCAGTTCAAGAAAAAGAGCTACAAATTATTTAAGCATGTTTTCTAATGCTGATTTTGGGAACAAAGAAAAACCTACAAGGTGTTTTTGATGATCTATTATGCAGTCAAATCTGAATTTCTCATTCTACAGCTCTAGTAGCCAAAAACTGGGGAGGGGGGGGGGGGAAGACAGTAGAAAAAAATTACCAACTTTTTAAATTTCATCACGTTGGAATTTCAGAAATTTCACAATCACTTCTTCTCTTCTTGTACTTGTTTGAATGTTACCTGTTTAAAATGCAATTTGTCTTTTGTTCTGCTTTTAGTATTGCTTTTGTTGCTTTTAGTATTGATGTAAAAGCAAAGAAAAATGTCTTACGTTATAATACAAGTCAGAGATTAACGGAAATACATTTTCTGTCTCTAGCTTTCACATGACATTACAGTGGGCTGCAAGGGGCCATTAACTTGATAAAGCCTGCAAAGGCACAATTAGGTGCTTACTTCTGCATCTGTGAAAATCTTGGCTAGTAGGGCAAACAGCAAGTGTAGGAAAAAAATGCCTTTTGAAATGCCTTGTATGCATCATCCAAACAGAGATGTACTTTCACCATCCAGACTCCACAGACTGAAAACCATGCCTTTCAATGGGCAATAGAAAACTTTCATAACTAGCAGCACTGACTGGACTGGGCCAAGCTTCTGAGAAAGAAACATTATTCGAGGATTCATTTTAAATGGGAAATTCCTTAAACATGACTGCTTGAGAAAAGTCGCAGCCTATTTTGTAATTCTTTTATCCCTAGCTATAGAAATTGAATCAGAAAAAAGTACAGGGAAGAAAACCTTTAAAATGATACTTGAAATAAATGGAAAAAAATGAAGTGGATAGAGGATAAAATATAGAATTTTAACAGTAAACATGAGAGTGAAAAACCTTTTAAAAGATATATTTGCAAGAATTGTTTCTCTGCGATTTTTTACTCTTTACCATGACTAATTTTCACCATCCTCACCCTAATCACAATGATCTCCGTTTTAAATTTGACAAACTAGTTGGGCCAAGTAATTACCACAATTCAGTATTCTAAGACAAGTGCTGGCATTCATTAAAGTCTATAGTAACACATCTTTAGTAACACATCTTTACTCACAGCCATTTAAAAACCAAATAACTAAAATTAAGGTTTGGATCTTCTTTTGGTATGTATTAAAACCAAGCATTACTTTTGGAGTCAAGGAATCTCCAGTGAGATTCTATGTCATATAATGATCACTGTGTGCTTGTTTTGCAGGAATTGAAATACCTTCATCTTTTCTGAACATTAACCCAGACCACATTGGATTCTATCGGGTGAATTATGATACTCAAACCTGGGCCAGGATAACCAACCTTCTGGTCAACAACTATACAGTGAGTGTCATAATATTAACCCCTCTGGTGGGTCTCTTACAGAGACCTCCATGGAGGTTGTATTTTCTGCAAATACTCTCTATATTTTTTGATCACTCTTTTCCTTTTTTCACACAGAGTTTCACAACTGCTGACCGTGCAGGGATTTTGGATGATGTCTTTTCTTTAGCAAGGTAGACTAATTCCCTGCAGAGCCTTCAAAAAAGTTTTTTTCCACTTTCCATTGCCTAATAAATAAAATGAACCCAAGTATTTGTTATAAGTCTTAATGATTTATTGAATTATGTTGTCCTCCAAAAGGGGTAAATTCAAGTATTCATTGGCATCTTGCAGTACCAGTGAAGTAAAGCAAAATGTCCCCCTTCGGTTCAGTGGCAGAATAAAAGAGGGCTTTAATTGCACAGATCTTAGAAAGGGTTAGTTTTGCCATGTAAGTAACAATAATAGAAGCACTCCAGAAGAAGTTAGGTGTCCAGAAAATCAGAGGCATGCCTACAATGCATAGCATGGCATTAGAAAGGTACCACCTCAGCTATCTTGTTTAGAAACCTGCTTGGAAACTTCTAGCTCTTATACCCAGCCACGCTGAGACAGATAAACTTTAGGTGACCTTCTGTGACAGCCAGTACGTCTGGGTCTCTCCAGCCTTTCAGAATGTTTCTAGGGCT
This sequence comes from Thinocorus orbignyianus, assembly GCA_013400375.1. Taxonomy (NCBI): domain Eukaryota; kingdom Metazoa; phylum Chordata; class Aves; order Ciconiiformes; family Thinocoridae; genus Thinocorus; species Thinocorus orbignyianus. The sequence goes on from VXBW01000219.1 coordinate 295,038, forward strand.
AGAGATTCATTCCCACGTGACAGAAGTTAATGTAGTCAGTTGAGGACTACCCACTTCTGGGCAAACTGGGTTGCTGTACAGTGTGAGCAACCTCCACACAGCAGTGAGAGCTCTTGCAGTTAGACTGCAAGAGTTGATGGTGGTCTCTGACAGTGGTCTTTTTGGAAAATATCTACCAAGTGACATTCCGGACTATTTCCGCACCTCCCCTGTGTATTATTTCAGGCCTTCTAAAGTAAATAGTGTTCTAGTATCTTTAACGAAGCAAGTTCTTAAAATTAATTAAAATAACAGAAGTTATGTTTTCTACTTTCGTAGACCTGGACTCGTGAATTACGCTGTTCCTCTGGATCTCACAAAATACCTGATAAATGAAACAGAATATTTACCTTGGCACAGAGTTATCTCATCTGTAACTTACCTCACAAGCATGCTTGAAGATGATACGAGTCTCTATCCCAAATTTAAGGTGATGAAGCAGAAAAAAATATCCCTGCATAGGATCACTGGATCTGATAGTTCAAGATCTGTAACAGACTAATATTGAAGTGATTTCCGATGTTGTTGAGCTATCAGTTTTTACTTTTTGTTACTATACTCTTAAAAAAAAGTGCTGAAAACTGCTTAGTACTGATCTCTGAATTACCTGGATTCTCAAGTCAGGACTATGCTCTTGGAGGAAAGAAATTATGGCAAACTATTCTTATAGTCCATCACCATAAGTCGCAGTACAGACATTTGTTAGTCAAGGCTGTCCTACATCCAATAAAGAGGAATGTATGGGGCAGAAAAATCCCTGACATCTATCTTCAGTACAAAGGATGGTTATATCTCAAGGTGGCAGTGAGCAGGCTTGCTTGTTGACCTAACATGCTAAACATGATTTAATGGTCACTAAAATAATCTTGTCCTGAACTCAGCATTGCCTGTGGAAAACGGTTGTGGCAGTGTGTCCTTATTGTTTCCCAACCTCCATTTGGGAGCCCAGACAGGGCTCTCCTAGCTCTGCATCAGTATTGCAAGCATTCAGGCTTGTAATGCTGGGATGATTTGGAAAGACTGCGCATATTTGTGTTCCTTTTTGGTTTTGTTAATGCTAGTTCTGGGAAAAAATGAAGGAGAATAAACTATGAACACAAATTTATTATTATTTAAATAAATTACACCAGTAACAAACTTCTTTTTCTACCTCAGGATTATTTTCGCAGCCTGGTAAAACCCATTGTGGGTAAACTGAACTGGAATGATTCTGGAGGCCATTTGGAGAGGTTGGACAATCTTTTTTTTCCTTCTTATGGTATTGATGGATTCACAGAATGCTAAGCAGTAGGAAAGTATCTCCCTCTCTCCCTCTCTCTCTCTCTTTTAAAGGCTTCTTCGTACAACTGTTCTAGACTTTGCCTGCAGTATGGGTGACGAAGAATCTTTGAACAATGCTTCTCAACTATTCGAGAAATGGCTACAAGGAGAAAAGTGAGTGCTCATGGCTTTTGTGGCTAGTGAAGAACAACAGTGTGTGACTTGGTCAAAGATCTCAAGCAGGAAAGGGGGAAGAATATTCAAGTACTGTTTATTTATTTTAGTATTTCTGCAAATCTCCGACTCCTGGTGTATCGCTACGGGATGCAGAACTCAGGCAATGAGACATCATGGAATTACATGTTTGAGAAATACCAAGCAACTTCATTAGCGCAAGAAAAAGAAAAGCTGCTGTATGGCCTGGCATCAGTGACGAACGTCACCCTTTTGGACAGGTGATTTAAACACACAAAGATTTATTTTTCTTTCAGTACAGAAACAACTGGTCAGTTCATTCCCCTCTTCTCTCACCTGAGTTGTTGTTTTTGTCAGAGTACAGCGTGAGGAATGCAATACATTTTCAAGACCAGTTATACTAGAGTAGAAAAACAGCCTTGCTCCTTTAATGGAAAGATATTAAACATTTTTCTGCACTGTGCCTTCACCCTGTGTGATTTTATCTGTGTAATAATTAAGCTTCAGGAGAAAATTAGTCATCTACATTTCCTCTATAATCAGTGAAGGTGACAAGGCCTCAAGAGCACTATTTATCCCAGACCGGTAAAGGGACTTAAAATCAATGGGAAGAAGTGCTTTTGGGTGTTGCCAGTCACCCTCCATTGGCTACAGAGGGAGTTTGCTTAGACTAGATGTCTACCTTCTAAGTAGCCAGAATCAGGCAACCAACCTTAAGTAATTGTTACTAATAGACCTATGAAGGCATCTGTGTCAAATTGCAATGCTCCCTGAAGTGCTGTGCAGAGATATTTGAGCTAGAACAAAAAATGATGTATTCATTCCACCATGGCAGTGATGGGAAGTCTGGATACTGCCCCAAGATGGTCCAGCTGTCAGACTGGGCAACATCTCTCCACACTTCCATTCTGCACAGACACACCAGCTCCTTTAAGCTTGTCTGATAACCTTTCATGTAGTTGTATCATGTAGAGGAGATGAAGGCAAACATCTTCACCAGGGCCATTCACCACTTTGCTGGAGCCCTGTCTAAATATCAGAAGATGGAGCAGTCTCTGCCTGGAAGACTTGCAAGTTTAAACAACATAAAACAAGAAGTATAGGTGGTTCAGGAAGAGTAAATATAAGAGAGTAATTAAAATAGTTGTAGAATATTCCTAAATTCTTGTTACCACAACAGCCATAATCTAAAGCCATTCAATAACTAATTACGGACATGATTGAGACATGAATTAATTAGCTAGATCAGCCCATATTTGCAGAAAATAAAAAAATCTCCCCAAAAGCAGGGAGAATTTGACTCTTGGTTTACTATTAAAATAACAAGGAAGGGGAAAAGAGCAAACAAATTGAGAAATTGTCCCTTACACATGGCGAAAAAGAAGACATTCCTTAATCCCAAGACACAACAGTTTAAGGGTGTTCTGCAGCTGCTGCTGTGAAGCCATGACCACATTTTTCATCTCCCTGCAAACATACATGCTGAGGGATCCCTCCACTCTGTCAGTCAAAACCATTTGTGCTGTAACTGGAAGTATAACTGCAGCACTTGCAGGCGTGCTAGGCCTGAATTAATTTTAATTTTGTGTGGATGAAAGTTTAGGAAAAAACCTGCATGTGAACTCATGGTCCCTGCTACTTTTTTAAAGCTTGGCTACCTAAACAGGCTAGAATACTGACTGATCCAATCTTATTTTCACTACTTGATTGAACTATAGGAATAATAATGGGGTTTGGCTATTTTCAAGTAACTTAGAGACATAAACCTTACTTACTTTGTAAAGAGATGCCTAACTGCTTAGATTTCTTTCAACACAATTATTGCTTAACACAGTTATGAACAGATACTGATGTTTTAGGTCAATGTACTTCACCTTTAAAATGCTGTAGACAAAAGTAATATTTATGCTGGGAAATGGGCTGTAGACTGAGGTAGCAAATACTTGAGGAACAGAGACGTAAGTCTATGCTGAAATAAAGATGTAAGTCTATGCTGAAAGTGTTAACGCATTAACAGTTAACTGTTTTCCATGGTCTTTCACCAAAGGTGCTCACTGATTCTTGTGGCATTTGCCTTAGGTATCTGAAGTATATTTACAACACCAGCCTCATCAAAAGCCAAGATGTGTTCACAGTCTTGAGATACATCTCGTATAACACATATGGGAAAACAATGGCCTGGGACTGGATACGACTTAACTGGCCGTACTTAGTGGACAGGTATGCTAATGAACTGGTTGGAAACCTTCAGTCTACATCCATTTGTGTATCTTGCTACATGCCACGCTTTTCAATATTTTCATCATACAGTTATCATCACTGGTCTTTGCGTAATGAAAACTGAAAACATATTCCAGATAGTTATATCCGTCTGCTGTAAGAAAGTATTTTGCTGCTACCTTGAAACCCATGCTTAACCTAAATGGTCACTACCAATAAATGGTGATTAAAAAGTATGGAAAGTTCTATAAGGCTGTAGAAGTCTGGTTATTGCATGGAAATTAGTCAGTCATGTCTCCACTCTTTCTGTTGATTTCATAACAAGAAGACAGCGTGTAGAACTCTTTTAGTCCCTTCTAGTGGTAAAAGCGAGTAGCAGGTATACAGATGAGCACTGGAAGTAACAGCAAACCTTTTAGCTTTGCTCCTCCCTAGTTGAGTGAATTCTCTCTCCTTCTCCTTTCTAAGCACTCAGTGAGGGCCCAGAAACAAAGCATAGCTGCAAGCCTAGAGCTGTGATCCAGAAAGCATTTGTATTGTTGAGCAGCAATAGACCTAATTTCTAGAATGAGACTATTAGTTATTAATTTAAAAAACAAACAAAAAACCAAACAAGTCCCCCAGAAGAGATCACTCCATTAGTAAAGGTATCTGAGAAGAGCACAGATATTGTATAGGAGTACTATTTTTCCAGTCCTTCCAAAAATGCTGGAATCTGAGTGCATCCATTTTATTGTAGCACAGTTAGAAGTGTAAGCTTCAGATAATTATCCGTGCCTTTTCTTTTTTAATAGTTTTGCAATAAACATCATTTATTGTTTTCTAGATTCACTATCAATGATAGAAACCTTGGTCGGATAGTAACTATTAGCCAAACCTTCAACACTGAGCTCCAGCTTTGGCAGGTATGGTGACAACACTTCTTTTGGGTTTAAGTCAATATACTTAACAATCTACTGTCCAGAAAACCTGGCTTTTTAGTCCTCTGAATGTGTAAAGTAGTGTAAATTGCTGTAAAACTGTCCTAGAGCTATCAGCCTGAGCTTAAATATCTCTCCCAGCCAAAACTACACCTGACCAGGCCCCTGTAAAAAGCCACTTGCCCAATAGCACCATTACCTGCTTCATGACAATTCTTTTTCTCTCTCTTTTCCAGATGGAAAATTTCTTTGAGCAATATCCTAATGCTGGGGCAGGAGAATCGCCCAGGAGTCAGTCAATTGAGCAGGTGAAGAACAACATTGAATGGCTAAAAGCAAACAAGGAGGAAATACAGGGGTGGCTAGATGCACTGCCTCGCACATAAAGTCTTACCTTGTTGAAAATACCAAGCACTCATTTGGGCATTCAGATCCTCAGAGATATTTAGCAATGTGGATTTCTCACATAGGTATCTCAGAGGACCAAGGCCTAATATTTTTTCCACAAACACTCAGGAGACCATTGCCAGAGCAATCTTTGTGTAGTTGCTGATCCCAGATCCTGCCAGCACTTGTGCCCAGGAATAGCTTTATACTTGGAGTGATGAATCTGCCAGAACAAACAAGATAAATGTTTAAAATTGCCCAAGGCAGAAGTGATGGCAGAACTGGCGTCCTCGCTGATCAAGCTGGTCTCACTCCTTCCGCATACCACTCTGAAAAGCTACTTCTTGATTCACACAGGCCTATGTCTAGTACACTCAGGGATTCCTTTCCAAGTGCACCTCAGGAGCTTTCTCCCGAAGGAAAGGGAAGTAAGCAGTAATTTTAACATTGTCTGAAGACTGTTCCCTATATTTATAGCTGTAAAAATTCTATGTTTGAGATTTAGCATTGCGTTCCGATACTACAGAAAGGCCAGTTACGCTTCTCTCTCCATTGATTTTTAATGTTTAAGTACCAGTACACAAGGGATCAATACTATCAGCTTACTTTTAATGTTATTAGTTGGGATTCTGTGGCTTGGGGTAGGGGTTGTCTTGGTTATTTTTGTCTTATTTCTAAATCTTCTCAAACAAAGAACTTGTGGAAACCGTTACTGGGGGGAAAAAANAATTAAAAAATCTACATGGAAATCTCAGTCTCTTTCTATCAAAGCGGTAAAACAGGCATATAGAAAAGCAGCTGTTACATAGCCCAGCTATGCCATCCATATAGCTTCAGGGACTTTTGAGGGGGGGAAAAATTACTATCTCTTCTGAGAAAATACCCCCAAAAATGGCAGATTAAGGCAGAGGGGGCAGATGAGTCCCACTGCTGCAATTCAGTCTTCTGCAGAAGTACAGGCAGCAAAGAATTAATTTTCAGTCCCAAGTGCCTCTGCCACTGTGAGGCTGGAGAAGGCAGTGGGGCTGGTCTGCCTGCCCTCCCAGGATGGGAACCGGGGTGCCTTGAAGGTCGCCGGTTTCCATGTGCTGTGTCCTGACACCCTACAAGCAGCAGACATGAGCATCAGCCCCATCCTCCTTGCCTTCTCCCTGGTATTATGAGAGGAAAGGCACAGCAGAAGGGAATAAGGTAGAGCCAGGACTGTCCAGACTGCTTGGGAGCAGGACCACAGGACACCTCGCATACGGAGCCCATCGGTAAGGGACCAGTGTCAGGAAACCCTGCAGCAGGACAGGACAGAATCATGCAAAAGCATTTCTCTTTCCTTCATCCTGCAGAGGTATTCAAAGGAAAAGCTAGAGATGTTGAGGAGATAGCTCTAACATACAGAAATCCCAGGGTACAAGCTTTGCCTGCCACGGGCCCTTGTATAGCACAGAGGGCTCCAGAGAAGCTTATATAGTCCCAGATGGAAACACTTTACCCTGCTCTCCCAGGAGATCCAGGACTGGTACTGTTTTGGGCCGCTCCCTAGATGCCCAAATAGCTGTGACAAGCCCAGACAAATCTGGTGACCAAGTCAGTTGTCCTCTCAAAGGAAAACATCAGTCATTTGCCTCCTGCAAACAAAACATGAGAGGATTTTGACTAACAGTAGTTACAACTTGCTACAGATACCCGTTGCTCTTTAAGGTGAAGAGGTGGGAAAGGGACAGAAAATTTCTTCAAGATTTTCTTCTTGCTCAGATTCACAGAGGACAGCGAAAGCAAAGCAGCCGCCCGCACCCAAACTACCAGCAACTCAGCACAGGGGGAGCAGACTGTCCCTCAGCAGCTGCCTGCTCAGCAGGACATGTGCCAATTTGCCTTCACAATTTACAGGTTCGATGAGTGAAGCCAAACGACAACGCTCTTGGTTTCAAGACCACAAACTGGTTTGGTAGCTCCACACTGTAATACTGTCAATGCATCGCTTCATCGTGATGATACGATAGTATGATCAGTGCAGAAACGTTTTCTGTGCACTGCTGGTGTATGTTTTAATTGGTGCTGTATGTTTTAATTGGAAGTTTTTAATTCCAGCTGGCCACGATGTGCAAAAATGCAAAACTAGTAAGATGATGTTCAAGCACATAGCTCAGTTATTTTCCCTTTCAGAGAAGATTTAATGAAAACTGGCAAGAAAAAAAAACCCTAATTCTCCAACTATTAATAAGCTTCTGTCACAATTTGCTGTAGAAAGAAGAGAGTGAGTACTGCAGGAATGTTAGAAAATTATGGAGTTACTTTAAGAGATTTCTATCCTTCATTACATACATGTCAGCTTACTGCATGGGATCAGGCTGGCCACTGTTTTTGGCTACAGTAGTAGGCTTTCATCAAGGAAAATGTTAGAAGTAATGAAGATATAAGTTAGATACTAGGAAGAAATTCTTTACTGTGAAGAGTGGTGAGACACTGGAACAGGTTGCCCAGAGAAGCTGTGGATGCCCCATCCCTGGAAGTGTTCAAGGCCAGGCTGGATGGGGCTTTGAGCAACCTGCTCTGGTGGGAGGTGTCCCTGCCCACGGCAGGGGGGTTGGAGCTCGATGATCTTTAAAGTCCCTTCCAACTCTAATCATTCTATGATTCTATCATTTTCTATGGTGCTGAAAAGCTATAGCAAAAGCAGCCTTCATCCAAATCACACAGACATCTCACCCTTCAAAACTAGGCATGTATTAGCAGCATTGTGTATTGCTGTAGCAGAAAAAAATTAAAAAAGGTCAACCAGAGAGAGACTACAGAAAAATACCACTAAGGCAAAGAGGGAGCAAGAAGCCAAGGAGAAGCCTGAACAACTCTTGGGCTCTTGAATGGAGAAAAAAGGGGATTTAACCAAGTGGACCAAGCAATTGCCACCTGTCATTTTATTCTTGCTTTGTTCAGGAAGCTAGAACCACGTGCAGCTTTTGTGCCTGAGCCACACTGGATCAGAGATGTTTGGCTAGTGCTCAGATACTTCTGATGTTACAGAAAGGTTTGCTGGATTTTTACACTGATCTCAGTTGGGTAGGTGAACATGGAAGTAAATCCAAAACACCAAAAAGAAGGCTGCTTTTATGGCAGGGTAAAGGTTCTGTCAATTTTAAATAATGTACCATAGATAGTGCAGTGCTCTTGCTACCTTTAACTGGCTCATGGAGAATGTTCTGTGTGGCATGTGCCTCTTTCAGACTGTTTGTCCTAGACGGATAACAAATCTGGTACATGCGAAATCTTTTGGTCAGGAACTAGTGCGTTTACGAATGGTCTGTGATAAGCTTAAGAATGCCAATTTGAAACTGAATCCAAAGAAATGTGAACTGTTTTTAAAAGAGATAATTTTCCCTCGGTCATTTGATCAGCAAGGAAGGAATTTTCCACTGATAAAGCCAAGTGAGGGAGTGCAGAACCGGCTGGCCCCTTAGATCCATACAGCTTTTCGAGGCTCTGCTGCTCCTGTTGTACCACAGCAAAAGCTATTGCACGCAGAGAAGTAGAAACACTTTGAGTAATCGAAGTGCGATGTGGTAGAGTTAAAGAGGGGCCACTTGTGACTGTTTCAGTGTTGCCTTACACTAGCTCTGCAAATCCTTCTCATATCAGCCACAGCTGTGCGTCCTATAGTGCCTGAGCCTGGGGCCCCAGGAGGCTGTAAACCTGATAGGCACATGAAAATGCTTTATCTTGATGATTCAGGTAATGAAACAACTGAAAACATTGTGTTGCTGGACAGAACAAAACAAAAATGAATAGCACCACTGCAAATACCAAGGCATCTACAACTCCTCAACTGAATGAGTTTGTAAAAGAGCAGTTAAGATCACTGCCAAGCATGCAGACATAAAGTACCACGTGTGTATGTTATGTTTCACTGCAGAAATAGTACATGATGAGGAAGTATCCCTCCAGTCCCCCCACAATGACCAGTGCCATTTCTTGGCTACCACCACTTTCAGTAACAGTGTCTTCCGTCAGCTTTTAGGACTCAAGGAGAAAGGGAAAAAGCTCGCTTGTCATGGATGTGGGACAGACTAGCTAAACTGGGCCAGAAGGATAGGACCTCACCCCTTTGCTGCCAGATCAAAACTTCCTCTTGTGTTGTATGTATCCAAATATGAAAGTTAGTCAAACAAGGTTGTGTTTGTTTTCCCAAGCATTTAGGCAGAAGCCAGCTGACCTTGAGGTATTCCAACTTCATATCTACATGTATGGCAGCTGAATGTGAAAAACTGGTACAGAAAGATATAGCCATATGATACTAAGGAAATGTTCTACAGCTTACAGGTACTACAGTGGCTCATACAGCTGCCCAGATATCTGAACTTTTCCGAGATGTGTTTCAAAAAAACCCCACAAGTTTCTTTATAAAAGCATCTGAAATGTATTTGGCTCAGATAGTTCTGAGAGTTTCTGGCTTCCTATCAATGTTAATTTCCCTCATCAATGTTAATTTTCCTTTGGAAATAGACAAAATGGCCAGGTGTCCTCTAAATATCCTTTCCAGCACTTTTGAATTTTTTTGATTGTTTGCAGTGAACAAGAGACTGATGACTGATATGATTCTGATCGCTGATATGGTTTCTTCCAAGGAGTGCAAGGCCAGCCACAGATCATGAGGTTCTGCAATTCCAGAGTTCGCATCCTGTATTGCCTGCTGTCAAATGCTTTTACACACCACAGGTCAGTGAAGAAGCCTCCCCAGCCAGGAACTACATACCACAGAGCTACAGAGTTCATACCTGTAGCAGGTCTGCAACTCAAGGGCATTTTTTTATGTCTTTCACAAAGGAGGAGCCTGAAACCAAAAAACTGCAGGATGTTCTCTGGAGGGTAGTCAACATAGCTACTAGCCAGAGCAAAAGTTGCACAACATTACGGCAAAAAAAAAGGTGTTAAGCTGTAGGTCAAGTTCTTATGAGCCAGAAGAGGTGCTGTGGCAGTCTAAGAAGCAGATTTTCCAGGTGCCTGGTGGGTAGCCAAAATCTGATTCATTTATTCTAGCAAATAGTCACTTTCAGCAAAGTGAAATTATGGCCCACACAGGTTCATTAAGCAACTTCAGCTGCAGAAAACACTATGGACCTGAAGTTACAAAATCACTGATGAAAAGTCAACACCCCTACTTTTTTCTTGGGCTTTAGCACTTGCTAAGAAAGCAGGCAGATCAAGGCTCAGTTCTACCTTCTCCATGGAAATGGAGACGTGAAGTCTTCCTCATGACTATACAGAGCCTGGTCCTCCAAATTCTGCTGTGGTACTTAAATAATAGCCAGGATTAAAAGCAAATTGGTAACTTTCTAGTTTGGTGCTTTGCATAAGCACCTAAGGACACAAGGCTTCCAGACCATTGTATTTTATTATTACTTTAAGTAAAGATGGATGTCTTCAACAGAGGCTGCTAGTAAGCTCAGATTTGCATTAATAGGCCCTAAGTAATTAGAAATATGGAGCAGCACTGTTCCATAGAACAATGGTTTGAGCGACAGCCTGAAAGGGCAAACGATTTAAAATTTGCTCCAACAGGAAAAAAAAAAATAATTCACCACACCTCCTACCTCATGCTCAAGGTTTCCAACCACTGCACGTAAGGGGTGTTCCTCTACCCCAGTGCTCCTCTAAATGCAGCCCTTCTTTAACACTTCAAGGACTCCAAACCAAAAGGCTCAGTCCTATGAAAGGGAACATTTCGGTGTCAGGCGAGACAAGATTTCGGCTTTTCATTTCCTCAGCAGAAAACAAAGCTTCATTCAAGCTGCACAGCCTCGCTCCTCTAGTTCAGGAGAAAAACAAACAAACAAAAATGTGCTCCCCCAGCAAATGTCCTGGAATAACACAACTGTTGGCTTCACACATGGGCTGCTGAGTTCCCTGGCCAGACTGGAACAGGGGAAAGACAAGCTCCAGGCACGAAAGTGAACCAGCTCAAACTAGGAGGTGAACCAGAGCAAACTACGCCCTCAGGTATTGCCCTGACCACAGAACAGAAGCATATAATTGCACAATTTGAGGAAGGCTGATGCAAGCAGGGACTGGTTTTAATGAGCATTGAGTCAGCCACCACATATTGCAAAAACAGAAGAGCCAGCAGAGCCAACAACGTGTAATTAGCATTGAAACAACACAACCGAGGGGAAGGTCAGCCACAGCTAAGACTGAAGTGCAGGAGAGGGAAATCTGGTGAGATGCCAAACAGCGTGCCTTAGCTGTCACTAGAGTGGCTCAGTCAGAAAAGTCAGGGCTAGGATGAAGGACATCATTCATACAAGGATGATGCCAGGATAATGTACCCATACAATGCCCTCTGCTCTGCACCCTGGCCAGACCCCTCCCCACATCCCAGACTCAGGTCTGCAGATGCATGGCTAGAAGAGAAGAGAGCAGAGCAAGAAATGCTTGGCCATCTTTGCATTTTTGAAAGAATGGAGAGCATCTCATTTGACCGAAACAAACTGCTCATTCTGATCTAACAAATGGGTAGATTTACTCAGGAAAAAGACATTTTTGGTGTGCCTTCTGGGCTGTGCAAATGAACATGGAAATGGAGACAGTTGTTGCCAAAACAGGTTGACATGTATGTCCTAGTTGCACAAACAGCCTGTGTTCTCTTCATTTAGACACACCTGGTTTAGATATTAACTGTTCTGCACAAAATATTTAAATGTTCTTTCCAATTTATGGAAAGGATTTTTTATTATTTTAGCTAGGACTCCTTACCCAGGAGATGAATGCAACCTGTTAAATCAGATGGGGAAGATTAAGGACCAAAACCAGCAAGCAACAGAAAACATATTAGTGAAGTTTCATTAAGTTTTTACTATGGGAAATGCTCCAAAAACATGTTAAGGTAAAACACAAACTTCCTACTATAATTAGGCACTATTGCTCAAATATTTCTCAAAATGGAACTCAAAATTTTTGATCTATTTTCTACGTGTAGTAGGAGAAGTTAATACGGGTGGTCTGGGAAATGTGGTTTGTCCATGTATTGCCTAGTCTCACAGGGCTGTAATAGCTGCAATGATTTTATGGCTAAATGAATGGTTTACCAACGGAAATAAATAGGATAACCATGCAGATGCATCACGGTGATGAACTTAATTTCCTCTTGTCAAAGAAAAAAAATCTCTATGGGAGACGGAGGACTTGCAGCGCGGTTTTTCCTTACTTTTATTTCTCCACAGTGTATTAAGAGCAGCCTCTGCTGACAGTTGGTAGCCATTACATTTCATCACACTGCTGTTTAGCACAGTTTTAACAGCGTGCGTGCTCACGGAAACACTTTCTTACCTAATTGTAATACATCTTAAAAAGAAAAACAAAGTTTCCTTAAAGATCTTCTGAACAGCACAAAGCATTAAGAACCCACATGCTTCTAAGTAACGTCGAATAAGACTGCTTAACCTAGAATAAATGTCAATCATTAAGGTTAAAATTTGTGGGTGTGGAATAAATTAAAAACAAAACAAAACAAAAAAACAAAAAAACACCAACAAACCAACCCATAAAATAAGTCTCTATATCACTTTTCAAGATTACATTTAACCGTTTGAGTCATCGGAAACTGCTGAAAATGCAAGTGATGTTTCAAAAAGTAATGAGCACTGCTATGAAGGACCAAGAAGCCAAACACCCATGACAAGCTTGCATACATGCCTGTGTGGAACAGGCACACTGGAGTCTGGCATAACAACTATTTTACCCCAAACAGTTGTTTGCAATTCAAAAAAAAAAAAAAAAAGGCAAAACTAAGCCTGTGTAATTTGCAGAAATTACACCCAGAGCCAGGCACTTGTTAATTTTCTTCACCTGTAGCAACTGAGGTATTAGAAATATACTAGCTCTACTTGCAAATTTAACTTTTTTACAAAAACACACGCTTCTGCTTTGAGGTGTTGTGGAAACAAGCGTTTGCCCCTCAGGTCTGCTGGTAGCCCATAACAAAGCCGTCAACATTTCTAAAACGGGCTTGTGTTTGCTTTTTTTAATCCATTGATTTGAGGAGTCATACGCTTTTTTGAAAAGAAGTTAGGAAATATTTGTTTAAGAAACCTTAGCTCCTGCCTTTAAGTCATTACCTCATTTTCAGAAGAACGAGTCATCCACCGCTGCCTGTGGTCTTGCTCGGACCTCCAGAGAACTGCTCCAGCCCATGAAGATCTGCTTGCAGAAAATGGACATGGCCTTACGGTCATGACTGTGCCTGTAGCTTCAGATTCGGTGATGTTTTTCACAGCATCAAAAAAGGAGGCTGGAGAGCAAGAGTGAGGTTGAGGAATGGTGTCCCATGGTGTCGGGCACCTGTTCCCTCAGCACTGGGAGGATGCAGCCCTTCTCCCTTGGGGAGCCAGGTAGGTAGGTCAGGAGGAGAAGCTACCAGAGGGGCAGGCCACCCCTGCACAGCTGACTTTCCACAACCTACGGTCAGCAAAGCCTTGTGCTCAGCGCTGGGGCCAAGTTGGGCCTGGAAGAAGCAAGGGTTTGGAGCATGAGGTCTCTGCATTCAGACATGTCTCCCACCTTCCTTCACACCTACCTCCTCTGGTGGGGCAGTTGTTCTCTTATGCAGTCTGAGGGGGCTGAAGCCCCTTAGAAATATTCCTCTTGTGCCAATGAAGCTGCCAGTTATCTCTTTTAAAGTAAAAAGCCTCCCCCTAGGAGCACAGGCAGGGGTTCATCCCTGCTGCTGGGCTCTAGGCCACAGCCGAGCTGGGCACATCTCCACCATGGTGGTCTCCTGGCTTCACCTCATGCTGGCCATCAGGTGGCAAGGTCCCTTCACAACCCCTAAAGACACCGCTGTCTCAGCTCCCCTCCTAGGCTCTCCGCAGGATGGCCGCCCATGGCCTCTTTGCCATAGGGAGGGATGGCAGCAGTGCTCGGGGACGAGAGCGGGTTGTCCCCTCTGGTACATGTCCTGAGGCTGCCATCATGAGGGAGAACCTCCATTGTGGGACCGGGAGCCTTCCAAGTGTTTGTATCTTCTCCACATAGCAGGCAGGGCACCAGGAAGGAGAAAGAAAGGCCCTACCACCATACTGCCCCATTTCCCCTGCATGAGGGTAGGCAACACCCAAACCCTTGGCAGATCACATCCCCCACAGTGGGGAACAGGGCAGCTCTCTCATTACAGTCACTCATCATGGGATGCTAATCCAATCATCCCGCTAATGAAATCAGGCTGTGCCACTAATTAAATCACCCTGCGGCAGCCAGTGTGATTTCGCAGCACAGCACGGTCAGCATGGGGTCTGCCATGCTGGCAGGTCACTTCTGCTGGGAGCCCCTCAGACCTACTGCCAGCAGCAGGGACAGGCAGCAGGTCCCCTCCAGAAGCAGACCGTGCCCAGCCGAGCCAGGGAGCAGAAAGTGGGATGGCTGATAACAAGCCACCAGTTACAGATTTTCCATTTCTCCACCTGCATGGTTTTGCTCGGGGAGCTGTTGCCCATCTGTGCTGGGAGAGGAGACTGGTCGGGCAATGGCCTCTGCCTGGTGTGGATCCCCAGGGAGAGAGGTGGTGTCTGCAGCACTTGCAGCATAGCCAGTTTCAGGGTAACCCTGCTAACGACTAGCTCACACAATTAGCAGAGAAGCATCCCAGTGCCCTGGTCCTTGCCTTTCCTGGAGTTATTCTTGAGCGTTCCCAGAGTAGACCTATTAACCAAAAAGGGAAAAGGCACCCATTTCACAAGGATGAATAAAGCATACTTCTGCTTTGCTTCTGATACTACATGGTAGAAGTTGCAGAGAAGAATGCTAATGCTGTTCCTTTTTAATGTCTTTTTGCTCAGGAGCCTTTTGAAGACACCACAAAATATATCATATTAACATTTCTTTACTTTGAAAGCTGCTGGATATAGGGGAGCACACTGAAGCATCTGTCTCAGGTTTGGAGTAAGGTCTGCCTTTAATTATATTTATTTAAATTATTTTACAAACACCTTTGAGCTCAGAGAAATGAAGGAGACTGCGATAACGGTATTGTTCATATGAATTTTATTCAATACTTTAGCATCCTGAGAACTAGCATGCTTCTCCAAAGGTCTGCTAGTTAATTGGCTGGTTGTTTAAGGGAAGGTTTTAATGGTGTAGGAGGCATATGCCTTTGTAAATAATATTATCTTAAATGTAGAAGGCCTTATCGTGCACTCCTTGCTCAGGCAAGTCTCCTCTTGAGATCATCTGGAGTTTTGTCTGAGTAAGGAGTGCAGAATCAAATCCATGACGAGCCAACTGCTTAATCAAGTGTACAGAAAACCACATTCAAGCAGTTTTCAGTCATATTTACTAGACATCAGTACTGCTGTGATCTCACTAGAGGGAGCAATTTATTTTGAAATATTACTCAATATTAGCTAAGCGTTTAGCCCGGCTGCCAGTGGGTCGAAATTAAGAAGACTATTCTGAAGGAAATACACATTTTAAGATAAAAAGATAAACAAGGGGAATACAGAAATGAAAAGACAGCACTAGATAAAAATCCTAACTTCTGAAACAATGAATTGTAAACAGAAAAAGGCGTCTGTGTGACATATGGAGATGATTTTTTATGTTGTTTTTCCTGATCAAATGTCTACAGTGGAGGTTTTGTCCCTGTTTCCAGTAGATATTCCTGTTTTCAGGGATTACAGATCTTTTTCGTTTGCCCTTGATGGGAAGTTTTGCTTTTATTTTAAAACATGGGTAGAGCTATTCTCTTTTTTATCATAGGCTGTAAAAGGAAATAAACTCCCAGATGCATCAAGATTCTTAGAAGTATTGCTAGCACTCAGGCTCTGTCAACATTTCCATCTTAAACCACTATGTAATGTTGAGTCATAAACACCTTTCTGTAAATGTTTATTTAGTGCCTGACAAGGTCTCCCCTCTAAAGGGGAGGAGAGAAGGGTTTTCTCAAAAAAAAAAAAAAAATAAAAAAAAACCAAAACAAGGTTTTAAAATATTTCTAACGATATCTTTAAAGGCTGTGTTCTAAATCTGTCATGATTCAATGCTGTCCTTATTCAAAGTCTATATTGGGGTAAGTTTGTTCTGGACTTGTACGGTGCCTGGCACAGTAAGGTTCTCAGAGACCCGAGGCACTGCAGTGAAAGCAAATAATACAGATTTAATACTGACTGTGTTTATGCAGTCTGACCCTGAGTACCGCTTAGCTCCTGGGTCCTCCTGTCTGCCTCAGCTACGTCTTGACTTTGTGTTGGGATGAAATGTGGGAATGCAACCGCTCTGCTTTGCCCCCTGCCTGGTCTGGAGGTGGAAAAGGGGGGCTGTGAGCTAGGAGGGAACCAGAGTGACCTCCACAAGGAACACAAGGGGTTCTATATGGAACACCCGTGTCCCACAGACGAGACACAGCCACCAGGAGTTAATCCCTCCTCACAAAGCTGAAATGGTCAGCTTTGTGCATCTATTTGAGCCTAGAAGCTAGCTCTTTGTTTCATCTGCTCAGCAAAGAGTGGCTGGATGCAAAATCACCGAGTCTGTTTGCTCTGGTGGGTTTCAGATACAGCCTTTAAAAGCCCTAAACCTGCCATCTGGTCTGCTAAAGAGGAGCCATCTCTCTATGGAGCACCAACTGTGCAATATAATTTGTAGGATGTGAACTGAAAAGGTCTACACGTTAGTAAGCAAGATAACATCACTACCCCCCTCTGATATTATTAGACCAAAGTAATCGTTATTAGCACAAATTATCAGCATCACAGTTATGTTTGGTGATGTTGTTGGCTCTACACTTTATACAAACCAAAAACAGCTCTCACGTTCCAGGCCTGACGTACACAGAGGACGGCTTATGCCCATATCCTTGCTGCATTTCAGGAGGCTGGATGGGGGTCTGCACTTCGCACTACCCCAGGCTCTGGCCACAAGCTGGTACAGAGAGCATGATGTTATGCTTCAAGAAGCCCTGCTTGCAATGCAGCAGGATCTGCCCTGGATCTACAGGGTAAGAAACTGAAGCAGAGCCTGAGGAAGGGAAAAGAAAAGCCATGCAATCTTCATCTCCATTCCGGCCTGGAAGAACAGCCTCTGTTACGCTGCTACTGATGTTTTACTGTGAAGAAAATCAAATCTCAGTTTTCACTAGAAGGTTTTAAAAGAATGGCACAAGCGAGTGCAGATTGTTAGCTGCCCTCAAATTTGATTGAATAGTGGGAGAAAATAACTTTGTGTAGTTTTAATCTCTACTAATTCACCAAGGGTTTTATTTTTGGTTCCAGACTGAGATTTTCTGGTAATACTTTATAAAAAAGAATCAGATCCTGGTTTATTCTACTGTCTGTACTCTATAGGTGAATGGAGATTTAGTAGATGTGGCATCAGGCAAGGAGGAAGTGAAATCTATCAGACCAACAGAATGCGACTAATAAGCAGTTCACAGAGAGTCTTTTTGTTAGCACTGATGTGACTTCTTTGCCTAGCAAACAAGGAAAAAATCTTTTTGGTTCTTTCAGCAAAGTATTGAAGTACAAACCTAACTTTAACTATGTGAATAATATCACTGATTAGTTCATATACTTACCACCAGTGTTAGAAATTGTAAAATATTTGTGTTTTTACTTAATTGTGGAGGGATCTCCTGCTGCTTTGAGAAGATTTCCAGAAGGAAAATTCTGAACACCAAAGGAGATTTTAAGAAACTAAATGAACATGGGTACAAATTGCCTTCACATGCCTCCTCTCCAGCTTATGATCGTTTCTGGTGACACCTGCCACTGTGTGTGTGTATATATATACATATATCTGTTTTCTTAGAATTATTACAGCACCAATCTTTATTGATTTAGGTCAGATAGCAGTGATATAACCAAATGGTAGGTAGTACATTGGAGACCACGTCATATCTAAAAACTGCTTTAGCAATTTGTTCAGCTCAACCGAGGCAGCAGCAATAGCCTAGATTCTGATTTGCCTGATTTCTATTAGTGAAAATCCTGAGTGGCCAAAAAAACCAATCCAAGCAAGTTATCTACGCAAAGTACATGTAATCCTTTAATATTTAATACATCCTTAATATTTGCTGGTTCTTCTAATAAGAAACTTCTTTATGGACCGAGGTTCCTTTGGACTAGTAGAAATGTTAACAGGAGGAAGTCAGCCTTTTCCATAAAAAAGATATGATTTTATTTGTTTCCCATTGAAATGTGTCGCCTGTTTACTGGAGACTGAGGCTCTAAGCATGACAGGTATTTCAGGAAAACTTCAGAGGGCTCTGTATTTCTGTTATTTTAAAATGTGTGGTATTAGAAGTAAAACCAAAAATGTTATATGTAAAAAAACCCCACAAATATACAGCTGTTGTATTTTTTACAATCCTAAACTGAAACACAAATTCATTCCTTCCTCACATACGGTTGGAGGAAGGGGGGTTAAGCTTTCACAATCACCAAACTGCGCCTAATTCACACAACCAGAGTGCTGTACGAAACCCACCAAGGCATCCAGTAAGCAGTTCTTTGGAGGAAAGTGCATTTCATCCAGTTTTGCTATGAGCAAATTTGTGCCTTGCAAAAGCCCCTTTGCCATCTGAATTAGCAGTGCACTGCTGTTAATCTAAGTGGATTAAAAAAGGGTAAAGACTCCTGGTCCATGAAAGCCTGCTCTATAGCTAGATTTTGTACAAGTGTAACTGTGTTGGTTGTACGGGAGACCTGGGGAGGGAGGGGGAAGCACAAGGGGAGTCTTTTAGCTGCTACTACAGCTCCTGGTATCAATTCACTTACAGTGGCAGGAAGGTGCTTGCAATTCATTCCTTTTCCTGGCAAGGAATAATAATATCGGTATGGGGTCTTTATGTTGGTATAATGGCAGTCACAACACCGGGGAGAAGGGGAAGATTGTGCCGGTGCTCTTGTGCCCAAAGTGATTGAAGCAACACAGCTTCTCTGTGCAAACCCAGCTGAAATAATGCGTTTCCCAAGAAAGACAACAGCGCCGTTCTGCAGTTATAAAGCACTGGGCTTAAGAATTTTGCTTATGAGCATATCTAAGAGCTTGGCATGCTGACTAGATAAATGTTTAAAAATAAATCTAGTACCCGAGCTGACAGGCTTGTGCTTTTTTGAATATATTAATCTGAAAAAAGAAAATGGATTTATCTGAAAGTCTGTTTCATTTGACTGAAGGTTCTCATCAGGGATGTAATGCTTACTTGCCATTTTCCTTACTCACCTGAATATTTTTGGTATCTGGAGACAAAGAAGATAAAGAGGGTTGTACTCTATTAATCACCCTTCTCTTTGTTCTCAAGCTACTTCTCTTCCTTCTATCCCTCCTCCAAACAGACGTCCCTTGCCAAATCTTTAGAAAAAAAAATCATTCGCTGCTATATTCTTTCAGGGACTCTAGCACTTACTGGTACAATATGTAATACTTGTGTCTGATTTGTTTTGATGGGAGCCAGTAAAAAAAAAAAAAAAAAAAAAATCACATAAAAATGGAATTTTATAAATAACAGATGTGAGGGGGTTTTGTGAAAAATGTTTGGGTTTTAAAATATTCAAAGTTTTTAAGGAAAAGAAATCTAATTCTTTTTGCTTATTTTGTTTTCCATTTTTTTTCTTTTGTGTCTGTCTTTTTTTTCCTGGGGGTAGAAGGCGAATAGAATTGTCCTGGGGAAGAAAATAGGAAAAGTTTTGTCTTTGTTTTTAACATGGCGAAACAATCACGGAGAGGCCAAAGTCAAGAAGTTTCCACAAAACTGGTATACCTCAGTGGTGACAGTCTTATTCTTTAGGCACTCCATGTTACATGATACAAATCCCACTGGCATTATTTACCTGTAACATGTCTAGCATTTCTTTCCGTTGGACTAAACAGGGTTTGAAGAAAGGATTTTCCAGAATATTCCCTTAGAGCCAATGCTTCTGAAGGCAGCCTTCTGCTCTCTCGCATCAGGATCTGAGTGGCAGTGATTACGAGCCTCGCCAAACTCCAGCTCCCCACATCTCCCTTCTCCAGCTATCGTAACAAGAAGTCATCATCTCCATGCATAGGTATAAAACTGTTCATCTCTCCTGTATAAAACTGTTTCACCTCTCCTATGAGGACAGGCTGAGAGAGATGGGGCTGTTCAGCTTGGAGAAGAGAAGGCTCTGGGGAGACCTGATAGCAGCCTTCCAGGATCTGAAGGGAGCTCCAGGAGAGCTGGAGAGGGACTCTTTGTCAGGAAGTCTAGTGACAGGAAAAGGGGTAATGGTTTTAAATTGAAAGTGGGGAGATTTAGATTAGATCTTAGGAAGAAGGTCTTTGCTGTGAGAGTGGTGAGGCACTGGAACAGGTTGCCCAGGGAAGTTGTCGATGCCCCATCCCTGGAAGTGTTTAAAGACAGGCTGGATGGGGCTTGGAGCAACCTGCTCTAGTGAGAGGTGTCCCTGCCCGTGACAGGGGGGTTGGAGCTTGATGATCTTTAAGGTCCCTTCCAACTCTGACCATTCTATGATTCTATGATCTACACATACAAGTGACTAACTGCCAACGTTGACTTGTGGCAGAGCCACTGTGTGCCCTCAGGTCTCCATCCCAGGCTCTACTGCAGCTCCGTGCTAGGTGTGGGGAATTTTGCATCGCAAGGTCCTGACTTGACTCCAGCTGGGGAGATCACCGGGACACAGATGTGTGCCCTTGGAATGTGCTGCCAGTCCTGATCACGTAGTCACCCTCCTGGGAGCTGAAGGCTGCACACCAGTACAGCTCTTTGGCCCCCTGCCCTGTGCATGAAGCTTGAGGCTTCTCAGCTGTGTAGCAAACCACCGTTTTCCTCTCCTGGGATAAGAAGACAAAGGCACAACCCATTTTGCCAGATGGAGGGAACTGAAAATGGAATGGGTTGAGACTTGGTTCCTGTGTGCAAGATCCTCGTTCAGAGGCCCATCGCTCCCGGTCTGGCTGAGGTGACAACCCCACTTCCTCGGCAGCCACAGCTGCTGCTGCCTCAGCCTTGAGCCCTTCCTGAGTGGAAGCAGCAGCCACCTGGCTTTGCATAGCCACGGCAGAGGTGGTGCAGGCAGCAAAGCCAAGCCACTTAAGCTGAGCTCCTTTCCCCGATCTGCTCTTCAGCATGCTGATGAAGAACTCCTTTAACCACAACCACTGTTGTCATCTCCTTTATCCATGCTGATTGCCCTCTGCTCCTGCTTACAAACTCTAAATGGGACACAACCCATTGCAGATCTTCCTGATGCCCTTGTCTGTGCTGTCTCCCATGGTCTTCAGCTAGGCAGGCCTTTCTGTCCCAAGCAATGCTTAGCTCTCCACCATCTCTACAGAGAAAGCTCTCAACCCTCCCTAAATTTCAATCTGGTCTGAGTGACTTAATTCTTTTGGCAAGTTCTGCTTCACAAGAAGTGGCAATTCCAGCAATCACTTGGCCACGACCCTTCCTCAATGTCTTCCAAGCTGGCCAAGGACAAGCCTGCCCAGCCCAGTGGATCCCAGGCTGGAGAGCTGGGGTTCAAAAGTGTAGCCTGTGGGTCTGTTTGACAGATGACTGGGTGGTTCCAGAAAGTGAAGCAAGCAGCAGCCCCCACCTCGACATCATTGTGGGGAACTGGCTGGGATGTACTGCGACGTTTTGGTTTTGGAATACATGGATGCGTGCTTCCTACAGCAGCTGCAGTCTGATGAGAGCTACGGCACGCGTAATCTGCCGAGAATTTAGCTGCCCAGCTCTGACCAAAGTCTCTCCAGAGTGTGTCCAAACTAGAGTTTCACAAATTTGGCTGATATTATGTAGGAAAGCAAAGGGCATATGGCTGACATCAGAGTAACCCTCTCAGCAAATTCACATCCCTGCTCCTAAGGGCGTACAAACCCATTCTTTGCAGCGAGGTGGAAGTGCTTTTCTCCCTTCAGAAAATGAGTCAAGCTACAGATTAATTTCATTATCCCTGAAAATACTGGCAGAGACATCTCTGCTGAATCTTTAACCAAAAGATAAATAAATCATCAACCAAAGATAGTCATCCTTCATGGATGCCTTTAGAAGGGAAGTATGGAAAAATTTTCAGAGCCTAAAATAGTCTTTTACAAAGGGAAATTACATTCTTATGGATAAAATGTAGTGCCACATTTCCCAGTAACAGCGTTTACTGTTGCAGGCAACTGTGCCACACCTTTTGCTGAAGTACTTCTTCAAGGAAAAGGAAAAATGTTTTGAAAAGTAGTGTGTTAAAAATAATCTCAGTCTTCTTAACCCATTAGCAGTGAAGTTAAATATGCTTCAACACGGCATCTTCTCCCAGCTGCTCAGATCCCTCTATCCAAAGGACCTCCCATGTGCTGTCTTGCCCTCCCCTACAGAGACAAATTGATCTGTCCCTGTCACGTTCCCATCTTCCCCTTCTTGCAGCTATGGTGAGGGACTTTTACAGTCCAGAAGCCAACTGAGCCACAGGCAAAAATATCTATGGCTCCTCTGCTTACTTGGCGCTGTCTAAGATGTGGTCTGGAGCTTCATCATGGACCATCGTCTTCATCCCCTCAAGGGTCTTCAGCTGTGACCAGCAAGATCCTAGGAATGTAGTTCCCATGCAACTCTTCTATTTGACAGCAAGGTCTAACGTACTGAATAATGTGATTCCTTAGGATTCATGGCTCGTTGGGGATTACTTGGATCCATTGAGAAAAAAACCTGTTCCAACATTTTCACAAACAGACCCTGGGGAGAGTTAAGGACCTGGGTCTGCAGAGAAGGAGAAACATCTCTCTGTGAATTAGAAATCATTATTGCCTTTTGCATATGGATGCAGTGAGGTGGGAGGATTAAGTGACATGCCCAGGGTTACAAAGCAACCGAGTGGCAGAGCAGAAGAAGAAATCTGGTATTCAAACTCCTGTTTGTCCCTAATTTCTATTCCTTGATTAGCTGATGCTTTCAAATCTATAGTCAATGCTGCTATAATGGATTTAGAAATGAATGACAAATAAATATTTTTTCTTGTGGGCAATAAAGATGAGCTGATTTTGCACAGTTGTAAAATTCTGTTATGTATAAAGGATTCTTTATTTTATAATAGCTATTAGAGTGTTTGTTTGTAGGATTTTCTTGGGGTGGAAACTTCAGAAGAAGCATTGCTTTGAGCTAATCATTTAGCAAAGGGCAAAGATGCCTTAGATAGTTGACTCGTCCTATAGTTAATGGTTCTCTCAGGCTTTTCTCTGTCAAATGTGGCAACTATGACATCAAATATTATCTCTGTAAACACATGCCAACTCAAAATAGCACATGGAGGGGGAAGGATGAAGAGTTCCTTATCCTATATTTTAGCCAAGATTATGGTCACCAACATATTCCTCTCACCATGGCAAAAAATAGACTTCAGGATAACTGTGCTTTCTGAAAGTTAAATTTTAAAAATAAATTACCCATGCAACAAACCATCCTGCTTTCACACCAGCCACCTTAGGGGATCATACGCCGAGTGCATATGATACAAAATTCTCCTTTCTGGGATGCCAGAATTTGAGTTATGAGATATTATTTTCACAGGCTCATTTAATGGGCATAAGGATAGCTACAGCTATTAGAGACTTTTTTTTTTTCCCAAAGATTTTGCAGGACTGCAGACTGGCAGTTCAGATAACCAGGCTGTTTTGTTGATCTGCCACTGATCTGCCATGTGACCTTGAGCAAGTCTTTTCACTTTTGTCTAGCTCTGTTTCTCCTCCTACAATTTGCCTTATCTATTTAAATGGCAGTCTTCTGAGAAGAGAATTTCTCACCTTGTGCTAGCAGTGCTTAGCTGAATCCCAGCACTTCTTCTTTGGGATTATTGTGTTGTAAAGCTAGTGAGTAACGATACCGATTAAAAGCACTAGTATAATATATTAATAAACTGATTTTCCAGAGGGGATCTTAGCAGAGGCAGAGGAGCAGTAACGCCCCTTTCTCCAGTACTTCACTTCTGCTGCTCCTCCTATCCAGGAACTGAAGCTGTGACTTAGCATCCCCAGCACTGCCACTTTATGGTCAGGTTTTTGGATGCAAGCCTCAAAACTGTGAAGATGAGGGGTTGCAGCAGAAGGAGGCAGAACCAGGCTTTGGCTGGCGAGCTGCACTTGACTTAGGAGCAGGTCAAATCCTATCCCATGCTGGGTTTTATCAAGGAGGAGGAGAGGTGCTCCTAATCCTGGCTGTGAGTGAGTGAGCCTGAGGAGCTGCCAAGGCTTTCCTCTGCTTGCAGTGCTGGACCTCAGCCACCCAACCTCACAGCCCCGGGCTGGCACTACGCATCGTCCCAGGGGCTGGAGACCACCAGTGGTGGCCAGCTCCAAGGATGGCCAGGCTCACAAACAACTACCGAGACACTCAGAGCAAAGCCACAGATATTTACTGAGTGCCAAGCTCTCTCACTTTAACCTGCACTCCCAGGCTGAAGTGGCAGAGGACAAATAACCCAGGTGCTTCACAGCCCACTGAGACCTCTGTGCCTGAGGAGGTAATTTAGATGCAGCTGGATGACGTGCCTGCTTGGCAGTGAGGAGCCGCAGCCTGCTCTAGTTTTTCCAGTGGATAATTGTCACTGGCCATGTCTCACAATGAAATACAGTGTGAATAAGAACAGGTACAGAGACTTGCCATGCGCACCTTCAGAGTCTTCAGAGCTTCAGAGTCCTGGGTAATGGGTGCACCTCTCCAGAATTTATATGCAAGAACCTCAAGTGTCCATGTAGCGGGGCATTTGCATGCGTGGCACCTGTTCCTGAATGCTGGGAAAAGTAGGAAACAAAAACAACCCAAGGATGGGTTTTTCCTTCCTTCTTCATGACATTTGGTAAACAACTCCGAGCAAGCAACATGTGCAACCTGTAGAGCTGTATCCTGCCAGACTCTCATTTAGGGCTGTGACCCGTGGACCAACGGTGCAGAGAAACTCTGCCTTCCCCCCAAATCAACAGCATTAAACACAGGCTGGAGTGAAGAGGTTTTTCTGAGATTGAACCATCATTTTTGGATAGAAGGTATGGTTTGGTCAGGGATATGATGTGTGCTGCAGCTTATGTTGACTTTGGCCAAGTGGCTTATTATCCTAACTAGGAGATGTTTGTAAATATGCCCAGAAATATCCAATATATTTTACAAGCCAGGCACAAGCTGTCAGCCTGCAGCATATCCATAACAGAGCCGTTTCCTCGGCGTTCTTCCTTTAAATTATACAAATGCCCAGACTATTTAAGGCAGCGGTTCACTTCACAGAGCAGGATTTCTTAATACAGGTCCCAGGAGAAACGTTCTGACCTACCTCAACGACACGATTTTGGGAGCTGAGGCTTTCTCCCGAAAGGCTTGTTCCAAGCACACACTCGCCGTCCTCGCAGCATCCTTTCCCCAGCCAAGCACACGCCTCCCCCCTCCATCTGCAAACTAGGAAGAGTCGGTGCAGGGGAGTGCAGGCTGTGCCTTTCTCTCGCACACACACATGGCAAATCCCAGAGCTTTCTGCCTGGAATCCCCCTGAGTCAGCTAACAGCTGGGTTTCTATCCCAGTCAGGAGGCAGCTCTAAGAGGAACATCTGGCTCCGGTCTCTATCTTGTCTGCTGCTCCTTCACACATCTACTTCCTTAAAAAGAGCTTACTAGGGGGTTGGGGGGAGCAGGAGAGGAAACTGGCTCCAGGTTCTTTTGACTACTTAAAGAGGACCACCCTGTTGCACTGTCAAACAAACGTTATATATTTCCTGCAAAAAAAAATGTAACACTTAAATAAGGGAGACAATTAGATGTGGTTGCATTTGCCTGTCGTGACGCAGCTCCCAACATCTTGGGGACGACTGGGAAGTTTACAGGCAAGAACGCTGTGCGCCACTTGCCTTCTCTCAGCTGGAGCAACCAGGGTGTGAAAGAGGGGGGTTCTGCACAGAAAGGGCTGACCGAAACCCTTGGGTGTTGGGGGGAGTTGTATTAAACAGGGCTGTCAGTCCACCCAGCCCTGCAGATGAAACCCTTGCTTTGTAAATTGCCCCATAATAAGCTGGTGGCAATCTTTTTTTAAAGGCCTGTACGGCTTGGTATGAATAACAGCGGTCGAGGGTTTTCTCCGACAATTTCCAAATAAGTGCAAGCTAAATGAGAGAGGAGAAGAACAAAGAACTCTGCTGTGGGGCAATAGATTTGAGGGAAAAAATTGTGATTTTGTGGTCAGTCAAACATGGAATGTGCTGATGGTTCCTTCAGATTTTCTAATGGAAAAATCATAAGCTGCAAATAGTTAAATTGGAGTCTCTATTTCTCCGCAAACATCTTAAATTACACATAAAAATCTCTTAAACGCCTCAGCTTAAGGGAGGCCCTGGCTAGCTCTAGATCCTTCGCCTTTTGGGGATTTCACAGCAGACCACCCACTGGGAAAATGAAAAGTTGGCATCTCTACTACTGTGGCACTTTTTTCTGGGGACGATTCCCTAAAATGTGGTGCTGTTTTCCCTGGGGAAATGAAATTAAAAGGTCTACCCTGGTCAACATGATTTGACAGAGTAGGGAGGTATAAATCACCAATGACATGACTTTCTCTAAACTATTAGGTACTCTATTTACATTTATTTGGACCAAATGTCCTGCTTCACCCCGCTACTTACATGTAATGTAATCAGCCCACACTTGTGCAAATAAGTCTACGATTTCACGCAGAGACACGCTATATGCTGTAGATGCCTTGTCTCAGATAACGAGCAAGTTGTATTAATTATTATAAATCTGTCCCAGCCTATTAAAGTCTTGCCTTAACGATGGTGCAGTGAGGTGGCTGCTTCATCCTGAGTCAGCTTCTCCCAGAGCTGCGCTTGATTTTTTGATGGAAGCCTTTTGTGCTGTTTAGTGGAGGCAGTTTATATGCCAACGAGCCACTTTGTCTCTAGATACTTTTACGAAAATTACGCTTTTCACCTGAATAAAAGGCCTGGAGTTGGAACTACTAATCTTATGCCAGAAAAAATAAAACAATTACAAAAATAAATGCATGCATTATACCCAGTGAGTGCCCATTGCTACGTAGAGATTAGGGCTTTAGTTTGCTGTCCGTATGCTGAAATGATCTTCCTCATGAAGTTAGCTGAGCATTTCACAAATACCAACATGTTTTTATCTTCATGCCACATGTGAAACAATTGTTGTCCTAGTTCAGGTGAAAGTGGTACCTGACAAAGTACATCTGAACAAAACCCGTGTGGCATATGAACTACATGGTGCTTTCCACGTGCCCATCCCCTCTGGAACACACCAAGGACCTGATGATAACATGTTGTGGTTCCCTTTTAGCTTTCTTACATGCCTAGTTTTCTTCCCACGACTGAATATATATGACTATTCAACATGGTTTTGATTGCTTAAATCATTATGCCAAACTAGATGGCCAGGGTACGCACCTAGGATCTGAAGGTCTGGAAGCATCCCAGATCCACCAGGTTAAACACAGTCTCGGTGGCCTGACCTTGTCCACGTGCCTGAAATGTGAACTAGACGTGCTGTCCTGCATCTCCCTAAAAAAATTCAGCAGATTCACAGCCAATTTGATGCACGCTTACCAAGGCCCAGCTTCAGGAGCTGCCACTTTGCAGGGTGGACCAGTAGCACCATGGCTGAGA
Organism: Thinocorus orbignyianus; assembly: GCA_013400375.1. Classification (NCBI taxonomy): domain Eukaryota; kingdom Metazoa; phylum Chordata; class Aves; order Ciconiiformes; family Thinocoridae; genus Thinocorus; species Thinocorus orbignyianus. The sequence continues at coordinate 322,667 of VXBW01000219.1, forward strand.
GCCCTGCATGTGAAAGAGTTGCAAGGGACCCAATCCTGACTCAGCCCCCAGCTCCCTTGGGGTTTCACTCTTTGCTCCCAGAGGGAGTTGGGACAGGATTATTCACTTCCAGCTGAAAGAGAGGTCCTATCCATAAACACTTCCCAGGGCAAATGGGAGAGCAGGAAGCAGCTGAAAGATGTGTCTCTAGTCCACAGAAACTCTTGCAGGAGTCTCCTGGCTACAGTCTGAAACATCAAGAGCCCCTCGGGGTACTGTAAGCACATCCAGCACCAGTTACTAAGCTGGATTGCATGACAGCATTTTAATCACAGAGGCCACAGAGACAGGATTACATATCTAATGTCATGCCCTTAAGAATGAAGCAGTGTTGGGCTATAGCATTATGCGTAGATGAGTGTCAGATGCGGGCTTGAATTTCTTGCCAGGATATCAATAACTGCTTTTTGCCATTTTATACTTTTCACTCATTTGGCTGAAGTCCACGTTTGCAGCTTCAAATCAAGCATCCCCTAATGGACAGAGGAAGGCTTTTCTTTGTCCCACCGGGAGACCTCACTGGGCTGAAGACAACTCCTGGAGCAGGTGTCTTCTCAAAGGGGAAGCGCCCCACAGTTCCCTGCGATGGAAACAGTGGCAGGACAGGACCGGCGGGTTTCTCTTTATGGCCTGGGCTGGGCTCTGCAGTTCTCTTTGTAGCAGCCTGGCACTTGTAATCCTCTGGGGTAGTCAGGGTGGGCATTCTGCCCACAGTGCTCCATGTGCTCTGCTTGCATATATAAGTGTAAGCTAAATTTTGCGGTGGAATTAATCAGATGCCATGAAGAATAACAAAGAATAAATTATGAGAATTAGCACTGCCATTAGAGAAACTACATTAGTATCACCGGTTTGGCTGTCCCAATTTCCCTCTGTAAACTTACTTCAACTAGAATTATTATTATTTTTTTTTTAAAGAAAAGGAAAGCTTGCCAATAAAATAAATCAGTAAGCCATAACTGTTTGGGTATCATCACCCTAGAATAAGATTTAGAATCATCACTCCTATAACGTACCACCCCTGAGGTGATCTGGACAACACATAGGCCTTTCCTAATATGACAACACACTGGCTTCAGTGGCATTGTATTCAACAAAGGTTTCTTCTCGTGACAACCTCTGCAGAAGAAATACCACAGGAACCAGAAATTAAGTCTCTTCTCAAGCTGCTTCATCTTTTCTTCCCCAGTCAGAAGAGAAAAGTAAGGAAACCACTCTTTGGTTTCTAATACGACGTGTTTCCAACATGAGGCTGTGCTGGTGTCTGCTCTTGCCATCAGCCTCCAGGCAGAATCCACATGGTCTTTATCTCTAAAATCTGTAACCTGGACTGCAGATTCTTTTCCTTAGCCCATGAAAAGCCTTCACAGAGCTCCTTGGGAGACATTTCTCCAATTTTAATCGATCCATTTCCCTAAACATCAGGCACACCCTGATCCCAAATAGCTGATCAGTTTCTGTGGCAGGAGATTAAGTATTTTCTGGTTGTGATATTTTATTTTTTCCCAGGCACAGTGCAACCTGCCCAGTTATGCTCCTCACCCAGCTGTACAAGACCTGGGTTTTTGGTCTAAGACCATAAAAAGGGAAGCTGTTGCCAGTCCTTTCTCTCCAGCCATGGAGCCTGGTCCTGATTCACCATGGCCTATGGGCACAAGCTCCATTCCTGCTCCAGTACAAGATAAGCACGTGCTAACTTCACCTTGGAAGCCCATATATACATATAAAGCCCATTAGATTGACAAGAGCATCACAGCTTCTGCTCCTTCCAGTGCGAGGAAGAAAACGCTACACTGCCCAACGCAGGCCCATACGATTGCCATGTAAACAATGCTCGTTTGGGTCCCCGAGCTGTGTTATTTATGTCCCCAGAACTGCCAGTTCTACCAGAGGGGATTGGAGTGGTCTCAAATGGCAGTGACTGGCCATCAGAAGAATTAAGTACTCCATTGTCATGGAGAGAATTGTTAGAGCTGCACTCCAGTTTCAGAAGAGTTTTTGTTAAGAAGGCCGAAAAATGCAACATTCCCTGTGCCCTAAACAATTACGAGGAAACACCCTATAAGATGCTGAGAGCCTGCAACTGTCACTGAGTCAGCAATGAGGCTGCCTCTCAGGGTAATTAATATATACTTGGGGCGGGGGGGAGGACTGGGGAAGAAAACCAAAAAAAAGCCACCCCTGCCAGTGGGAACCGTTTTCCCTGCTCTGTATCGAGGGCTGAAGTTTTAAACAGCATCTCAGGTGCATTGATTAGAACTTATAAAAAAGTTTCATCTGTGCTATGAAACATCCCTCTCCACATCCTTTGCTGGGACTCTCTGAGCCGTAGCTGTTGACATGTAAGAATGGCTGTTGCCCTGATTGTGTCACACCAACATTATTTGTCGGGGATGTTGCCAGTCACCCACTGATTACGAGCTAAAGTCTCTGACCTCCTGGCTCAGCCAGCAGTTATAAGTGCATCAAGTAGGACAAAGGTGTTCCTTAACATCCAAATAAACCACGAGAATAAAGCCAGGCTGCATGTTGGTGTTAACAAAACACATGGAGTATTTTTATCTCTGGAAAGCTATTTCCTATTTGTAATACTACTTGAAACCGCTTCCAAGGCTTCATTTGATGTTACTCATATTTATATATTTTATGTGTCTTGTTTTCATTTTCCAAACATGTTCATTAAAAAAATCTTCTCAGGGTAACGGCCCTTGTGGTAGGAATTTCTGTTTTGGGGGAAGAATACCAGAGTTGGAGGGTTTTGCCAGCAGGATGTGAAAGCTGAAGAAAATAACAATGACTGGGGCTAGAGATTTGTCACAGAGCGTTAGAACGCAAAGATTTACAGTCTGGCCATGAGACAGTCCAGGCTAAAGCCATGAATTTAAGGGGAAGCATTGCCAAAAGCTGGATATTATTATTTTAATCAAACTCTGGTTTACTTTGCACTACAAAAAATGTGAATTGCCAGAGACTTTGGCTCCACAGAGGAGAAAGGGCAGAAGAGCCACCTCTGTCTCCACCGCTCTTCCTATCCCAGCTGAGGACTGGGAGGCACGCATGACCTTCCCTGGAGAAATCATGGGAATTCAACCACCCCGAACCTCTTGGGGAGAGTTTCTGCTTGCTTGGGAACTCCCCTCGCACTCAGAGCTGCCACCTCAGGCTCCCCTGACTTCAAAGGGGCGCCAAAGGGGCTGGGGACCCACTCTCACACCAACTTGCCATCCTCCAGCCTGGCAAGAAATCACTTCATTCCTTAGCTCGCGTCCACCGAAGTGGGTGCAAGAATTTGTGTCTTGGGAGGTTGGAAACAATCACACAGGTACAGGGCTTGTAGATTCCTGCTCCTCTCCACGTAACGCAGCCTTGAAAGTGCCCGGCAAGGATTTTCATGAAGTAAGGTCTTTATGCTACTTTACGCCTGCATTGTCCCAGTGACCTTAATTGTTGGTGCGGGTTTTTTTTTTTTAATTGAATAAGAGAAAAGAGTTCTCTTCACTTTTATCTCAACAGTATGAGGTCTGGAACTGCTGGAAAATTACTTGTGAGACCTCTGGATCTCTTATTTGCACAGAAGTAGCCACTTATATTTATTGCTTTACATATGGCCACAATCCAGCAAATCACTCAAGCATGTGAATAACTTTAAGCATGGAAGTAGTCCCCCGTGAGCCAGTGGAACTACCACCACACTAAATATATACATCAAGCCATGAGCCCAGCTCCACCCTCGTGTTTTCCCGAGTGCTGCCATTTCTCCACATACACACCCAGAGGCGAGGGGCTTGTTCCTCAGGTTCCTTTCCAGCTGCATAAATCTCAGTGGCGGATTTAAACCGTGGGCTGCATTGATTGCTGCACGCTCATCGGTCCTCGCCTCTGCCTACCCACCGTGGATTAAATATTCTTCCTTTTCCCCCTTTAAACCGGAGGGAAAACAAAAATACATAAGGAGTTTGCAAGCAGGGAGTACTGCAGAGCTTTATAGGACCTTGCTGCCGCATAGGAGGATCTCCTCTTATCACACACATACCTCCTCGGGGGGCGGGAGCAGAGGGACATCTGCGAGCCTCCCCACCTTCGCTGGCCCCGGGGAGGGGGCAGGGAGGGAGGGAAAGGAAGGCGAGGAGTTTCTGCCTCCCTGGAGGGCTAAGGGCCGTCTGTGTCCCACTAGTTTTTCTCCCTTCCCGCAGTTTGGAGGGAGCGGGGCGGCCGCAGCGCCCCCGACGCACCTCGGAGGTGCTCCCCCGGGCCCGGAGAAGTTGTGGCTGCCCCATCCCTGGAAGTGTTTAAGGCCAGGCTGGATGGGGCTTGGAGCAATCTGCTCTGGTGGGAGGTGTCCCTGCCCATGGCAGGGCGTTGGAGCTTGATGATCTTGAAGGTCCCTTCCAATTCTAACCATTCTGTGATTCTCCTCCCGAGGGAGAAGCTGCGTGCCCCCCCGCCCCAGACTACCCTGGGGGCATGCGGGACCGGGGTTAGGACCGCAGACGGCCGGCGGGATTTCGGAGGGGAGGGAAAAGTGGGGGGAGAGGAGAGGATGGGATGGGAAATGCTCCGCAGCGACGCTAAGACGTGAAGCCGAGAGCACCAAGTGCATACCAAGATTTATAGGTGGACTTTACAGGACGTTTTACTACAACCTGGGAGATGATTCCTTTTTTTATCCGGAGCATATTGCGCTGCGGGGCCGTTCCAGCCGGTTAATGTTCAACGCGGGCCAGGCGTGGCCGTGGGCAGAAGCTCCCGGCCCTGCAGCGCCCGGGGAGCCTTTTTGAAGGGTATGGGGGGAAAACCATTTAAAAAAGGTTAGACTGAAGGAGTGGAAGGCAATCACACACACACCCCTCCCCTTTCTCCCCCTGCTCCGCTCACGCGTGGATTTCACCGCTGCGGTCTGTGCGTGGCCAGTTCCTGAGTGGCCGTGCGGGGCCAGAGCATCCCTCTCGTCTGCGGGCAGCGGCTGCAGAGCACCCCCCGCACAGCACTCTGTGCGTGTAACACGGGTGTTTGTGCAATATATATGTAGGTGTGCATATATATATATGCATGCGGACGTAAATCTGAGATGTTTCCCCGCTGCACCCCGGCTCGGTGTGGAAACCCGTCGGGCCGGACGCGGGTGTCTCCCACACTCACGCTCGGAGGCACCGGGCTCTCCGGCCAGCCCCGCACCCCGCCGCCTGGGCAGGGGGCTGAGACCGAAGGCCTCCCGGCTCTTCCTCACTGCTGCAGCGAGGAACACACGAGCTCTTGCCCCCGGGAGCTTTGTGGCTTCTTTTTCTTCTTCTTTTTTATTTTTACTTCTT
>VXBW01000219.1:347895-375621 GCA_013400375.1 Thinocorus orbignyianus
ATAAAATAAAAAAAATTGGCACCACCACCACCACAAAAAAAAAAAAAAAGCAATTCGTCTCTAGCAGTGGCTGAACACAGAGCCGCTTTTCAGGCATCCCTCCTCCGGTGTCTTGCACCCGCCGCCAGCGCTGCGGGACCGGCGGAGAAGGCAGTTGTACCCTAAAGTGTGCGGTGGGGTAATTCATGGCCATTTACTCTGTTCATTCCCGGATTATGGTCTCAGCCCTCGCAAGCAATCCCTCCCGTCTCCCCCTCAGCCTCTCCTCCCCACCTCTCTGAGCTCCTTATCTGACAGCAAACGAGTATGTAAATACCTGTAGCTGGCTGTGTTTAACACACTCAAACATTATTGATTCGTTGGGCTGCTGGAATATTTTCTTCCTGTCCAGATCTGGTTTCAAAATTGCTCATTCAGGCGGTTCGTCTCGATGCTACAATACAATAATTGTTAAAAATGTAAGCATTTCAAATGGACGCGTTGATTTGCATATAAATTAAAATTACTATGCCTCGCGTATTCCAATGTTTTATAATCACTTCGAAATTAGCGCTTAACCACTTGAGCTAAAAGAATATATAAATGTCTGTATTGACTCACTAATGAATTACCTAATTAAAACGTCCCGAGGACGTCGGTCGCAGGAAAGATTGTTAAATCGGGGCACATTAGGGGTAAGGACGGCGGAGCGAACTGGAGCGGAGCAGCCTGTGTTAACACAGAGTAATCTAAGATACACGCAGCGGATCCCGTATTTATTTTCATTTGCTTTGATCCCTTAGCCCTCTTCTTTCTTTTCTTTCTTTTTTTCTTTTTTTAAATTTTTTTCTTTTTTTTTTTTTTCCTTTTTAATTATTTATTTTTTATTTTATTTTTTATTAAGGGAGTAAAAAGAAGAGGAAGCGCAGATACCTCCCGATTCGTTGGGATGCCGGGGCGGGATGCGGGATGCCCTCGGCTGCTGCTCTCGGCTGCGACCTGCTGCTGTTGGAACCGGGAAGCTCAGGCAGAGCCGGCGGGGGCCTTCCTGCCGTAGAGATGCTAACAGGGCACTTACCTTCGTCATGAGAGTAGGGATAAAAAGGTAGCTCGTCCTAGGAGAGGCAGTGCAAAGGAATGCGAGTTCAAAAATAAAAAAGTAAAAAAAGAACAAGAANCTGTCTCAATGTCCATGGGAAGTCATCTTTAAGAAGAAAGAAAAAGAAAAAAAAAAGAAAAGACTGGCTGTGCGAAAATCTGTTGCCTCGGGGGCTAGCCAGCAACCTCTTTCATTTCAAGCACTTATTGATTTGCTGTTGTCATCTTTGGCGACGCAGAAGGACACTTGAAAGAATTTCTGATGGGGCTCTGATCTGAGAAACGAGGTGACCTGACCGGGCTCTCACCAAATTCTTAATTACCACATCAACTGCCTTAAAAATAAAATAAAATAAAATAAATTAAAAAAAAGAGGGAAGGGGTAGGGGGAAAAAAAGGGGGTTGGAATCTTTCACAGCAACGGAGTTTGCCTATCCAAACTTTTTTAACCACTCAGAAATTATTCTTCTCTCCTGCTCCCACCACTGTAACCGCAGCTCTGCATTCAGACACACCCGCACCCCCTCTTTTCCCACCCCCGAGACTGCCCCCAGCGCTCCCAGCATCCCGGAGCTCCCGATCCTCAGCTACCCGGAGAGTCCGCGGGCGCGGAGCAGCCGGGAGCGGGGTGTGGAGGTGAAACCGCCTTCCAGCCTGGGCGGCCCAAGGCTGAGCGCACCGCCCGGTCCTCTCCTTCCCCCAGCCGGACCGAGGGCAGCTCTGGGGGGCAGCCCCTGGGGCCGGGGAGGTGAGCCTGGGAAGAGAATTGCAGAAGAAACCATTTCAAATGCAGCAGATTGCAGAGGAGAAGGGGGAGAGGGGTCAGGAGGAGGGGTGTATGGGGGTGTGTGTGTGTGTTTGTGTGTGTTACACTCCACCAGACATGCAAGCCTGTGACTTGTCTGCAGCCACCTGTTTCAGCGTCCTCAAAACTAGATGTGTATACACTTGGAGCAGGGGAGCCAAAAATGAACATTCAGATAAAAAAATCAGCACGAAAACCCCTGTTGTCAAAGGCACTGGAAGGCAAACAGTGTTTGGTGCTGCTTGTACACAGGCATACGATGCTGACAGATGACTGTGGTGCTCTTGGCTGGAAAGAAATATGTTGCCTTTGTCCTACATGGTGCGCACACACATGCACATTCCTTCTTCTTCCTGCTCTGGCTGCTATTTCTGCAGGACAAAGCAAACCGTCCGTATGAGCATCATCTTCCCTCCCCTCCTTCTTTTTTTTTCTTTCTTTCTTTCTTTCTTTCTCTATTTTTTTTTTTTACTCCCCCTCCCCTTTGTGTGGTTGCTCTTTATTTCCCCGTCAGAAAGCTGAGGGCCAGGATTAGCACCTATTTTGGCATCTCTGATTCTGTCCACCTCACAGCAGTGGCTGGACTCAGGCTGCGAATGCTCGGCAGGCTTTTGCTGAGCATTTTGTGAGCTTTGAAGGGGCACTGCCAGCCCCAGCAGCTCATGTCTCCCAGTGGATCAGGGCTGATGACGCCCCTGTTGTCTGTGTGTGCCACCCCTTTCCCATTTTCCCCTGCACATGGCAGGGGGGTTGGAACTTGATGATCTTTAAGGTCCCTTCCAGCTCTAACTGTTCTATGATTCTCTGATTCTATGATTTCCAGCAGGTCAGCTGCTGGAACCTGCTAGGGCAACCAGGGCTCTCTGGTTTTACCTGAGTCTTACACTCTCTGTTGAGCCTCAGCTCCTCAAATTCTGGGTGGCAACACTTATCAATAAGGATTAGACAGCCTAGCACTCATTTTCAAGCCTCATTGTATGGCTTCAGTCGTTTGTGACAGCACTTTTCAGCCTGTAGCTTGCTCATATCCCGTGTCCAGCACAGTATATTTAACATGTCTGTCTTCTCCCTACATGCCTGACACTTTGCAATACTGTCACTGGACTTCCTTCTCAGCAGTGTCATGTTGTAGCAAAGGGAGTGAATGAAACCACCCCTTGTTATCTTACAGGAGCTGGATTCAAATTTGGGGGATTTGGAAGCTTAGCAGAGAAACCCTAGAAGGGGTGCCACTTGGATTTTTTTTTTGACGTGGCTTTCTGTGTCACTTTGAAGACTTTTTTCCAAAGGCAACAGAAACCCAGGATCTCTGCGTAGTTACTTAATTTATTTTCATCCATACTTGGTAAAATTAGACCATTGGTAGGTGCTGCAAGTGTAGGCTGAAGGGGATGTCACATTTTTCAAAAAACAGGTACAAGTGCAACAGTGCTGCCAGTGTTGGAGCGCCACAGCCTGCCCGCTGCCCTTGTCTGGCAAGCAGACAGGTGTCACACCTCCAGAGGTCTGTCCCTCGTGACACGGAGGGACCGTCCCTCACCAGTGAGTGCTGGCAGTGTTTGTGCTCACCCTCTTCTGGGAGCCTCTGTCATGCTCATCAAGTGGCTGCTTCTCCTGTGTCTCCCTTGCCTCTGTGCTGCCAGCCTGTCCCTCAAACTATGAAATGCTCTGCTTCAAGTGTTAAAGCGTGTTCATGCCTTTGAAGGTTTCTGAAGGAGAAGAGGGAGAAGCTGTGCCAGAACAAGACCGAATTATCTATACACTCTGCTTTTCTTACAAAAGAGAGTACCTCTTCTTAGTTTTATTTGTTGGATGTGACATAATTGAGAAGAAACTTACCAAAGAAGATGAGGTAGATGCTCATTGCTTAGGCTTTGCTTTCCTCTCACCCACGGTTTCATGGTCATCCTGTGTGATGATCTGTGACTGATCTGTTCCTAGGTTTGGTATCTTTGCTGAACTACACGTTGCTGAACAGCTAGATGCACACAGTAATTATCCATCTGTGTCTGATCCCACATCATTCCTTACAGCAAACCATTTTATCTTCTTTCTGCTTTCTCTGGCCTGTCCCTGCCCTGGTGAGGGCTGCCTGTGGCCGCAGTCCCCGAGGACACTTGCCTCCCTTCACCATGGAGGCCCCTGAAGGACATCTCTCATCTTGTGGCTGCTGGGTTTATTTTTGATGAGAAGGTTTGGGAAGGGGTGCTGTGTGTGCTTTGAAGTTTTGGGGGTAGGTTTTGGAGTGCAACAGTCAGCTTTTGGTATGTAGTGGGGCTGTCCCACCACCTGGCTGGGCTGCTCATGGCCACTTCAGGGAGGCCCACCCTGCAGCCCTGCTGCAACCACTGTGTGCCTCTTTGCCTGTGGCTGGGATGTGGACAAAACCTCTCCAGGAGTGCAGAGTATCATGAATCTCCACCCCCACTGGCAGTGGGGTGGGGAGAAGGAGGGTAAAATCCCACTCAGCCTTGGGTTTCTGGGCTCAAGGGACACTTGCCACTGCCTTCCTTCTCTGTGGCGGGAGGAGATGGGACATGGCCAGCGTCAAGACAGGTTTCAGTGCTCAAGGAGCCGGCTGAAAGCAAGGGAAACCGAACCTAAAAGCAGCGTGGATGCTTAATCGGGACAGGCAAGAAACTGTGAGGGCAGGCCCCTGTCCTACCAGGATGGACTGGCCTCCCTGGCACCAGCCCCTCAGCAGCGCTCCCTCCACCCCAAAGTGACTGCCGGGCAGTCAGGACAGTGGGTCAGGCTGTGTCCCAGCCTTTGGAAAGTCTCAGCACTCTGGAAAGGTTAAAGTATTAAGCGAAATTTGGGGAAATTGCTCAAGGAAGGGCAAAGGCAGTAGCACCCAGCAGATCGTTCTTCGTCTGGGAGCGTGGCCAAGCTCTCTTACTCACTGTAATACACCATGTCAAAAATCTGGCTCTGTATTAGACACTTCTTTTAAAAAGTATTTCAATTTGAAACTTAATGGTAAATTTTCTTCATCAGTTGAGGGGTGCTTTCCTGCTTTATTATTTTCTTTGTTCCCTTTCACTGCTTTTATGTGAAGCTGTTCTGACATCCTCCATCAGACAAAATGTTGAATGCTTTTAGAAAAATATTTGTTCTGATGGAATTTATGATGTGATCTGCTATTCAAATTTATGGTTAGTTTAATGTGGTAGGTTAGATAAAATGGCTCTTGATGACATCGTGGCAATCACATAAAGCCATACTTTCAGGCATGTTTGGACAGCTTACCAAAAAGCATTTGGAAAGAGAATGTGGGTATAATAAAATGCAGAATAGAGTTGGAAAGATCACCAGGTTAAAAAACACAGTCCAAACCCTAAACTAAAGGACAAATTTATAGGTATGCCATAGGAGTGTCTTCATTTCCCCCAGGCAGAAGAGTCACTGACATTGAGGCCAGACTTGAAAAGGAAAGGTAAGATGTACTTAGTGCTTCTTTTTGGGAATCACGAGAAAGAGAAGTATTCAATGTGTTCAAACCACTCCAGCAGACAAGAAAGGAGGAGACCCTGCCAGCAAGTTTCTCTCCACTTTTCTCTCCTTTCAGCAGCCCAGTGTGCCCACTGGTTCTGCTGGTGCTGTGCCACCCTGCTGAGTGTACGCACAGCTCTGCCCATTGAGGAGCAGGCTCCTTTTCAACCACCTTTGTGGATGCTGTTACAGTCTCCTGAGGACAGCTTGTTGCATCAACCACTTCATCCAGTTGGCCCATCCTTGACGCAGCAACTCGTAACTAGCTGTTGATCCATGGACTATGGCAGAAAATATGTTTATGGGGTCACTTGTGGTAACTGCAGGGATTGATCTCACCACTGAACTGTTTCCACACGAGTATATCTCACTTTTTCTGTCTGCTGTCTACTGGCCTTATTTTGCAAGCTTTTACCACAGGATGGGGCTTGGAGCAACCTGCTCTAGTGAGAGGTGTCCCTGCCCATAGCAGGGGGGTTGGAACTTGGTGATCTTTAAGGTCTCTTCCAACTCTAACCGTTCTATGATTCTATGATTTACTCGTGCCCCCATTTCTAAGAGCCACGCTGCCTTCCTCTGTTTAGCATCACACAATTAAAATGAATGTATTCCTCACATACCCTCTGGGGAGGAAGAAAGCGACAAAAGTTGCTGGAGACAAGGAAATCTTTCTGATTTTTCTGTCTCTGCCTGCTACCCAGCAGCTATAGCCGATTTTGGTTAGTGTTGTCCCTCCTGATTTCTGCCAAACATTTTCACGCAGTGCATTCAGATTTAATTTATTTTCCTTTTTGCCTCAGAGCACGAGGAACACAAGGAGCCACAAACACCTTGTCATGAAAAACAAGCTTGAATTAAAGCAGGGAGGCTCAGAAAACACTGTGTAATAAGCACAGCCAGGAACTTACTTCTGTCTTTCAGATTTTAGAAGCTACTGAACATACCTGTGATTATAAGTGAGCTGTAGGTCAACAAAAATGGCTGTTAGTGCTTTCATTATAATCTCAATTGTTAGGAGTTTACACAGCACAAACATTTGCTTTGTGGTAAAAGTACAGCACGTAAGTCTTTTTGATCTGCAAGCAGTAAAAAAAAAAACAAACAAAAAAACCCCCACCAACTTTTTTTTTGCTTTGTTTTCATTCCCTCCAAACACACTTTACAAACTGGGCTACAGCAGGAGCGATCTGATGTTTGAGCTATAAAACATGGCATGAATATAGATGACACAGGCCACTCCCACTTTGCTTGGTTTGGGAGAAAAATCTTTTTACAAGGCACGATAAGATCTCTTCTGAGTGTGCTCAGTAGCAGACCGTCCTGTCTCTGCAAAGAAATGAGAAGCCTGAAATATGGGCTTTGCCTCACGTCTAGCCCTGCAGTGACTAATAGGCAGAGGCACTCCCTCTGCTGCTCTGAGACCTGCGAGATGGCAGGGAGAGGCTCAAAGTACGGTGAGCGTGAAGATTTTGAGATTCCTCAGTTCACACAGGGCAAGGGAGCAAGGAAAAGTCTCAAGCTGCTTTTCTTTTTTCTTTTTTTCTTCCCCCCCCAGTTAAAAAGGCTCCTCTTCTCCCACAGAAAAGAATGGCAGCCCACTTGTGGCTTCTTCAGGCCTTCCCAAAGAAATCAGCAATGAAATGCCGAACAGCTGGGCTGCTTCTTGGCACTTCACAGGCAGGGGGGTGAGAGGAAAAGATTTCCAGATACTAAAGCAAGAGCTGCAGCAGCTGCTATGGCAGTTTTCCTGGGAACAAGCAGGTAGGGAGCTCCGTAGGCTGAAACGGCAGCAGGGGACACAGAAGTGGGTGTGATGGGCAGCAACATTGCTGCCTGCCAAACTCCATCCATCCCTACCTGGTACCCAAAAAGGCCAGGAAGGGTCAGCTCATGTGCAGCAGAGGCTGTGGCTGCCCAGTATGTATCAAATGGCAGGCTGTTTCTTTAGAAAACCTGCCCGTGGGTTTTCCTAATCTGCTGGAGCAGGATGAAACACAAGGCGTTCCACTTTTGGGCTGTTTGTCACGCCTGCTGAGCTACGGTACAAACAGAAAGTAATCCTGTATTTGCAGATGATACCATAATACAAAAGGAAGGCATCTTTGGGTCATTTAGACATTCCTTAAGGAATGTTTTTTGTGCCTGACTTGGAAGGATGGACTACAGAGTTGATTGTGATCTTCCTATCCTGGTGCCCTTCCAGAGGACTCACTCTTTGAGACTCTTTCCTTGTTTCTCTGATCTCACTCTCCCACACCAGCTCTCCAGGTTTTTGGTCTTGCACGTTTGCTCCAGGTTTCCATTCTGAGGATGCTTAAGCACAGTTTATATAAGGATTAGAATTTAGCCCTATGCATTCTAGAGATTGAGAAAACTCACCCTGGTGCAGAACCTCACCTTCCCCCAAATGCTAGGGGAGAAAAAATATAGGTACATTAAAACTTGTCAAGCTTAGAAACATTTTTTTTTTAAGACATAATTTTTTAAGAGAGGAAAAGCAATTTATTATTAATAATAGGTTGACTTCTTTTTCCTAGAAAACTTCTTCAACACAGAAAAGCACTACCTTCCCAGTTACAATACAGCATTGTTGCAAGCAATCAAAAGTAGTGATCTTACTACAGGCAGTGTGAGGGATCTGTGAGCAGGAGAGGAAAACACACCCAATAGTAGTCAACAGCACCATTTCCCTAACTCCTAACACCTGTTAACCCCAGTCAGGTGTTGGCAATTTAAACACCAGCTCTGAGAGGACTATTTTTGTTAGAGCTGAAGGTCTGTTTGTCTTTGGAAGTTGAGGGTTTAGACAAGCTTTGTTTTATCTGAGAAATGTATTCCAGAGGAAGAGTTTGCTTTGGTTTTTACTATTCTTTTTTTTATTTGCTGGGAAAATCGGATACTTCTGGGTCTTGCTGAGGTAACATTTAGTTGCTTGTGCTTCTTAATAATTCCTAATAATGACTAGAATTAGGTTTTGAATTCATATGCAGAAAAGGACTTTAGAGCTAAGCAACTCAGTTCAAGAGGGTATGCTGTGGATACCTTACCTCCATAGAGTTGATGTCTTAGTCTCTGTCTCTTTTGTGTCTAAATTTTGTGGATAGTCAAGCTAGTTCATTTTCTCCTAACAGTTGTATTATAAGCTGGAGAAGACTAGACTGTCCTTGCTGATGGGATACTAACTGTGTTTTCTGACTGGCTAATATGACAAAACAGGAGCCAGGAAGAACTTGTGTACTTTGTTTGGCATGTAGACTAGAACATCAATTTGGTGTCTGAGCCTGCTGCATCTTTGATGGGGGTTTATTAACCTCACCTGAATGCAGATATTAAAACATACCCTTCAGTTCTGTAAACTGTATAAGAGCCTGACCTGAAGGGAAGGAGGGAAATGTAATAATAAGGACGTGTGTAGAAGTGTCAAAACTTGTGTTCAGGTGCTAAACTGCTGGCAGTGATATCGCTGATACAGACTGCAGATACGCTGAGTACTTAGCACTCTTACTAGCATCAATGCAATAGTGGGGTGGCATGACTTCAAAATTCACTCTTCCTAATCATCTGATAAGGCTAACAATGCTACTTTGTCATTCTAGGTGATCTTTACATGTGAAAGTAAGTGGCCAGTGTTTTCTTCTATCTGCGAAGCAGAAATCCTTTTTTTTGGGGGAAGGGTGTGGGGGTGTAGGATTTGTTTTTTTGTTTTTTGTTTTTTGTCAAATTCCGGCTGTGAACTCTAACTGGGGAACACAAGTGATTTGGAGGCAAAACACAGAACACTGATATATAATTTTGTTTCTTCATCCCTGCTTTCACACACACACGTTTCTACACCCATTTACTTTTTTTCCTACTTTATATGAAGAATCAGTGGGGATTTTCAGGTTTATGTTAATACTTATGATTTAGCAGCATACTGGTTTCTCTGTTTGAAAGCTCAGATGGTTTCTGGTGTACCAAGTCTATTTTAAGACTGAGATGCTTTGGTTCACATGCAAAAAGAAGCTGTCAACTGCTCAGCAGAACTAGGATGCTTTCAGTTCCCCAGCTGAAGGCTGCCATATACTTGCAGTGTGTTCTTGTCTGGCTGGAAAAGTTCACAGCTGGTTAGTTGAATGACATGGAGGGTCTCTCCTCTTTCATTATGCAGACAGTGCTAACTAATGATTCAGAATAAGAATAACAAGATGCAAGGAGAAGCAAAATTGAATTAATTTAAATTAGTTAATTGAAGCCCCCAAAATGCCAGGTTTGGATGCTTTTATAAGTTGTGATCATAATTGTAGAGGAGAGACTCCTGCTTCCTTTACTGAATTGAAATTTTCTTTTAAGTATCAAATTAAGAGAGCAGCGGTGAAGTGGCCCCTTGCTCCACCCCCATAGTGTTTAAATACTTGATTTGACACAGTTTTAGAGGTAGTTTTCTTTGTTTGGAGATTGTTCTCTGCTGCTCCTGAAAGCCAAGCTTTTTTGTATTGGCTCAAAGAGGATGCCTAAAATTGCTAATTTCCTTTCAGAGTACGTTTTGTTTTGTTTTGCAAATAGTACTACTGATAAATGTGTTCCTGTTGAACATTTTCTGTCCGCTAGAAAGAAATGGCAGTTAATGGCTTCGTTTCTTGACCAGGACAAAGGTTTGTTTCCTTTTGTTATTAGTTCTGTGTCATCACAGAAACTAGACTGACTTTATTTTGAGTTTGTCTTTTTTTTTTCCCCCCTAGACATAGTGGACGGAATAGCTCAACATAACAAATTGTTCTATGTGCTTTAGTTTCAAGTTTTTCATGTAGAATCCAAGTTCTAGCATCAGGATTCAATTAAATGATAGTTTGATTTGACTGAAAAATTAATGGTCCAGAGCAGAAACCTCGTAGTATTTTTTGAAGTTCTTATTTTCAGTACTCCTGTTTTAAATAAAAATCTGGACTCAGCCCAGTAACATAAAGCTACATGTTCTCTCATCAGCTAAACATACATAATGATTAAATTTAACAGTGACTGTTTTCTTATTGCTTATTCTGGCTGCATAGGTATCTTTCTGCATTCATATGACTGATTCCCTGGCTAGAAGTGGCACTACTGACTTGCTGTGAAAAGTTTCTTGCTACTGTTTGTTGCCCTTCTCAGGAAATGGTTTGCCAAGTAGGAATCGTATTCTATAATTATATGTCATCTTCAATGACAGCTTCAACTCCTGTTTACTCTTGAATCAGACATATTGATTTTTCATTTTAATGATAAACAGATTGACATGGAGTACATTTGATGCTACATCTGCTTAAAATGTGCTAAGATTGCTGAATGAAAAAAAAAAGGTTTCTAATACAGGCTAGTAGAGACATTCAGGCCTAATATAAAATGAGGATGCACGCTATGAGAGGTAATTCACACCAAAAGAGAGTGCAGTTTCTGTAATGTGGTATCCATGCAACCATATATATAGTTTGCTTTTCTGGTTTGCTTTCAGTCTGTCTTTTGGCCAGAAGAGATTTTGCAGCCAATACTGGGACTATTTAAAAAAAAAATAAAAATAAAAAATTACTGTAGCTTTACTTGAAAAATACTTTTGGTTTTGAATCTTGATTTGTTCTCATAGTAAGAAATTACTGCAATTTAAAAGGGAGATTGGCCAAAATGTGCAGTTTAACCTCTTGTTACCTGTGCGTTCACTAAGTGGTTTTATTTTTGGTGGTGTTCTATAGAGCTGTACATATACACCTTAACATGTTGGGTCAACGTGTACTGTACTGACTATTAAAAAAATCTCTTCTACCAAACTGTTGCTTTTGGATGAAGATGAAGGCTTCTGGGAATACTCTGATGTTGCTACTGGTAATGATGTTTACTTAACCCTTTAAAATTTATTTAGAGTGTAAACAGATACATTAAAAATAAATTTGAATCCTTATAATTTTCTTGTGGTCTTGCATGGGAAGCTGAGCTCTTAGTATTATTATATTCTATCTAAATTTTACATGAAATCCATTTATCCAATTCTAGTTTGAGTCAACACTGTGATGTAAATACTTGTTTCCAAGTGCAGTATTTTTATCAGGTACAAAAAAAATTACATATATATGTGCACACTGTGTGTGTACAGTCAAAGGCAAATGATTTGTCAGTTTTCTGAACACTTTGGATAGAGAAATTTTAACCAGAAAATGACTGGCATCATTTCATCAAAACAAACAAACAAGAAAAAAAAAAGCAAAACACAAAAAAAACCAAAACAAACCCTCCCCCTCAAAAAATAAAACCACTAAAAAAAAACAGAACCCCACCCAAACCGTAATAGTGGAGTTGGCTGTTAGTGTAGCAGCATCTCAAGCAGAAAAATACTGAAAGAATGTGTAAGTATTTATAATAAAGATCTTAATATTTATGCTTTGTAGCACAGAATGGATCACTTTACATAACCTTGAGATTTGTACTTCTGTGCTTCATGTCACAGAACATCTTGAGGTCCTTCTCAATCCGTGAGGCTCTCACATGTGCTCTGTCTTGAAGTATCTTGGTCCATGGTGACTTTTAAGGCTATTTCTTTCTTCAGAAGTCCACAGTTTGACACCTCAAGACAGTGGTTTGTAGCCCAGTACCACAGAAGAATGTAATATTTTCTGTTTAATAAAATGAACAGCTTCAGAGCAACAAATCATTTTGCTGCTCAAAGTGGGGTGAACCCTGAATAACTATATCCCTGCTGTCCCCTGCCCCATTTCCTGCCAGGGTCTAGTAGGCTTTTCATAGGCTGACCTTGATGTATCTTCAAGTTTGGTCTTCAACATGAAGATGATGCAATGCATCTTCTGAGAGGTCCAAGGACACCAGGTTTCCCTCATTAGTTTGTTTTAAGTGTTTGTTCTCTTTGGGTCTTAATAATCCTTTTCTCTTTCTGTTCTCTTTGATGTCATTCCCTTGTATTTTCAGGATACTACTTCTATAAGTACAACTGTATTTGTCCACAAAATACATCCATGGTCAGGTTCTGTGGTCTTTGAGCATGGCTTGTCAAGACTCTACCTGTATTACTGAAGATTCATGGAATTTAAGACTATATGTTCAGTATGCTTCTGTGTTTTATTCTGCTGCTACTGTGCAGAGACTGGGATGGCATAGTATCCATGCTTGTCTTAAAATTTAAAAAAAATTAAGAAATTGATTATTGAATAGTTGAGGTCAGTTAATCAGGAGGGTGTAGAGGGTGCTTCAAGAAATGTAGAGACCCACAGATGGTTTGCTTTTGAAGCAGCAAGGTATTTTTCCATTCAAGAAGGAGCCTTACACCTTAAAAAAAAAAACCACAAAAAACCACCTAAATAAATATTCAGCTGTTTAAGAGAAATATAAACAAAGCAAGGAGCTGCTAGTTATGCTTGATTATGTCCTTCCCATAGCCAAAGTACAGAACAGCAGCATGTCCAGTACATAAACCCCTTGTTTTGTAGGTGAATCTCCCACAGGAGTCACCTGGAGACAAACAGAATAAAGACAATTTGCTCTCCAGATGACCATGCCATAGAGTTAATTGCTAATGTTTGCTTGTGTTCCTGACTTTCTGGTCAGAAGTTATCAGGTCTGATTCAGGAAAGCTTTTACCAAGAAGCTCTTGTTTTGTGTATTGTGCGCTTCTTGTCATAGTTGATGCAGGGGAAAGCATTACATGCAGCCTGACTTGGAAAATGTCTGTTCCACCCCCCTCTTACCCCTGCCCCATGCCCATCTTCTGTTTTTGGACTCCCTTGTCCTCACTGCTTTTAAAATAATGCTCTAAAATACAACTCTGTACTGCTCATAAATAGTAGGGTGACAAATTTTCTCTCTAACACTCCCTGTTAAGTACTGAATGCTGCCGTCCAAGTGGGATGGGAGTCCCATGGGGTCTGTGCTCCAAAAAAGGACTGGGTGGGAGTGAGAAATTAATCCTTTGGAGTCCACACCTCAAGCTGGTATGGTTAGCTGCACCAATACGCAGGCAGAGGGTGCACAGAAAGCTGGGAAATAACATATGTTTTCAGAGTATATCGTCAAGAAGACTCTAGTAGGCTGGCTGTATTTGTTCTGTGTAAATATGAGAAATATTTGTCATTCTCTTTGCAAAATCTGTTGTATGGAACAAAAAAGGTTGTTCCATAGATTGTATAGCATGCAATTGCAACAGATCACTTAGGGACACTGTTAGAATACACTTGTACAGCACTGATATAGGTATTTTAACATAAAAGATGAATTTAAGTGTATAAAATAAGAGACAGTATCTTAAATTTGTTTTTAATAGAATACACATAATCTTCATTTTATCATAGTAAGATATATGATAAGTTACTGAAGATCTAGCTGCTGTGATGCTATTAATGTTAAATGATGGAGCATAATAGTGTGGTGATGAAAGGGAGCTGGGAGAGGAAGAAGGAAAGCAGAACTTAGACAGCTATTCTTTTGAAATAAATGGAATCTTGATTGCCCATTAGGTTTTAAGCTCTTTTCAGGTGTAGAATAGGCATTTGGATTATACTTCTAAAAATTAAAAAACCCCACACCAACCCACCACCAAAAAACCAAATTCTACCTTCTCCCCCACCCCCCAACCCCAAAATCAAGCTACACCAAAATCTGGGTATGGGTTTTCTTTTGGCTTGACTTCAGGCAGTTCAGCAACTGTTTTGGCTTGGATTTGCATCTTGTCCTAAATGTCAAAATTTAGAATTGCCTTTTGAAAATAGGGTGTGTATATATATATTTTTATATTTTATGTTTTTACTATTATTATTACTATTTTTTTTCCCTTCTACTCTTCTGTGACAGCATTCCAATTTTTGTTAAAAACTAGGAGCTCCTCGCAGATAAGTGCCTGGCTATTGATATATAACTCAACAAAGCAGAGATACAAATGCCTAATCTCAACAGTAAAGACTCTGTATTTTATTAAGATATATTTATTAAGATACCTTTGCCAACTACAAATAAAAGGGTAGGAGAAGTATATATATACTTCTATCTATATCCCAAGTACATTCCAGGGCATGGAAGCCTGGTGCCAGAGACAGAGAGGAGGAAGAATCATGTAGTATGGGATTGTTGGCAATTGGTTGGGGGGTTACTGCTGCTGTCTAGAGCACAGCCACAGAAACAGAGGAAAAGGTAATTTGGTGTTTGACTTGTTTGGCACATAGCAATTATCAGGAATCTTCTTGGCAAACCCCTGCTCCTCTTCACTTTATTAGAACCCACAAACGTAA
The DNA here is from genome assembly GCA_013400375.1 of Thinocorus orbignyianus. Taxonomy (NCBI): domain Eukaryota; kingdom Metazoa; phylum Chordata; class Aves; order Ciconiiformes; family Thinocoridae; genus Thinocorus; species Thinocorus orbignyianus. The sequence continues at coordinate 362,506 of VXBW01000219.1, forward strand.
TAGAAATGGAAAGGAAAGATGGATGTTTGTAAAAAACACCAAATAATTGAGCTGAGCCCTCCTTCCTCCTCCTCCTGGTCTCCTGCTGATTTTAATAAGAATTAGTTGTTACTTGAGTTGTTCCTATAGTCAGGTTTCATGTGGGTATTTACAATTGTTACCCCTGCTATTTTTTTTTTTTTTTTTTTGGGGGTTTTTAAATGTTTTTCCCCTTTTTTTTTTTTTTTTTTTTTTTTTTTTTCCATTGTGCATGCATTTTGTCTCTCCAGTTAAATTGTCAACTCTGAAGCGAGGGGAAAGATTAGCTGCCTCTTTTTTATGTTACAGGGCTACTCTCTGGAAGGTAGCTTGTCACTGCACAAGAAGAGAGCAGGAATTGAGGATGTCTGGTTCCAGACACCCATGTCCTCCTCAACTGTAGCTGTCTCTCTTGCCCCTAGATTTTTGGAGCCAGCCGCAGCTCTAATCCTAATCTAGATGGCAGTTTCCTAGGGTGCTGTACTGTGGAGCAGGCAAACGTTTCTTCTGTTGGTTGTCTGCTTGTTTTAATTTGTGGCTGAGCACAGCAAAAGCAGAGCTATGCCTGTTGCTGTGCCATGGGATTGGAGTGGTGCTGGACATCGGCGCCTTGGAAATTCGAATCCGAACGTTGCTGCCTGTATCCTTTCCTGCTGAAAGATGCCTGCCTGTGTGTCTGCTTGCTCCCACTGCCTAATTCAGCAGCTGTGAGCTGCAGGCAGTAGCACACGTGCACTTGGCTAAAATAACCTGCCAGCCTGTCCCTTTGCTCTCGCCAGAGTCTCATGTTGTTGAGGAGAGTTTTTAGGATTGGATCCGGCTTCTCAATTTACCTTATCCCTTTGCCCAAGACCAGTGGGAAGGCCTCATCAGGGTGGCCTACCCTCTTATTCTTTTCCATATCAGATTAATTTTGAGAATTTAGTATGGTATCTAAGTGGTTCTAATTTTAACGTTAACATAATATTATAAATTAGAAAAATCTCCTGGGAACAGTTTTTAGTGGGTTCTTTCATTCCCTTCCTTTCCCCTCCCCCTCCCCCNCCCCCCCCTCAATGAACTGTTTTTATTCTCTTAAACCTGTTAAAATACTGTTTGAATTTTTGCATGACCATTACTTTACTATACAAGCAAGGTCTTTTGTTCTTCAGTTGCTCAGTGCAGACTTACATGGCAGGTAGCTAGAAATGCAGCTTGCTTGCTGTTCTCTTGAAATGGATCCCATGTAAGTGAATAGTACGAATTTGAATTTTGTAAATGCAAACAGCATATTTTGGAAAGAGACCCTGAACCCTATGCCCAGACGAAAATGCACTCTCCCATATCTGCGGGCACAACTTGTAGTATATTCCAGGCTTAGTATTCTTATGCCAAGATTAATCCTCAATCAAATTTTTATGGTTGAGTTATAAGCCCCTGAAAAACTGCTTTTGTAATGGAAATCTTGAAAGACCCTCAAGTTTAGGACCAGGCACAGCTATAATTTTGCAGGCATTAGGAATCTGAAATATCTTTGTCTGAAGATTACACTGGGATTTGTCCCCCGTTTTCTAGAAAATACTTAACGTTGAACTGTATTTTATGCACACGAAAAGACTTACTTCATAAGATAAGGAGCTCAGAGATTTACATTCTAATATTCAACAACACTTTTAGTAAATACTCTTTTCACTTTCATAATAGAGTTGTCACAAACTATATATAGCAAACTATCTCGAACTAAACTTATGAACAAATTGTATGTGGAATCTCAGTTCTACATATTTGAAGTGGAGAGCGTCCCATAGAGTTAGGTCAACTTTTTGAAAACCACTTCTGATAACAGAGAGTCTTGTAACTTGGCTTATTATTAAATCAATTGCCTTAAATTGCTTTTTTATCAGTGAGTGCTTCGTGTGTGAGGAAAATTCCCTGTGGCCTCATCTTGCAGCTTGTGGGGAAACAAATGAAGAGTCATCCTTTCACAAAACAGGAAAAACACTTGCGATATGTTTGGGTGCAGTGGAAGAAATTCTCCTGACAAGCTGGAATGAAGGCAAGGCCTATAAAGAGGTTGTGTTCCAGTGAAAGGATGTGTGTCCGATTCCTGCATCAGCCAGCTGTTGAGATGTGCACTCCCTTAACATAAGGAACAGCCATACATCACTGTCAGAATGTCATGCTGGCTTTTAGGCATCAGTTTTATGTTGCTTGGATGTCTTGTAGTGACCAAAGTTCTCTTGTGTAGAACAATAAAAAAAATATTTTTTTTTTTTTCCCCCAAGTTTGACTTCAAATAGTGCTAGGCCTGCTATTCCTGAGCAATAATCTGCTTCCTTAGTAATGTGCATGATGTCTTCTGCAGAAAGAGGTATTGAAATGTTCTCCTCTGTTTGCCGTAAATCATGGATAATAGAGAACATGTCATCTGCTACAGGCCTCTGTGCATGAATTCAGTTGTGAGATTGAATTGGTTGAAAAATATCTCCGTGGACTGCATCCTCTAGGAGGGTGACAAAGATTGCGCACCAAGTGTAGGCCCAAATGTGGCTGGGCGTGCTGGGATTTTTGGAATTGGCTTTCAGACAGATATTACTACAGACTTGATTAATAACTGCCATTTCATGCACCTTACTTCTCTATGCAAAGTTTAGTTCAGTGTGTGTGATAGAGTCCTTAGTTGGGGATGTGTGTAATATGGGTGGTTGTGCAAGGTCTCAGTGCATGTCTGTATTTCCCTTTCTTTCCTTTTTTTAAAGTTGCTACTTTGGAAGTAACTGTTAATTGTTGGGATTATATAGGTGGTTTAAAAAAACTCTAAATGCATAATTCATTGTGAACTTAAATATTTGGTTGCAGAGATTTCCTGTAATCTGGCAAGGCTGCTGTTACAGTGATGAATATCCAAGGGAAGACTCTCATTAGTTGAATATTCAAGTGAAGTGTGAGCTGAACTACACATGAATTTAGCAGTGTAAATTATTGTAGTGATAACATAAACCACTGAAGAGACTGGCATTGGTGATTAATCGCTTACCAAATCAAGGAAAAATTGTAAGGAGAGTTGATTACTTCACTACTTCTACCACCAAAGCAAATATGCGGTGGCTGAAGGAGTTACCCACCTCTCTGTGGGAGGCAAGTGTATGAGTAGAAAGAAGGGCAGAAATTGGTGACTCTTAACAGGTTGTGTAGCCACTTTTTTACACTGAATATAAACAAAACAGCATCTAAGAACTCTCTCACTAGTTTCTTTTCTCCCTTTTATTAATAAATGTTACAGAACTTATGAGACTTACTGTATCAAGTTGTTAATTCAAAATACCCCTCTTCAAAGGCTAGATGTTGGATATTTTATTATTTTTGCATGCATGTTTTAGAGGCTTGTGTCTGCTCAGTTCTTGTGGGGAAATAGGTAAATTTTCCAACTATCCTATGAATCATGACCATCTTTCTCCAAAATAATGTGCTTGGGCCAGGAGAGTCAATGTTGTCTACTATTTAAAGTTCTTTCCTTCTACCCCTTTTTGTCAAACAGCACTGAGATCTCCCTGCTTTTGTCCTGATCAGAAAAATCCCTTTGGTGAAGATTTCAGGTAAAATCTTAGTCCTTCTGAAGATGATGTCAGAAATTCTCATGGAAAAGCCACAATGTCAACCCACTCCCACAGCGATTTATGTTAATATGGGTCACCTTATTGTGGTCTTGCATGGAAGCATACTTGTAGGTTAATTTGATAGGAGTGAGTTGGTTTTGGTGCATGATTAGCTTGTGGTCTCACCACAGATGTGTGTTTGGATGGCTACAGCGTCAGTGTGTACCTGCGTGGTGCCAAGCTGTGTGGTTTAATTGAGCAAGAACTAACTGAGCTGAGCCTGGAAGCAGCTTCTTCATGTTGACAAGGCACAGCACCAGATCAGTGTGGGCCTAGCACTGTGCTGACATGATGCTGGGGACCCCAGTGTCACGCTGTGTGCAGAGCTTTGCTGCTGCTCTCAGAACTGGCTCAAATGTCCACTGAGTACGGTGTTGTGTTGGCCTGTGTAGGCAGGTCCTGAATGCCTTGGGACCTGCCAAGTTTCTTGTAGGTTGGGAGGTAGGAGCAGCTTTATTACATTTTTGCAGATAATGGGGATGACAGCCTATTTTGCTCAAGGCTTTACTGGAAGTTTCTATGGCAGAGGTAGGAGATAAAGGCATTCAAATCCTTGGAGCATCTTATACATGATGACTTTACCAGTTTAATTGGCTTCAGATGCAGATATTTTGTGTTGATTATCTGGCTGCTGAATTGTTTCCCACCTGCTTTTCCCTGCATTTTTTTTTGTTTTTGAGGGTTGAATTATCTGGGGAAAACTGCAGCTCTGGTGAAGTTGGAACCTGAATAATGAGTGTCAAATAAAAATAATGTTGGAACCTTGTAAAGGTGACAAAAGTGATATCAAGATTGCAGTTAGACACGTGAATGCCTTTTGAAGAATGCATGTGTGGATGGTCACTTCAGACAAATATCTATTTGGAGAGGCATACAGATTCAAGTGTAGGAAGCATGAAGCACATCTTGAATAGTGAAGGTATGTGCTTCATTTATCAGCCTGATGAAGTCATGTTAATTAGTAAAAATGGGGCAGGGAAGTGGTGGTAATGTTATGTCTAACTTACTTTCCTTAAAATCTAGAACGTGAACCATATTTACTAGGAGATCCAAAATAGATTTGAGTTGAATTGTGCAGATGTTTCAGTTCGTGGTCTGTTATTTATCTACTGTAGGCTCAAACAATGAGTAATAGGAATACTAGAGACCAGCTGTCCTGGAGGTGCTCAGGAGACTGCTTTATTCTAGCTGAGAATTGTTTCATTTCCTGAATGATACAAACTGATGATTTCTTGTCACTTATTTAGCATTCTGCAAGCCACAATGTTATGACACGTTTTCTATCAACAGCAGAAAACATTTAATAGACACAAGTCTCTGAAGTCCTTAAAGCTTTGAGGAATGCCAGAATTGACACTAATCAAATTTACTACAAATTTTTCTAGATGCTATATGTGGTGGAACAAAATAATTTCAGTTGAAGGGAAACTAGAGGGAAAGATTTGCCAAAAAAAGTTGGACTGTGCAAGCTTTTCCTGGTAGGAACAGGAATTTTGCAGTGGACACTTAATAATTGATGTCAAAAAAGCTACTACTGGGTTTTGTTTCATAGTGATGGATGAATAGCTAAGAATGTCAGTCCAACTCAAATATGAATTTGTACCTCCAGTGTTAATATGAACTAAAACCTGAATCTAATATCTGAAGAAAATAATCACTGTATTCTGAATGAAATTATATCTTCAATTTATTGAATGCAGGGGAATTTTAATAAAAACTATCAAGCTCCAGTAATGATAGGGTGCATGTGTGCATAATATTTGCTAGTTTAGTAGTAGATTGGCAAGTATCAATCTGGTGGAAACATATAGATGAGGATATTCTGGGTTTTTTTGGGTTGTTTTTTTTTGTTTGTTTGTTTTTTCGGGTTTTTTGTGTTTTTTGTTTAATGCCCTGAGACTCTCATTCCTTATTGTATATTTTGCCACAAGTCAAAATTTTAACTGAAATAGCTGTTGATATGGGAACTTTAGCAACCACTTTTGATGGGACTGGAGGCAGTTCTCCATAAAGTGCAAATGGGAAAAAAGCCAAAACCAAACAACATGAGTTACGTTGAAGGGGAATATTAAATACAACACCTTCTCAGCCTGCATAGTACTTGAATCTCTCTTACTGACTTGAATAATTTTATTTGCCATTTCAAGTGGCTTGTGTGAGTATGTGGTGATTGCCATACTATGTGTTGTTTTGAAGACATAACTAATGTTTGTAAAAACATGTACCTCAACTTTCATTCCTAAATTCAGAGATAAGAAAGAACAGAATTTTTAAAAACATGGAGTTTTGATCATTCTGTTAATGTTGACTCTAATGAGCATCTTCTTGCATGCAATCTAGCAGTTATCAATCCCAAGCCTAGAGGGGTTCATGGAGTCTGGTAAATGCCTGAAATAAAGCCAGCAAATCTCTGTGCAACAGTAGGGATGCAGGAGCAATCTTTAAACCTCCTGCACCTGCCATATGTGTCCAGTCACTGCAGATCTGAGTATGAAAAACTCACAGGATACCTGTGGGAGGACTAGGCACACTTGTGCTCCTGCTGCATGTTATTATATCTGTGTCAATATATAATATCTGTTGCTAGATTTACATGGTGTTACTGATAAAACATACTCTGTTTGTGCTGCCTGTCAAAGACCTCCTATTTATTTTTTTTCCTGGATGGAGCCTTTTGCAAGACTGCAGAAAAGATGGGCAGACAGGTCTCCAGCTTAGCTACCTGGTAATGTGAAGTAGCTGTATTGTTGGCTTAACCCATGACTGGAAGACTCCTCTGTTGACAGAAGGTCACCAGGATAACAATCCTACTGCTTGAAAAGGCTTCTGCTTTCCTGTTCAATGTAAGCACCCTTTCCTGAGCAAAAGTGAATAGGCTGCAGTGTTTCAAAGCACGAGGAACTCCTGGCTGCCAGAACAGACCTCTGAGTCCATATGAAGCTAGGTGTGAACTGCTGTGCCTGGGACCAGCCTGGGGATAAAGGAGAGCAAATGTGAACACAGAGTAAAACTGCTGCTACAACTTTTCTTCTGGGAGGAGGCACATTAAAAATACAGCTTAGACTTGGGGCCAAGCTCTCTACAGCCCAGATCTCACTGTGTAATTTGAAATGTGGTGTGGATGCGTGGGAGTAACATAAAACAGAGTGACAGGGTAAGGTGAGGGGGATTTACGTCAAGTATCTTGTATACCTAATTCAGACACATACGGTATTTGTTGCTTTCTGTTGTTTTACATTTTATTCTCTGCTTCCTGATGCAGATAGACTATCACACCTACCCAATCCAAAGGAATATAAGCTTTAAAAAGAAATGTAGTAGTATAAGGCAGAGAAACCATCATATCCCCAGTGCAGAGATATGATACCAGTTGCTGAACTGAGAACAGTACAGGTGCAACTTCTCTGGAAACAGCATCTGAGATTTGAACTTTCACAGACTTGAACAGTGATGTGGTTTCCTGGTGCTGAGATTAGCATTGTGAAACTACTGTGCTGCTCTGGAGGGCATTTGGCCCTTACAACAAGGTTAGAAGCTTCAGACAGGAGGCTGCATTTTGTCTAGTGCTCTGTACACTAGCAGTCTCCTCTATGACAAGCGGCTTCTCAGTGCTTCTTGACGTAAGTGTGGGTTTTGAAAGCTGTAGCTATAACACTGCTGTGTGAAGCTTCAAAAGGTCAAGTTTACTGAATATGGATTTTATTGCCCAAGTGTTGGCAAAAAGTAGCCACTGGGGTTTCATGAAAGGTAAAACTTTCAAGTCTTGTGAAGCACGTGGACTACAAGATGCAAAATGTTTCCAGACATCTTAAGGGTTTTTGTCCTGTTTGATGATAATCCAAATATTCAGTGTCAGTATTGCCAATTTTCCCATGCCAGCTTTGTAGCAGCCACTCCTTCAGCACTGTTGGATGGCAGAATGTAGAGATGTGGTAGACCAAATAAGCCGATGGGTTTTTGATGATGCGGGGGATGAAGGATTAATACAAAGGACAAAAATAATCCCAGAATGTGTTAGTTAATTTGTTCCTGCCCTCTTAGAAAATTAAGTATGTAGTGCAGTTTCCCCCTGTCATCAAAGGAAGTTCAACAAAGCCAAGTGCAAGGGCTGTAGCAATCCCAAGCACAAATACAGGCTAGGTGGAGAATGGATTGAGAGCAACCCTGAGAAGGACTTGGGGCTGTTAATTGAAGAGAAGCTCAACTTGAGCTGGCAGTGTGTGCTTGCAGGCCAGAAAGCCTGCATCCTGAGCTGCATCCAAAGAAGCACGGCCAGCAAGTCAAGGGGAGGTGATTCTGCCCCTCTGCGGGGTACTCTGTCCAGCCCTGTGGCCTCTGACATAACAAGGACATCGACCTGTTTAAGTGAGTCCAGAGGAGGGTCATGAAGATGCTCAGAGGGGTGGAGCACCTTTGCTGTGAAAAAAGGCTGAGACTTGGGATTGACCAGCCTGGGGAAATGAAGGCTCCGTGGAGACCTCGTAGCGGCCTTCCAGTGTGTAAAGGGGGCCTCCTGAAAAGATGGTGAGGGACTTTTCATCAGGGAGTGCAGTGACATGGTGAGAGGTTATGCTTTTGAACTGAGAGGGGAGGTTTAGATTAGATATCAGGAAGAAGCTCTTTCCTGGAGGGGTTCATGGCCAGGCTGGATGGGGCTTGGAGCAACCTGCTCTAGTGAGAGGTGTCCCTGCCCTTGGCTGGGGAGTTTGAACGAGCTTATCTTTAAGTTCCTTTCCAACTCTAACCATTCTATAACTCTAAGTAATTCCACTAACTTCAAACATTTCATATATAGACTTGAGGCCTGGTTTAATTTCAAAGATAACAAAAAATTGTGCCTGGGCGTCCTGTGTTTTTTTTTTTGTTTTTTTTTTTTTACCAAAAAATCCTAAAGTCGGTAGCAAACTGAACTCAGGAGACCAGTATCTTACACCTGAGGGAATTTTGAATGTCAAATATCAGCAAACTCAACTCTTGCAGAAACTATGGGCAGCACTGTGAGCTGCAGAGATCTAAAATGAGCGTTACTAACCTGACTGAAGTCAGAGCTTTGTAAATGCATGGACACTGTCTGAGGATCTTGGACAGATGTTTCAGATGTTAAAACAGGATAGGCCTTGCCTATCCTGACAATCTGTCACTGTGCATGTGTTCAATAGGCAAATAAGAGGGAAAGCCAGCTTTTTTCATGTAAATCTCCAGGGATTTTCCTCTAGGGTTCACAGCTCTGGCAAAAAGCTGTCTGCAGGAATAATTAAAAAGGAAAAAAAAAGCCACCAACCTAAAAAATTTAAACAATATCCAGAGTACAAGCACAGAGCATGTGCATCATTGAATTCAATTTACCAGTGTTTACAGTTAGAAAAAAATCTAACCCTTAAAAAATCCTTCATAAAAGTATGTATCTTGGGGCAGTCTAAAGGGCCACATGATTTTGTACTGGGAATTGGTCTCCATCCAGTATGCTTTACATGTATATGTTGAAGGATACAATGCACTTGTATTATTGCACCGATTTAATTCTTGGATGATTTCCCCTTTGGCATACTAGTGACAGTTTTTCATTGGTTATTCATTTATATTATTGATTAACACCTACTGGACCAATTTATTAGTCCCTCCGAATCCATTTTAAGTATCAGGATTTTCTAATGGAGAAACATCCTTTACAGAATACTAACATCATGCTTGTAAAACATTCATTGGCTTAATTTATTGCACTGTGTATAACATACCAGAGCTCAATGAATAGGTCTTTTGTTGCAAACCTCCTGGCTTTTTTGATATGGAAATGTTACCTGGAGCACGAGTGAAACCTATTCTCCTGAAAGACTCGTGGGACTCTTCCAGCCCATCGTGTAACTGTGTTAGCATTCCTTCAAGGAAAGAGCTTTTCCCTGTTTATGCCAGCAGAAATGAGCACATGTGGTCTTACTTGTTGCATTTGGGGAAAGTGTGGAGATTGTCACTTTTCTGCGTCTTAGGGCGTAAGGAGTGAACCAGGAAAAATGAAGCAGTTCGTCCTCTTTCTCCTGGAATGAGTTAAGCAGAGAATGGTGCAAACACGTGGCACAATGGCACAATTTTCCTCAAGAAAACTCTTTTTGGTCAGGACATTGTAGCTCTGGGACATAAGCATCCAAACTCTGTCCTCAGAAACCCCATATAGGCTGATAATATTAAGTTCATAAGCATGTGTTTCCCATTATTCTCAGGGAAATCTCTTTGCACATCTCTAGGTACATATACATATATAGAAACATCTATGTGTGTAAGTTCTCAAATCTCATGTGCACATGCCAAAATTACTGATTAAAGGCTCAAATCCTGGTGGAATTCTACAAACCGAAAAAGCTTAGAAGACATCGTTGTTAACTAGATCTATTAGCTTCCTTGGTCCATATTTTCCAGTAACTAGCCATCTAGTTTGTTTTCCACATAAGCAGATAAAAGTTGTCTTACTCATAATTTTCTGTCTTTGCTAGTGGTTGACACCCTCTTGATGACTGACAGATGCTTGCTTACAGGATTCTTGGATGCTGCTTGGGGCAGGCCTAGGTATATGGTAGAGAAAGTCATGGGGGTGAAAAAAAATGTATGAATGAGGCCGGTGTCCTGAACTTCAGCTGTTTCCTTCCAGAACAGTGTGATAACAGAAACTGTCTTTCTCTGCAATAAAACAAAGTAGTGCTCTTCGATGTTTCTGACCTGAAATAAATGGTTAAATGTAACAAATTGAAAGAAAGAATATAACTAGCAAAATAGAAATTAAGACAGAAAAAAATAGTTGTGGAATTTTCATACTATAATCCTACAGTAGTTCCTAGATCTTCTCCCAGTAAACTATGTTGGAACGGGACCTGTACTTTGCCAGTGGAACATAACTGGAGAGAGTTCACGGTGAGGCTATGATTTAAGACACAAACAGATGTTGGCCAGTGCTGTGGCTGCAGGAGTTGAATAGGTGATGAATCAGGAGAGCTTTGCACAGTACAAAGGATAAATGTTGTCAGTGCAAGTTGTCCTGTTTCTTTTCTTTAAAGACACCTCATTTTGGATGTGCTCTTTTTACTGAATGAAAAGTAATGTTTGTTTTCTGAGTTGGTAGCTACTTTGAAACTGGGTAAAGCATAGGCTGCAATTATAAATTAGAGTTTACTGAAGCTGAGCATGCAGTTCATGATGTTACATTGCTTTGAAGCCAGACATTTCATATTTAACACATTTCATGGGGTCAAAACCCAATATTTAAGTAACTGCAAGCGTACCAGGAAAGTTACATGAAATCAAACTTAAATGGTATTTTTCAATGTCCTCTCCAATGTTATGGCATCGTCTAGTTCAATGAGGTTTGCAAAGCAGGAAACCTTTATGCTAGGATGTTCTCTAACCTTCATATTCAGCCTCTTCAGAAAACACCATTTCTCGCTGCCTGTGGAGTCTAAATGGAATTTAGGGAAATCTGAGGCCCCAGACTAGGGAGGTAAAGCACTGGATTAATAAATGTCCATAGGCTGTGGAAAGAATTTGATGCTGACTAGCATTTTCCTTATAGGCCCCCTTCTGCAGTGAGAAAGTGCATTTCACGGGGTATTTCCTGAAAGCTTCACAGAGTTACACAGTCTGGAGCATGCTATGAGATCAGCAAATGTTACGCCTGGTGTGGAGTGGAAGGGTACCATGGAGATAGTGTCACCTGCAACTTCTAGCGACCCCTGAGCTCTTTCCTGAGCGCATAACCTAGGTGATTTCTTCCTCTTCTGCTTTCAGCATTCCCCATTCAGTTCCTGCCATGGCTGTCTGCGTGCAGAAGAAATGCAAGAAGGTTTTCTGGTGGACACAATGTACTGTTTTCTTCATGGGTTTTAGTGGAAGGCCCTAAGAAAATAAAAGGCATGGGCTCTTGTGGCTGCATTGGTTCACACTGTCAGTAAAGAAATATAATCCCAGGCACTTAGTATGCAAATTAATTTTTATTTGCTAGTGGCTCTATAATTATTTGGATGTACTAATGCTTTAGAGCTTGTGCAAGATAACTTCCTGGTTTCTTGACCAATTTTTCCTCTGTTTGTGGAAAAGGGTGCTCAGAATAATTGTACAGTATACTGATCAAGTTTTTATTTGATTTAATTATTTGCTCTGTGTCTTCTAATGCATGTTGTGGGACCCCAAACAGACTGGACTTTTCTCTGTGTAGATTGCAGGTTGATTACAGGATGTCTACCCATAAGTGCCATCGAAACTGGCTTAAGGCATGCCTTTAGTGGGAATGACATGTCCTTGGACTGTCACCGAGCCATTTGAAGGTTCCTGTCTAGATTTCTGAAGTGCCCCAGGCTGTAAGACATGGACTCAGCATCCAGTGTTTTGACTTTCAAAGCCAGGGCTCTTTCAAGGATCTGCTTCGGAGTCCAGCCTCACCGGCTGGCTAATTAACACCACGAAGGGAATGGTAACTTCCAGATCTCAGGTAGCTCTGACTGGACAAGGCTAAAGTTGGAGGAGAGAACTGCTTAAAGCCTGCTTACCTGTAAAAGAGCAATCTGGAGCTGTAAATTTAGTCTGTGATTCAACAATCCTCCCTGCCATGTCTCTTGTTAATACTAATTAGGTTTGGATCAGCGTGTGTGCTCGGTTGTGTCGTGTTGAGCCGGGCGCAGCACATGCTGTGCTGTTGCTATCAGCCCAATGCCAGCTGCAGCAGCAGAGATGATACCTGATCCAGCATAAAGTTAAGAGTGGTGTAGACAGACGACACCTGATCTTGCCTAGTCCCCTGGGACAGCTACTCCTTGAACATTTTTAACAAATCTGAAATGACAAAGCAATTTTTCACTGGCTTCAGTATTCCTGATGCAGCGGTAGCATCTTAAAGCAATACTAGCCATCTCACAAAATCATACCTATTCTAGCTTGGTAAACATCTGCCTGCACTGTTAGGGGGTCTAGTGAATATAACTTGTAGATAGAAGATTTATTTTTTTTTAAAAAAAGGCAAATTCTAATCTATTCAGATATTGTTATTGTTATTACTTAGTTGATGGGCAGTTTTGTGCCAAATGCCTGATCCTGTAAGTGCTTAAGAGTGAGTACAACTTTGTTGGCTTCTGTGAGCACTTTAGTTATCAGGCTAACACTTGTTAGTAGTTGGCATGATTTGGGTTGTAAGCCGAAGAAAGTTTTCCATGATAGCAAGGTAAGCCCCATAGATACAAGTTATTTTAATTTAGTTGGAATTCAGCTGGAGTATAATTGTAAGTAATAACCTTCTAAGGGCTGTCCACAAATTCCATTGAAAATTGGATTGAGGTTTAAAGCAGGAAGAGGGTATTTTTGATCTATATATTACTATTAGCATCTTGGTTTTGTGTCTGTCATCTAAAGGGGAGTTTGTTATGTTTAATAAACACCAGTCTGTGTGTGTCTGTCTGGAAGCAGATTTGGGGACTCTGGTGTCTTTTTT
>VXBW01000219.1:375643-392067 GCA_013400375.1 Thinocorus orbignyianus
TTTTTTTTTTGAGGCACAGTTTTGTGTTAATAACATAGAAGTGTGGCTTGTCTTCTCATAACACTAAAAGTGAGATAATCCCTGTGTAAGGAATCGGTAAGTATGGTCTGCTTAATCTAGTCCCAGTGTGAAACTGTTGACATTTGTTCTTTTTTTCTATCATTATGTGACTGGGCCTGTTTTGTGCTGGATTAGGCACAAATCTCCTATGCAGCACATTTGGCATGTTACTAGTAGTTTAACTTCATTAATAATGTATGAAGGAAATGTAATCCATGACAAGGAAGGAAAGAAAAGTATTTTTACAGCTACCAAATCCTCTGGAATGGGTAATTATTCAAGATTTGATGTTTGATGTTATAGTTTACAATTGAGCTCCTTTCACAGAATTAAAAAAAAAAAAAAGAAAAAAATACATATAGAGAAAAATATAGTGGCGCTATGAGAAATGTGCTCCTTACTGTTTGAGGCTGTACATACTGGTTTAAGATGCATCAAGTACAGAGAGAAACGTAGATTGTAAAGAAAATGTGCTTTATCTTAGACGATGTAAGCGGAATTGTGTTCTGTCTTAATGAAAACAAACTCAGACAATAAAGTAGGATTTTTAAATGGAAAAAAAAAAAAAGTTGCTTGCTAAATTATGCTGACCTTGCCTAAGAGAGAAGATTAATGGTTTACGTGCACCAGCTAAATAACATAGAAAATTGTTTATGGGCTGTTTTAAACTAATTACTTATTCGGAAAATTCAATGGCGTACTTGGTATTCCTTCTCACCTTCGAGTCACTCCTAAACAGCCTCAATATTTGTGGTGTCTGAAAAGTCACAATGTGCTGCGGGGAACCTAAACTAGCCCCAAAGCAGCGGTCACTCGCAACTACTTTTGTGCTCTGCACTCCTGTCACATTTGTGCTATCAGAGCAACAGCTGGGGAGACTTTTTCAACAAAGATGAGTGTCAGATAATCCTGATGAGATTCCACATCCAACATCTTTTGTAATTATGTCACATTCAGCTGTAATGGAATAATTCAAGCTGAAAGGACAAGCTTTGATCCTTTCTTAAACCTTTCCCAGTAGACTGGCTATCTAAAAGATTTAAAGATATTTCTGTTACAAGATCTAGTGTCTCCTCAGAGAAGTCATGTTTCTGAAGCAATGAGATCTGTAAGAGCAATATGATTTTCCCAATACATCTCTCAAAGCATTTTTGCTAAATAAAGTTGTCAATAAAAGGATGCCCTTCGATAACCAGCAAGGAAGTTACAATTCATTTTAATATTCTTTAACTCAACTGGGTGCACAGAAAATTGACTTTATTTGATAATGAATCACTGAGGTATAATCTATAAATACCGGTGTATAGATGTGTTTGTGTTAAAGCAAATACAAATTTGTTTTGGCAAACATCATACATATTGGGAACATCTATTTTGTGAATTAAATGTTTCTGAAGATCCAGTCTTTACAAATAATTAGTTTACACTAGGATTTTTGAAATAAGGTTTAGTGGCCAATCTCCTATTGGGTTTCAATACAACTTTAGTACCTTATACTCCTAGGTTCTTTTGGAAAACTTCAGTTGGAAAGGCCTTTAGGCCTATGTAAAAAGAAATTGCATTCTTCAAAGGAATATTTTTCTTATTGCTGGATAATATTTTGTATTCGTTAGTGTTACAGAATATGGCACTGTGACTATTTTATGTTTCTGAACAGAATGATGTGGCTATGGATACCGAAACTGCTTTAGAAGATGTTTGCCTGGGATACCTTTGGCCTCAGTTTGGAGGACAGCATTTGAATCCCTAATTTTTCCTGTGTGTCAGATTTATGCCAATGTAAATCCCTTGACTTCAGTGGACGTTTTTCATTCACTTCCTGGCTTCCATTGGAAAGAGAACTGTTTCTTAAGATTTTCACACATGGACTACATTAAGGGGTCACATTCAGATGATACTCTTCTGGCATTTCCATCAGCCAGGGGTCAATAAAGTGCTATCTGGGCTTAGAATATAGGGTTGGGCATGTGTTTAGTCAGCTCCAAATTTCCCATCTGTCAGACATGAGAAATTCAATGTCTTTTTGTGCATGCCTGCTTGTTTAGGGTCTGAGAATTGGTGTGGCAGGGGTCATTTCTGAGGGCTGTGCTGGTAGAGTCCTCTGGTATGCCTCCCAAATAACCTGGTGCGTGCCTCGCTCCCTTCTCCTGGTGTTTAATGCTCCCTGATCTTTATGGTTCTGAATTTGTGAGACCTGGGATAGAAGCTGACCTCTTCAGAGGTATACAAATGGGAGAGGCCCGCTTTCACACAGTGTTATGAAGCTTCCCTCTCTCCTCCAAGTTTCTGCTACACATGTGGAAAGTTATTAATTTTGCCCTAACTTAAGTTTGGTTAATAAATAAAATTAATAACCAAGGTCCTGGGAGAACGTTTTTCTCTCTTTCCCAGGATCTATTTCAGTTTATCTGTAAGCTAATAAATGGTAGTGACTAATGATTGGTATGAGCAAACCTCAAGAGCATCAATTCAGAAAGCAACCTTGAGTTTGGACATTTGTCTGAGTTAGCTGTGTCTCTTGAGTGATCAATCTGGTCTGAGAGCTTGAAGGATTTCTTCCTCCATATTGCTGATTGAGAGGAACTGTTCTGCTGCTGGTTCAGAAAAGCGAAATTCTGGGATGTAATATGCAGTTGGTCTGTGCCTCTGAGGATGGAAGACCAAGATTTTTAACTGTTTTGTGTCCAGTGTCACTCACTGTGGCAATTGCTTGCTTCTGGCCAGTGCAGTTAAACAGCACCCTGAAAAAGGGGTGCTGTTTCTGCATGGACAAGAAAGTAAGCCTTGGATTTTTCACGTGTCATCTGGACCTGTCCTTTAACCATAGAATGTTTTTTATTTAGCTGCTTAATAAGCATCTCTTTATTTGTGGAGGCTGGGTGAGATACTGAGAAGCTGAGGAAATGCATGCTCATCTTTTAAAATAGAGAGGGTTGGTGAAGGGAAAGGAGCAGGGCATCTTGTAGACTACTCAGATAGATTTTAATCTTTGGCAAAATTCCGGAACAAACTAACACACAGTTTGGAAATATCTGGGAAACAGAGGATGAAGAGCAGCCAGAAATACCTCAAGAACAAATCACATTTAACTACTGTAACCCCCTTCTATGGCAGGGCAGCATATCTGTGGACAGAGGCAAAGCAATAAATCCCTCTGTATCCTGGCTTCAGAAAAGCTTTTAAAGCAGTCTTATACAACACTTCTGTAACGAATTCAAGACATGTGAGGTAGGTGTAATATACTAAGGTAGACCCAAAATTAGTTGGACAGTTGTACCGTAGAAGAGTTTAACAGTGATATATGGCCAAAATGAAAGACTCTACCAACAGACTGGGGGCTGTTTGGAGCCTCATTTGGTCTGGAGATTTCATTGACGACTTGGCTACTTTATTAAAGGCTGTAATAAACCAAAGATGGGGTCAGCTGCAATTGTGTGAGGGTGGGATTAGAATTAAAAATATTTTGTTAAATTAGAAGTGAAGTGATCTGAAAAGTAGAGGACGTAGTTCAATAGACTTGAGTGATTATTTGGTGATAGTAGTTACATGCATAAATAAGGCTGAGAAGCAATGGGATAGGCAGTGGTCCTGCAGGGAAAGATCCAGTGCTGATTAGGACACAAGTGGAACATGATTTAGGTGTGTGCTCTATTGCTAAAGATTTGAGCAGTACTGTAACAGGAAGGATACCATTTTTCTAACTCCCCTCTTGTCACAGTAAGACTTCAGCTGAAATGCTGTATCCAATTTCAAGCAGAACATTTCAAGAAAGGCTTGGACTGGTTGCAGAGAGATGAAAGGAAAGCACTGAGAATCACTAGATATTAGGGGGATGAGGACAGACTGAATGGACTGGGTTCTTTAACCTGGTGAAGAGAATACTAGAGGGGGTGACAATAGTCTTCAAGTCCACTCTAAAAACAAAACAACAGTCTAATCTCTGTGGTGAGTAGCACAAGTAGTGATGAACTTGAACTGCAGGAAGATGGATTAGAAGTAGGTTTTTGGTGACCTAATCTGCTAAAAAAAAAGAAATGAAACACTGAAATACCCAGTTGGTTGGTTCTTGGAGAACATTGAGAAGTTGTTGGTTAAGTACCTGTCAAGAATGATCAAAGCATGTTTGATACTACGCTGGGAGCAGTGTAGTTATGAGAATATTGAAAAAGCTGTGGTCTATTCTCTGTGACAAAACACTATATATGTGCAACGCTAAAAGTATAGCTGGAACTTGGTTAATGGTATACAAGTGCCACGGGTGCTAGTTCTGCAGCCTTTTCCAGAGTCCCATCTGTGTATGATCACTGAAGAGAGTTCTTCAGCCGTTGGAATGAATGACAGGCTGCTGTGGAGGACTTACAGGTATTTGATCTTGTGACTTCTGAGTGCATTGGCCACCATAAAAAATAGTCTTTGGTTTAGTAAAAGCTTTCATTAAAGCTTAGGTGTTGGTGTAATTGCAAGGGAAATCCAGATTTGGATACAAGGGATAATGTTTCACTGAATTGAAGATGGGAGATGTAATTGCAGTTGGGCAAAATCAAAACAAATGTGACCAGTTCAGTGCACTGAAGTGTCATTTCACCAGTAAGCTGACAGTTGGGCATGTGGGTAGTGTGGGGGAGCTGCCTCTGCATGTTAGTATTTCCTGTGCTAAATCACTTTATATGTTTATAGATAATGTACTACCTAGTGGGAAACTAGCTCAGATCATTTTAACTTTTATTAGAAGGTACAATTTTAATAAAACCCAGTTGTTCTGAAGGGGCAGAGGAAGACTGGGATCTGTCAGCTAACTGCAGATTACTTCAGGTTAGAGGACAAAGCCCACAAGGAATGGGCTATGGTGCAAAATACTGGTGAAATACAGGAGACTCTTCAGTAGAAAGCAAGAAAGCAAGTCCCTGTACCCCCCTGACAGACTACGATGGTAGCTGCTAGACTTAATGACTTCTGATCTAATTCCTATTTCTACATCCTATCTACCTGCTGGTGCTTTTATAACAGCAATGAATCTGTTATTCTAAGTGTTCAAACTCAGTTTAGCGGGGAAGCTTTTTGGAAATGTTTGTGGCTGGCAACAGAATTATCTAAACGAGTGGAGATACAGGACTAAAAAATACTCTGATCAATTTATTTTATTATAGTATAGTGTCCTGCATGTTTTAATGAAAGATAATGTAAGGCATCATACACTTAATCCCCTTTGTGAACTAGGACACAAATCACTGAAAGCTCAATCATAATTAGCTGTCATTAGGTAAAAATGTTACTGGTATGCATATTCTGTTGCAAACTGGTATGTATCCCATGATGGCCAGTGGTGCAAATGAGCTTCCTCTTTTGTCCTCCCTCATGTGCTAATACTGCATGGTTGGTTCTTATTGCTGTGATGAAAAGAAGAGAAAGACCATGATTTCATGGGGCAAGAAAATGTATCTTCTGTGAAAGTGTAGAAAGTCATTGTATCATATGATTCAGAAAAGTGATCCTTTATTTGTTTACTGAAAAAATATTTTAAAACCTAATCATTAAAATACGAGCGTAAGAAGCAACTCTTCCAGTCTTTAGGTGGGTTACCAGATGTATCTCTTTAGTAGAGATGGCTTTAGATTTTTATTTTTTATTTTTTTTTTTTAAATAGAGCTAAATCTTGCAGCTTTTGAAAAATCATTAGACTTCATCAGGTTTTATATTCTATGCATTTGACTCTCAAACATTCACTTTCATGTTTGATCACTTAGGTGATTAGATCCCACAATACGCTCCAGTGTGTGAGGTATAGTGCAGTTTTAAGGGCAGTGTCTCTCTATTAGAGATCGTGTTATTTTTATTCTTCAGCATGGAGACTAGGATTTCTTGTGAATGAAATGCATCTTAGTAGTAATTTAAATATAGTAAAACTCTGATTTCAAGGCACTTGTAAAGGTTAATACACTACCAGCACTAGACTGTGTTTGAAAGTAATGGGAACTGTGATCTCGGAACACTTAATGAGATACTAAGTTTGCATCTTTAGATGCATGCAAAATCAACAATTACTATTGTGTACAGTTTTTTGAATTCTTTTAAAAATAATAATAAATGTGGTGATTCTGGACATGTACATTGTGTAGAGTAAAGCCTCTGAACTAAGAGTGTGGTATAACCCAATGTGAAAGAAACTTATTTGCAAAATCGGAACTAGCCTCAGTGATTTCAAATGCATTATAGGGCAGATGTGAAATTGGCATGTCATGTTAATATTAACTTTAAATTTATTGGGGTATTCCCCTGGAAATTAATACCTACTGGTATTTAACTGCTTTATAATTGGCATCAGAAGAGTATCATTTTGTGGCTTATCTTATTAATAAAATACAAAACCATGTTTCAGAAATCTGAAAGAACAAGAAGAATGTCAGTCCTTTTTTTCATGAGCTTTGAACTATTGGTCCTGATCTTGAAGTGATATAAACTGGATTGATTGTTTGTGGTTTTTTTTTTTTTCCTTAGTTCAACTTCTTGGATTTTGTAAGTAGAATTAGCAGAAATTCGCTCTCCTCTAGCTCGTCTTGTGAGCAAGTAGTTAACAAAAAACCCACACATTTCAATATGCATGGGCCTGAAACTGCATGTGCTGTTCATCATAAAGACATGCGATTAAAAAATTTAAAAAAAAAAAAAAAGTAGAAACTAATTTCTTAAAAGCTATGAGTATAGCTGGCTAAGTATGGAGAAAGATACCTTAAGGTGTGCCATATTTGTGCTTGCTTTTGACCTGAGAAACAAGTAGCCCTCTTCTTAGAGTGAACACTATTTGCTCAAGGTGTGCTTGTATTTCTAGTCTCATCTGAGTCCAGGAAGAACAGCAGCTTATTCCTGTTTAAATCAGCTAAGAATTAACAGTCATTCCAGAGGTCACAAATTTACATCACTGCTGTAGCTGTTGATAACTTATGTCAAGTCTTTATATACCACTTTGTGGTTCCTAAATAGGCTGTGTTTGCTGTGAAGCTTAGCTAACCACTGTGTGACCTTTTGTTCATACTTGTGTGTGCATAATAGAAGAAAGTTCCTCTGTTGCTCTTAAAGTCTATATTTGCATAATTTCACATTTCTCAGCGAGAGCTCCATCAGCTTAGTGGGCACAAAATCTCCCTTCTCACTTCTTTCAGTTGAAGTATTTCATGGATATCAAAAATAATGGTGTTAGCCATCAATTTCATTCCTGTGGATCATCCTAGATAAAAAACATAAATTACATTTTAGGTTTGTGAAATCTATGTTACATTAAAGTTTTAGGTGATTACCACAGAATATGCACATAGAAGGTAGTCTTAGAGCAAGAATCAGCCTATTGACTGAGAAAAGATCTGATTTCAACTCCTTTCCCTCCCCCTTCTTAAGCTGCTTCTCCCCCATATGTTAGAAAGCTGAATCCTTTCTTCAAGAAATGGAACTAATCATGTCCCTTCCAGCTCCACTGTATCTTCCTAAAGGCTATCTGTCTTTAGTTTCTCCTGGCTCCTCTTCTTTCCTTCCCAGAGCTGAATGTTTTCTGGAGTGTAGGAATGTCTTTCTAACTTGTCCAGGAATTTTTTTTTCTTTTTTTTTCTTTTTTTTCTTCCCCCCCCTCCCCACTCTGAGGGTGCTTCAGAGGGATACAGAAACAAATTTGTTCCAGGGAAGAATAAACAAGCATGCAGGTTTCTATGCATGTTTTTAGTTTTAGACTCTGCTAAATATACTTCAGGCTTTCCTCAGTTTCTTATACAGGCTGGCAACACAGCACTTAGCTAGTTAGCATAGGTTAGCTGAGAGGTTCCTGTGCCTGGAAAAAAAGTGAATTTGTTTTCCATACCTCTAGGTTGACTTTAAGCTTACCTGCCTGTTTTGCTTAGCAGCAAAACTGTCAAAGGTCTCCTCAGCAGTAAAGCACACTGAACTCTGCATATCACGTCGGGAGGGACCAGAGGCAAGAGCCAGGAGAACAAGGCTTTCTCCTTGCCAGCTAACAGAAAGTGTGACACAGAGGCAAAACGGTGTGAAATATTTTTGGTCACTGAACAGGTAGAGAGAAAACAGGAGGAAAATAGCTGTTAATCAAGTGAGAGAAAAATAATGTGTTTCAGTAATTCTGTAGGTATCGTACCTATTAAGACAATTCTTGCATAAAACACTTCAAAGTCCCCTGTTACCCATAGACTGCAAAGCATTTTCTAAGAGTGAGTATCATTTTCCTGCCTGGGCTGAGAAGTGAAGGTGTAAAAGCAAAGTCACTCTTTCAAGGCTCTCACTGCAGAATCGCCTTCTCCATGCTCTGATTAGAGGACATAGAGAAAGAAAGAGAGAAACGGTCTTTCATCTTCTTTCTGTTTGCTTCTTACTGGTTGAAATTTTAAAGTATCTTTATGACTGTGTATTCTTACATGACTTCCCTGTTCCACAAGTATCAAATGTAAGAGAGAATCTTTTCACATTGTAGATACTGAGCTGCACAGTTTAAGCAAGTACTGTTTTTCTTCTGCTTGAAAAAGTGTGCTTCCCGTTGTTCCTCCTACCCTTACTTTTTAATGATTGAGCATATTCTAGGGAAAAAGGAGCTAGGAAGCTCTTTAATGCCTTCTTGTCTGAGACAACTGATAGGATTTTACCCCATTATTTCTTTTCCCACTGTGATTTTACTTCAGTTTCTTTCAAGTACAGTGATAGGAATGAAATGCCATGGGTGGGTTTAGAGGCTGTCTTTTAAAATTTGGTTTTTAAAACTGTTTTATTGCTACTGTTGTAGTACCATTGTACTGGAACAGTGGTTAACATGTGATGCTCATTTCACCTGTCAAAGTGCTTGAAAGCAGATCCAATACTGTTATTGTGGGTCTGCTGTGATTGGGACACATCTGGCTGCTCTTAAAGTATTTGCTTAGGGTCAATCCAGGATGCTGGGCTATATTTCTTCAGGGTCTGAGTGTGAATTCAAACTGCAGTTCCAAGAGCAATGTATTTGGCCTATATTGTATTTTTTTTCTAAATTATATAAAAATGGCAAAATGGATAATAAAATATGTAATCTCTACACAGTTGTGTTGGGAAGAAGGAAAGTTTAAGAGGTCATGTGACTGGTGTTGGTCACTTCTTCAGTGTATTACTAGAAAGTGATTGTTTTGGAGAAAGTATTGAGCACCAATGATACCACCTCCTCTTCCTTCTTTTTGTATTTGGCTAAAGGAGAATTTTAAGCATAATATCTTTCCAGTAACTTTAAGATTTAGATATTCCTTATTTTGCCCCTTTCATTTGACTTGGAGACAACTGCTGTACTGTCTGCTTCACGAAGAATAGAAAAGATATTCAGAAGAAAATAATCTACTTGTTCCTTTGCCCTTTCTCACTGAACAGCAAAGTCCCACTGAAATGCCCACGCTGACCTAAAAAATATAGTGACCTCTACTTTTTCCTAACCCAGATGTATAGCCCAGTGACAACCTGTCCTTTCTGCAATCTACAGAAATATTTCACATGGTAACTTCTCAAAAAAGAACATCCAAAGGGATTTGTGGGATAGACTGGTCTGGATAGGTAACCTTGCATTTCCTGAATTGAATATTAATTGTTGCTGCTAGTGAACATATTCAGTCTTTCTTTTGTCCATACACAAATTTATTTTGGTGCTTTGTCCAAGAGTGTGGTTTGCTGGCAGCATCAGATGGACTGTTTAACTTTTTATCAAGCAGAAGGAAAACATGTAGTAATTGCCATATTGGATTGTGCTTGTGGTCTGTCTAGTGTACTACCATTTCTCTGATGGCCATACCAGATGCTTGAGATGAGGATGGTAGACCCCATAGGAATTAGAGGCTTCTATGAAAATTTCATTCTAATCCCTTCTAATGAGAAATTGAGCTAAAATTGAAGCAGGAGCTTTTATCCTTTCCAGCAGTCTTCTTTGATTGGTGACTCTAACTTCTCTAAATATTCTTATTTGTGTTTAAATTTATCTGCCTTTGGATAGGCAGATCTGTGTAGGTTTACTCTGTGCTGCTTTTTAAATTTTTTTATTATTATTTTTTTTATTTAGCATGGCAATGAATTTCAGAGGCTATTGCACAAATTGTGATAAACTCAGTGTAGGTAATTCCAATGTAACTGAATGTCCCCTTTCCTCTTGAACCAGTCTTCTCAAGCGTATTGCAAATGTGATGATTTTGCACAATTAACAACATAGAGAACAGCTACTGTTTTCATGTTTTATCATTGAGGATAGTCTAATAACTATGGCTAGTGATTATTTTTTTGTATGTACAGTCTGAGAGCTTTTACACCTCCCTCACACCTATCTTCTCAAAATTGTATTACTTGAGATATTTTTAATCGGGCAGCCCAAATCACTGACTTCAAAACATCCACTGATTTGGTTGACTTCTGTAGTTAGTATTGTTTTAATCAGGAGCTCAGGTTACTTTAGACTTGAATGCGAATTGAAAGAGATATTTTCACTGCTTGTTTGGTTAAGGTATTGATTGATACATGCACCGTATCTAAAGATGCACCTTCAGTGTCTGTGGCATGTGATTAGATGTTATTCCCAACTGAAATCTGTGATGTAGTTGTCAGGAAGGAAGGTCTTTCCTTGCAGGGGATAACCTACCTTTGAATATCTGTAATATACCCAATTGTGTCTCATGTGAACCCCTAATGACTTGGACTGGGGGTTGGAGAGAAGCAATAATCTGATTTCTATTACACCTGTGTAAATCTGGACTTTCACTCCTCTATTCCCCAAGAAATTATTTTGTATTAATCTAGATGTAGTTGGGACTGTAACTGGAGTGGTTGGCTGTATGATATTTGGGTATCTGGTGGGTTGGAGCTTGCTGGAATTTGCCTCCTCCCCTGGAAGTGCCACCATTTACCTGGAGAAATCAGATGCTAGAAAATACCTCTGCTTGCAAGAACCACTTGACTTGCACAGGACTCTGACTGACACCAGTATCATTAGTACGTGTGTACTGGTTGGAAACAGAATGAGCAGAAGATAGTGACTTCAGAGGATTGGAGAGAGTTTATTCAAGAGACTGCAAATCTCTGCCAGATAGCTTGTCGCTAAAGAAAGTGATCTGTAAATTCCTTGATTACAGGAATCATCTCTTGAGTTTATCCTAGAGCTCTACACAAAGAAAACTTGACCACGATTATTGAAAGTGTAAATGCTGTTAGTCACCTACCATTTCCAGTTTCTGAATTACACTTTATTTTTTGATAAATCCAGGCTGCCTCTGTACATAATTAAAAAGCACTTTTTCATCCACCAATTAAATGGAAAACATTCTATTAAGTATTAAACTGGAGTGAATTTATTAATTTCAATACCAGGGTATGTCTTGCTAGCATTAAAAAGCCGTGCTTATTAGAATAAACCTTTCTGATGACATCAGCACTGAAATGGCCTTACAAAGTAGTGTTGGTACAAAAATTTGTGGAACCTTTCCAGCCTCTTATGGAAGTCTCCGACTGACTTCTACTCCTAGCCCTCCTTATTCCTCCACTGCTTCTAAAAATCTTCACCATTGGCAGGGAACTGCTTAAAGCCAATGTAATTGGCTAAATGTGTTAATCAGCTAAATGATGATGCTATACAAAGCACAAGTTTCTGCACGGATGTGGGTGAAAGAAAACAAACAAACAAACAAACAAAAAACGAGGTGCAACAACTCTCAGTGGTTGCAAGGAAAATGTGATGAGTGACAACAGTAGACATAGATGGAGAAAATTTCACTTTTGATGGCTTCAAAGTTGAATTTTTTTTTTTTTTTTTTTTTTTTTTTCAGTTGTGGCAGAGGAGAGCTTTAAAAAGAGATTCGGAGGAGAAAATCACAGCTTTGTGGATGATTGAACTTTCATTTAACAGAACACTTCTGTGTCCCCAGTAACACCTCAGAAGAGTAACACAGGTATTCAGCTCTGATTGTTTTTTCAGTTATTTTTTTAAGATATGCTGTTGTGGCGGTTTCCTTGTCCACAAATCAACAAGGAAAAATTAGTTTAAATGTCTTAAAATCAGGTGCTCAAATGTTTGGGAGGCAAACACCGTAAAGGAATTTTGAACTCTGGACAGCTATTTTTATTGTGACTTTATTTCTATTTGCTTGCTTCAGTAATGAATTTAGACGTAGTCATTCTGTTCTGCAGTGTAATTTCCTTTATGGCTGAGTGTTAGTAAAGATATTCTAGAAAAATTATTCAAAGTACTAGTGTAAGACTATGTGAGTGTACATTAAAAATGAAAGAAATCAAAAGAAAACCTGACCAAAACCCTCCAAAAAATCCTTTCCCGATGCTTTTTTGCCTTTTCTGGTACGAATAAGGAAGTGCAAAGATACTGCAGACACTTGACAGCAACTTAACAGCCCCAGTGTTTTTTCAGGAGACTTCCTTTACTACAGCATTTGAAAATATAAATGCTACTTACTGGAGAATGTTTAAGCTATCCCAGAAACGTGCATGTCTTGTCTAAACAAAGCAGCTGCTCTGGTTGAATGTAAAGTTGGTTGGGAAGTGGATTGGCTGAAGAAGGCCCTGTTTATACATCCCATTAGCTTTAACTTAATTGACTTAACCTGTATGAAAATGAACTTGTTAAAGTCAGAATAGTGTCTTGGCACTAAATTTGGCAGCAACCGAAATTGTTATGGTGCCTGAATAACCAGTGCTGCTTTCATTGTAGATCCTGCTGAAGAGATTGATTGATATTTGTTTTGGTCGCAGAGCTGAGAGCCTAAATTTTCCTAGGTTTTGGTGGTTGCCTTAAGGAAAGGTTTGTTATCTTTGATCGGAATCTACATGCTTATATAAAGCTTTAGTATTTGTAACCTTTGTAATTACAGACAAAAAGACCCCAAAAAACTTCATCTGTTTTTCATCCTCTGTTCTTCCAGTCACTGAAAGACATAAAACATTAGATCTGCTTTCAAATGTTTTCTTTTTTTACCTTAAGAAATTACTGCATCTACCAGAAGACTCATTTTACTGAAGCAATGGTTCATTTTTTGACAAAGTATTTCTCTGGAAATAAAAGTATTTCTTTGGATCTAAACTTCTGGGAGAGTTTTAGAAACTAATATATATTATTCTTAGCTTATAAAATAATCACATACCACAAAACTAGGAGAAATACCTTTCCTAGCAAGATTTTTCTAATATTTTGGGCTCATGCTCCCTTTCTACTTAGACTGGTTATTTTTCAACCTGTTTGCAGAACAGATTAGAAGAGTACCTTAGAAAAAATGATGAAACTCCAGGTCTTCCTTTCAAGGTTACATTATTCTGGGGCTGCTGGGTCTCTGAGAGGAAATGAAGCGCTGCAACTGAAGTAGAGAGCAAGCTCACAACTTCAGCTGCTGTTCTCCCTTCTGCTTGGGCAGATGCTGTCATGCACATCTTGACATAGCAGATGGAAATGGGACAAAAAAAAACCTGTGAGGGCAGAAAACACCAAGCTGTGGAAATGAAGATACAGGGTGAGGAGGCTGAGAGCACACTTAACTTTTTCTTGAGGGAGTCTTCAAATACACAAAGGGTCTTATTAATGTCAGGATCTTAACAGGGCTCAGGTAATCATCGGCCAGCATGAAAGAGGTGAGGATGTCCCTGCCTAGTACCCCAGTGGTGAAGGCCAAGGGCCTTGTGCAGATGCTAAAGAAACTTTCCTGACTTCGTACCAACATCCTTCTACACATAAAACTGCAAGTTCCCTCTGTTTTCAAAAACTTCTGCATGTATTTTGCTAGTACCAGGAGTAAATTGTAAGGGGACATGAACTGACAGGTTGGGAGTGCTTCCCAGTCAGGTTAAGCATTTACCAGATACTGATTTCAATCCTGTTTTAATGTGGACTTGCTCTTAGTAGCAGATGTGTTATTCCTCTCCTGTAAGCCTCTAACACTAGTGGACCTTTGCTACAAAGGGGTTAATTTCAGAGTAGAGATGGACTTTAGTAGACCAATGAATACTTGGAGTAAATCACACCTCTCTGCTATATTGTTTATGGCGCCAAATTTGTACCTGTTCAAAATCTGCCATGACCATGTGGCTTTTTGTGCCTGACTGAGCAGCCACTGGTGTATGGATTTCCTGTTTTCAACTATGCATGGAGCATACTACACACATTTTTGAGAAATGCATCTTTAATTTTTTCAGTAAATCAGTTGCTGTGTCTGTGGAGCACCGAGAGCCATACCATGTAATTCTAGAAAACTTCAGGAGTCTCCAGATACTTCAAAATGCCAACAGTCTCCAGCATTTGCAACCCTGCTTGAGTCAGAAACAATAGATGAGCTGTGCTCACAGCTTTGCACCCCCCACACCTTTTTTTTTTTCTTTGCTAGTGGGGTACTGCAAATTTTAGTAGTAATGACTTACATATGAAATAACATTTAAGCAATTATAAAAAATTATTTGCAGAAACTGTCTAAAGCTGTAAAGTTAAACCAACAAACGCATTTCGATAAAAAACACTTGTGTTTTATCAAAGGAACTGTCTTTTTCACAGCGTACTTGCAGCTGACAATTCCTGAATGTACAGAAAAACAGCTATTGAAGAAGGGATTGCCTTCAGCTCTTGCAAAGGCTAGCATAACATAAGATGTGAAGACTGGATAATTTCTACATGGGGCTTCAGAGAGAATACTTAAACATTTTGGTGAGCTTCTGGGACACCTGGCATAGGTTTTTACATGTGAGCAAGAAGCATTGATGAAGAATTCGTATAAATGCCAGAAAAACCCAAACCCACCTCTTATTCAGTCAAGATCATTCACATCAAAGGGAACCCATCATTTCTTCCATGCAAATGTTGTGGGGATTGCTTCACCCCAGACGGGAAAGCAGCCAGGCTGCATAGCATGACAGCTACTCAGCAGTCCACAGCAATGCTATACACCACTAAGAAGCAGGAATGGATTGCTGGTTTTAAATCTGATACACATTTGCAGCAAACATTCAGAAAGAACTTTATTTCTGTGTTTTAACCATATTTTCCTATAATGTGCAGTTTCATGAGCCTTATGGTGTGGTCTCAAATCTTAATTTTTTTCTCAGGCTTGATATTAATTAAACAGTCCTATAGAACTGTACAACTACTCCATCTCAACAGCTGCAAAAAGGCATCCTACCTCTGCAACCGGTTAAAGAGTTGTTAAAGAGTTGTCTCAGCTCATTCATTAGACACTAGGTTATATCCTAATGAAGTTAAAATTTTTCTTGGGCTTTGGGGTTTTCTCACAACACTGGTAACAGTTCTTAAAAGTTGTTATTTTGCCATGCATGATTTCTCAAGTCTCCATGTTGAGGAAATTTACCTATTCTTCCAACCTGAAGTCTTTATCTAATGCAAACCGATTAATTTCCAGGCACTTAAAATCTGACCTCATAACTCATTGTTAGTTTTAAAATAACCTTTCTTAGAAATAAAATTATACTGCTGAAAGTATTCTGCGCTTGTCCTCCTGTGTTTTCTGGCTTACTTGAGACAACGGATATTCTGACTTTTCAAATTAAGGAATCTCTGCTCCAGTGGGGTCCATGTCCCTGGTGCAGCTTGATGTAGAAGCATTAAGTGCTCTCAAGGGAAGTTCTTTGCACTAATCATTAGTGAGTAAACCTGAAATTAAAGTATGGGGTAGCTTAACAATTTATATTTTATTCAAAAAGAAGTGAGGAGAATCTAGGGAATTAACTGAAATGAAAATGTATGCAGTTTCTTCCAGCTGTGCTTTGAAAGTTCTCTTTCGGAGAGGAAAAGTAATTTAATCATATACTTGCCTCCAGAACCTGAAGATTGAACCCCTCAGCTTATTTTTAAACTTCCATTTTAAAACATCTACCATAATCCCTGCTACAGATTTACATTTGTCCATCTTTGGAATGTATGTCTACAACAAATAAAAAGAAAGATTTCCTGCAAGACAAAGCAGATGCAGAAGATTCTTTCTCAGAGAACTGTCAAAATGTGGGTGACCTAGCCTCTGTCATGAGAGGTCTGTTTGCTCCTTGCCTTCAGAGTATGGGAGCATTTACCCAACAACTACAGAAGGTAATGTACCACCTTCTTTAGAGTTTTTGTGGACCATAAGCGTAGTAGGAGTTGGTTTTGGGAAGGTGCTGGAGTAATGTTGTAATGAGTAATTGTTGCCCTTGGGTTACAGTCAAAGCAGATAGTGAAGATTTCATTTTTACGTTGTATGCAAAGATATGGCTGGCAGCATAATCTTAATGTGCTGAATAAGTACTTGTCATAGCAAAGAATTTCACTAATTGGAAACGTAGAACTGTTTCAGGTATTGCATCTGCTGTCTATCATTTCACATAGAATCATCATAGAATCA